>QANY01000091.1:0-178305 GCA_003255025.1 Datisca glomerata | reverse complement strand
ATATATATATATATACATACAAGCGCGCGCGCACACACACATATTTATCAAAAGAGGTAGAATTACGTTTAATTTAAAGACAAAGTATTAAGAAGTAAGAATTCAAGTGTTTACTGAAGGAAAATAACAAATACAAGTATTGAAATTTACGAAGTAGGAATAAAACTTACGAGATTGAAGAAAATTAATTTGTAACGATTAATTAGTGCTCCCGCTCACTAATTAATAAGTATGAAAAAAGCTTTATTTTCAAAGCAAGTTTTTCTCTCAAAATAAGTATGAGTGAAAATCAAGTTCTGAGAAACAATTAGGAGATGACAACCTATTTATCACCGGGAACCCATCAGTTACCTGCACTATTCATTTCTACAAAAATAAAAATATTTTACATTACAACTTTTGACTAAGAATAGAAAAATGGACAAGTAGTTGCCTAATTATTTAAGAACTAGTACAATTATTTCAAAAGAAGATAAAATATAAAAATTCCTTGATAATTATTATCTTAGACTTTGTGTCTTGGTTATTACTTCATGTTGGAGAAGTCATTATTGCTTGTCTTGAAGTTCATCATGATCATTGCATTATGCTGGAGAGTCATCATGATATTACTTATTTTCTTGATTTTTTTACTTATTTCAATATTGACATTTTGTCTAGGACAAATTCTTTTTATTCATTCATATTCACTCAGATTGATATCATCAAATGTGTCTTAAGAGTCTTGAAATGTGTCATAGACCCATTGTGGTAAGACGCTTCTTTTGGTATCAGAGCCAAACCTGGTAAGGTATTCACTATTTAATACTTATATCTGCATAATTATTGATTCTTCACCGCCCAAGTAGTTTGTTATTATTATTATTGTTGCTTAATTGCTTACTTGCATAATTATTTTTATTTAATCTCACTCTCCACCCAAGTGGCTAGTTATTTTTATGATTGATTATTTTTCTGTATTATTTGATTTTCTAATCTGTGAATCTGACGTATCATTTTCTCTTAGGTTTACTTCAAACACCCCAATAATACCTTTTAGAGGCGTAAATTCGAGGATAAGGTAGTTGTATAGGCAAAAGGGAGAAGAGTTAGACTTTATAGGAGGTTGTCGTAATCATAGCAGGTTTGATAATCAAAATACATGATGAAATTTTTAATCATAAGAATAATTTAGTTATCTTGAGCAATAAGTAGATTATTTAGAATTAATTCACTTGTAGTAGTAGGTCTACAATGAATATAATACCAGACATAATTAATGAAGAACATGTTAAATATTTAGCAGATGATCATGTAAATCATAAGGTATGGAATACACCTAAAATACCTAGTAAAGAAATTTATAAATCAACAATGTCTGTTGTTTCCTTCAAGCCTCAGCACCATGTTAAAACAATTGCAAAAATATATGCTCTTGAGAAAGAGCATGAAACTTGTCAATTACTTTATTCTAATGCAATTAAACATCATATTGAAGAAGGATACAATTTCCTTCACTTTGGTTTATTCCAGATTAGAGTAAAACCACTCACAAGAAGATACATAAATATATCTATCTTGATAGCCTTGCGTGATGCAAAATTTACCAATTTTAATGATAGTATTTTAGGATTAATTGAATCTTCTCTTTGTAATGGTCAAATCCATTTTGATTGCTTTCCAGATTTATCTGTTAGTTTAACAAATCCTCATATTCTTAAAGCTTTAACTCTGAATATCAAAACTAGTGGTTATCAAATCTTTGAAGTTGTTCAACCCCTAGCTTTGATTTTTAGAATACATTACAAAGTTACCAAAACTAATATAAATTTTCAAGCCATCAATAGGAGTCCAAAAAATCAAACTTTGTTGATTCAATCTAGCCAAAGTAATGCAAATATTTGAATTCCTAAAGTCATTAGGTGGTCTAATATTACTTTACCAACAAACTGGCTTTTAACAAATGAAACTCAACCCACTCTGTTGCGATTATTCTATAGTGCAAGTGTACACTACCGTCGTCAAGTAATAAATTTTTATAAAAATAGAGTATCATCTACATGATTGATTGATAGTAATAATTTAAATTAACTAAACCTTAATTCTAAGTGAGAATAATGAAAAGTTAAGATTTTTAATTAAACTAAAATGAAAAAGATTTGACAAAGATAAAATTTGAATAGTTCAAAGCTCTAGGGTTTTTGATTTCACCAAACCAAACATGCTCTAAATTATAATTCTCAATCAATAAACGTTTATTCAGAATATTTATAGCAAATTTTTCTAACATAATTATCAATCTTTCTCAAGTATCGATAATAGTGAATAAAAAATATGAAACATACATTTATGTTAAGATTCAATATAATGAAACTCATTAGGCACAATAAATTAAAGCTGCTACACTAGATTCATAGTTATCTCTAACTTATGAAATTCTAATGGTGTTATAAATAATGAGCAGATTCAATCATCACTTCTCAATCTTTGAATTTAGTTGGCCAGATAATCACAAGCATTAAAGAACGGATTATAACACTGAATAATACTAAATAAACATCGATTAAATTAAAAAATTAAAATTTATGAATAATCATGGTTTGGCTACGTCGTAGCCCTAGATAAGGAATTTAGAACATACTCGAATAAGAAGATATCCTAATAATATTCATGAACATAGAGGGAAATAGAAGAAAAAATTAGATTTGAGGAGGAATTGAAGTTGAGATCTGTCTTAGTTTCCTCTCCAAAAAGCTTTCTCCTCTACCTCCCCACGTCCAAAAGTCCACCAAAAGACCTAAAATATTCTCTTTATACACTAGGGTTTGATAAGGATAAAATATAAGAGAAAAACAAGAAAAACGTTATCGCGCAAGCGTCGCGGCTGGCGTTTTGTCTATCTACACGTCGTGCCAACGTCACGATGCTGGGAATTCACCATCGCAGTGCTGGCGTTCTGTACAGTCAGAGTCACGACGCTGGGAAGTCAGTGCCGCGGCATTGGCCCTCCTGCACAGTTCCGTTCTTTTTGTGATTTTTCTGAATTTTTGACTTCCAAATCTTTCCAAATCAATCTAAATGCAATTGAATATCAAACCTACAAGATAGAAACAAAAATATACATAAATCAATCAATAAATCTAAAAAACTAACAAAAATAAGGTTAAGATTATCTAAAATATGGGTGTAAAATACACTCATCAAATACCCATAAACTTAACTTTTCGCTAGTCCTCGAGCAAAACTAAAAAAAATTAAACAAGAAAAATAATAAACACTAATTATGAAAAGCTAAAGAAAGAGTGCGTAGTACTTTTGACTGACTAAACTTGTCTCAGATTTTCTAAAATAGTGATAACCCAAGAAAAACTTCTAAATTATGATCATATAAAGCTTTAACACAATTACCAACTTACATTATAACTTGAAAAGTCCCGAGTATGTGTGTATGTGTCACCTTAAGTCGTCAATCTCTTAAACCCAGATGAGTTTATACAATCAAGTCTTGTAAAAGAGGATTTAATAATCTATAAATATATTAGAACTCCATAACCAATTTTCCATGCCACTCTCCACTAATGTAGGCAAAACACATCACTTAGGATCACTAGGACTTTCATGGGCTTGTAATGTATGGCTAGGGTTTAGGGTAGGATAAATGATATTATTTTGGCTCAATCTTTACCCATAGTCACACATGTATTCTAGGAATCAAGGAGCATAACTCAACTTATCTTGTAACACCCCCAAACTTGTAATTTCACCTCTTGAATAATCAATTATACTCAACCATTCTCTCTATTTTTTTTTAAATTTGATTTCATTAAGCTTCTTTTTTTCTTAACGAGCTTTCAGCTAATATCTCTTAAACCAATTGGTCTTAGGGTATTAGGTTTTAAGACACTCCTTCGAGCTTAGTCAGTCAAGTCCAAGAGGCTACGAAATCAAATTTATCCACCATTTTTTATATCGAAACTCCTCCCATCCACCCAGATTTTCATAGCTCCAAGTATTTTCCTAGAACATTCAAATACTATGAGTAAAAATGGGTACTAGGGAAAACTTTTTAGAAGATTGCGAAATTGCTATGAGTGATAAAAAATGACTATTTAGACTCAACATGGATGGCTAGGAAAATAATTATGCACATGTTGGCTTAAAAAGCTCAAACGGTCCAAAGATGACCAAAATCATGTCCTAAGTAAAGTGTAACCTAGAATTTCATCTCGAACAACAATCAAATTGGTTCTAGAGTTCTTATGAGATCATAATGATTTCTTAAGTCACAATAAACCTTCTCTAAGAAAAAAAAGATAATCAAATGCTTAAGGCTAGGTGCTCAATATGTCAGGATTATCTAGTGTAATGTAAATCAATACTTGTTTCAAACACACACCGATACAAAAATTTGACATTTTTTTCCAAAGCTATCATTAATTCAAAATCAATATCATCATAGGTGTTAGTGTTGTCAACAATAGAACACCAAAATAATAAAATTTAAATTAAAGCCACCACCCTTAAATTAAAAACTTTCATTGTCCTCAATGAAAATAAAATATGCAAAAGGAGTCAGTAGAGAGGACTTTCCTAAATAATGATGAGCTATCTCGTCAGTCTCTGCATTGTTCTTGTTGTCTCCAACTGAGAGGAAAGTGGTGCATGAGCCAAATTCATCCATAGTTTTTTTTATATAAAAACCAGAAGAAAAATAATAATAAAATAAGTAAAAGAAAATTAAAAAAACTAAAAAAATGAAATAAAAGAAATATAATCGGGTTGCCTCCCAGTAGCGCTTGTTTTAATATCTTCAGCCATACATAATGATCATCCAGGCTTCACCCATAGTCCACTAACTTTAAAATTTCCTTTGTGTCAGAAATTGTCCAGCCTAAGACCATTTGTTGCTCTCTCAAAACCCTCAGCAGCTTGTCTTCTTGTTCACCATTTAAGGAAGCAGAGATAATGACATGTAAAGTGGATGCTTCTCCCATAAAGGTGTACCGAAGGTGGAGGTCTAACACCGATGGTTTTTCAATAAGTGGTAGGTGTCTAGGATTACCTTCTCTAAATTCTACATTATCCACCCGTAAATAACTATTCATATCATTTAGGTGTTTGATTGCTTTGAAGACATTAAAAATTACTTGATCATCTTGCACTCTTAGAATAAGTTCCCCTTTTTACACATCAATCGAAGTTCATCTCATAGCTGAAAATGGTCTGCCAAGAATAATTAGAATTTCTTGATTTTCCTCCATGTCAAGAACAATAAAATCAACTGGGTAGAGAACCTTGTGGTTTATGTGTGAGTATTTCTGAAAGTTGACCCATTTGAAGCTCCAAATTCCTTATTGACGCAACTTGACTCTGAATACTAGTTTCTTACCTCTGAATACTTGTTTCTTGCCTCCAAAGTGTAGCATCTGTTCTTGCCATAAATTGAGTAGTATTAACTATGAGTTGGGCAATAACATCTTCCAGAGAAATTTTAGGTTGCTGAGGCTGAGTTGCAACTGGTGGATTAATCACATTTTTGACTATTCTTCCATGAGAAATTAGGGTGATTCTCCATCCTTAATTGTAGGTGTTGGAGAATGGATTATTCTGCCTATTATAGTTCTTCACAAAATTAACATGTTCTGATTGAGAATGAGTAAAAGGATTGCCGGCTTGACAATCAGTATTAAGATGAGGTCCATTGTACAAATTATGAACTTCTCGTGAAGCATGAATAACACTAACATTGGCGATGAAAGAGCTCAATTGCTTGGACAATGTAGCTACTTGAGCAGTAAGAGCATCGACTTCATGAACTCCATGAATCTTTCTTGGTATGTTGCGCTCAATTGGCCATTGATAGGCATTAGCAGCCATTTCTTCAAGCAAAGCATAAGCCTCCTCATGTGTTTTTCCCATTAAAGCTCCTCCTGATGCTACATCCACTAGTGTCTTCGTTGAATTTCCCAAACCATTGTAGAAAGTTTGAACTTGTAGCCATCCATGGAGTCCATGATATGGGCATCCTCTCAACATCTCTTTAAACCTCTCCCAAGCTTCATAAAGAGTCTCCATTTCATATTGGACAAAAGAAGTGAACTCGTTCCTCATCTTGGTTGTTTTAGCTAGTGGAAAGAATTTAGCCAAAAATTTCTTAGAAAGTCCATTCTAAGTGGTGATTGATCCAGCGAGTAAAGAGTTCAACCAACTCATAACCTTATCTCGAAGTTTAGAGTCATAAATTTCGAGGAAAGTGACTATGTGAACATTTGGGTCATCATTAGGCATGTCACTGAACTGATTTGCTTGCACCATGTGAATGATAGCCAACTTAATCTCAAAATTGTTGGCATTAATAATAGAGCGTTGAATAGTAGACACAACCTCATTGACCATTGGCACAGCATAATCCTGAATTGCCCGATTATTTTGGTTGTTCACAATTTCAAGATTTTCTCTAGCGTCTTCCATGGTTTCTTGAGGTTGTTAAGAAGATTCTAAATTTTCTCAGTCACCTTAGAAAACACCTGAAAATGCAAAATAGTAAACAACTGTAAATAAAAAAAAATTAAGACTCGAAGTAAAGTTAAGGATACGTAACTCTAATATTAATAAACAAAATCAATCCCAGACAACGACGCTAAAACTTGTTACGATTATTCTATAGTGCAAGTGTACACTATCATCGTCAAGTAATAAATTTATATTAAAATAGAGTATCATCTACATGATTGACTGATATTAATAATTAAAATGAACTAAACCTCAATTCTAATTGAGAATAACGAAAAGTTAAGATTTTTAATTAAATTAAAATTCTAATTAAACTAAAATGATATAGATTTGACAAAAATAAAATTTGAATTGTTAAAAACTCAAGGATTTTCGATTTCACCAAATCAAACATGCTCTAAATTATAATTCTCAATAAATTAACGTTTATTCAGAACATTGATAGCGAATTTCTCTAATATAATTATCAATCATTTTCAAGCATCGATAATAATGAATCAAAAATATGAATCATACATCTTTGTTAAGATTCAATATAATGAGCACAAGAAATTAAAGCTGCTACACTAGATTTATAATTATGTCTAACTTATGAAATTCTAATGGTGTTATAAACAAAGAGCAGATTCAATCATCACCTCTCAGTCTCAGAATTATATCTAAAATCATGCAATAGTTAGCCAGACAATTACAAGCATTAAGAATAATTGATTATAACACTCAATAATACTGAATAAACATTGATTAAATTAAAAAATCAAAATTTATAAACAATCATGGTTTTTCTATGTCGTAGCCTATATAAAGAATTTAGAACATACTAGAATAAGAAAATATCATAATAATATTCCTTAACATAGAGGAAAAGAGAAGAAAAAAATTAGATTTGAGGATGAATTGAAGTTGAGATCCGTCTATGAGTTGGATTCCTCTTCGTTTTCTCTCCAAAAAGCTCTCATCTACCTACCCACATCCAAATGTCCACCAAAAGACCTAAAACATTCTCTTTATACACTAGGGTTTGATGAGGATAAAATAGGAGAGAAAAACATAAAAAAATATTATCGCGCCAGCATCTCGACGCTGAAATATAGCGTCGTAGCACTGGTGTTCTGTTTATCTATATGTCATGCTAGCGTCGTGAAGTTGGGAAGTCAGTGTCGTGACGCTGGTGTTCTGTACATCCAGAGTCGTGACGTTGGGAAGTCATCGCCGCGACGCTGGCATTTTGTATTGCGAGTGTGGCGACGCTGGCCCTCTTGCCCAGTTATGTTCTTTTTGTGGTTTTTCTGAATTTTTAACTTCCAAATCAATCCAAATGAAATTGAATATTAAAAGTACAAGATAGAAACAAAAATATACATAAATCAATTAATAAATCTAAAAGAACTAACAAAAATAAGGTTAAAATAATCTAAAATATGAGTGTAAAATACACTCATCACACTCCAATTCAAAGAACAATTGAAGATATTAACTAATTCAATAGTACATTGATGTTACTATTAAAATTAATTTCCGATTCAATCCTCAAATTGGGGAGTGTAGCCAGTTTAGCACTCCTAGAAATTTCTTTTCTGATTCCATTGTTAATAATGATCAAGCTTTTAGAATCTAACAATTAGAACAGAAATTAAAAAAATAAAAAATAAAAAATTTAAGACTTAAAGGCATAACCATTAATTCTTAGGTCAGTCAGCCAATCTTTGATAATAAGACTAAATAATAACACGACTGAATCACCACTGCCACTAATTTCTAAGGAGTCTTACATCCTGTCAATTCTGAAATTTTAATTTTAAATTTAGGCACCATAAGCCAATAGTACAAGCGTGATTGGGAGGGTCTAGCCCAACACATGAATGACCCAATTAATCTTAATAGACACGTAATGGGTTGAAAAAGACATACATTATGGAACAAAGAAAATTTATCCTTATTGAATGCAAAAAATTTAGAGTTGATATATTTCTTCTTGATTATATCGAGGATGTTTATGAAAAGAATATTAAAGTTATTCTTAAGACCAAATGAGTCAATGGAGACTCTAGTTCGGTTTCTACTAGTCATCCACCACATGAAAAATTTATTATTAATCATAAAAAAGTTTTAGTTACTGCTTCTCCTTTTAAGATTTCAAAGGAGGATGAACCCAATAAAAAAGTTGTTGAACAACTTAATTACCCTAACCAAGTTTGATAACAATAGAAAAATAATTAGACAAAATTGAGAATAAAATTGATGATATTTATGAACCTAAATCTAGTGATTCTCTGAAAGAAACTCCTTTAATAAATCTTTCAGATAAAATTACTCTAACTATTGTTCCCCTTAATAAAAAATTGATAAAATGCTTCAAGAATCGAAGAATAAATTTGTTGAGTCATATTCTTCCATTAAAGTAATTAACCAAGATAGTAGTTCTGATTCTGAAAGCCACAGGACAGATTTCACCTATGAATCATCCATAATTCATGAATCTTGTACCATTCATAATATTGAAGAAACATTGAAAAATTTAGAATTTAATAAACTGGAAAGGAAGTGGCATAAAAAGTGTATCCCTCCAGATATCCAAATTACTGAATCATCTTTAATTAATCAATTTTCTGTTTCTACTAAAAATTATATTAATGGAATATTGATGGACTTTTAGAAGAGAATGTTCTCAACAAATTACAACGCATGGCTATGGTAGCTAATAGTTATATTACCACACACAATTTACCTCAGAATGAGGTTATAAAAATCTTAGTTACATGATTCATAGAAATGCTTCATTCATGGTGGGAGAAACATCTCACTTAAGAATATAAAAATTTCATCTTTACAACAATAAATATTGATGCTAAAGGAATCTCGATTCTTGGAGAGGATCAGGAAACAATGTCTGATGCCATTAATAATCTCTTCTACACAATGATTGACCATTTCACTAGGACGCCGAAAATGTTACTTCGCGTATTCATGGCCAATTACCTAATCTTAGGTGTCCTACCCTAAGTGACTTTGACTGGTACAAAAATATATTTTTGCCCAGAGTAATGTCTAGGGTGCAGTAAACCCTTTTGGAAAGAAAAATTCATCAATGGCATACTAAATTTGTTTGCCCACAAAATTAGAACAATCCTTAGTGATGACTTAGGAAATATAGACTATAATAGTCTCATCTACGATACAATTATCACTACAATACAAAAAGAATGTGTATAGACATGAAATTAATAAACAAATTCAAATGGAAAAGAAAATTGTCAAATACGAATTAGACAATTTCTGTGAACAATAGGGATTACCTGTTATTGCTCCTTCCCAAAAGAATAGAAAAAATTCTCAACTTAATCTTAAAAGAATTTACAAACATTAAGAAAAAATTCCACAAAAACAAAAATAAAAACTTTTGAAAAATACTTTTCTAAAAATAAAAATTATTCAAAAAGAATATTCAATAAACAAGTTTATTGATAAAGTAAAATTAAGTGTTTTAAGTGCGGCCAAATGATCATTTCTCCCAATACTTACCAAGTTAACAATAAAATTAACCAATTAAAAATATCTGATGAAGAAAAATAAGAATTGTTTGGAATCATAGAATCCATAAATTATTATGAAAGTAGTAATGGAGATTTAGAAGAATCCGCTTAATCTGATGAATTAAACTCTTCAAGCTGTGATAGTGATTCTTCAAATATCTCTATGGGATGTAAGTATAGTTATTGTGAGAAAATTGTTAATGTTTTAAATAAAATGAAGAACAAGAAAATTCTAAGTCTAATAATAATACTGTAAGCTTTTCACAAACTTTTGAAAAATTCAATAAAATTAAAAGAAAGGAAAAATAAGTTACCCTTCAAAAACTTCAAAAATAAAATAAAACATAGTAAGAATGAAATAAAAGCATTAAAAGATTCAAACACTGAAATAATAAAAGAATTAAATATCTTAAAAATAGAAAAATAAATTAAAAAAACATGAATCCAGTGAACTACCATTACTATCCTGATTGTCAAACGAGACCTAGGAAGTCTAGTAAATCTCTAATTTCTGATAATGAGATCGAAGAACCTGATAATGGTCAGAATAATAATTCAAGATTACCTGCTATTGCTCCTTCCTAAAAGAATAGAAAAATTCTTAACTTAATCCTATAAGAATTTACAAACATTATAGGAAAAAATTCCACAAAAAAATAAAAATTTTGACAAATACTTTTCTAAAAATAAAAATTATTCAAAAAGAATATTCAATAAAAAATTTATTGATAAAGTAAAATTAAATATTTTAAGTGCGGCCAAATGATCATTTTTCCCAATACTTTCCAAGTTAACAATAAAATTAACCAATTAAAAATATCTGATGAAGAAAAATAAGAATTATTTTGAATCATAGAATCCATAAATTATTATGAAAGTAGTTATGAAGATTTAGAAGAACCCGCTTAATCTGATGAATTAAACTCTTCAAACTCTGAAAGTGATTCTCCAAACATCTCTGTGAGATATAAAGATAGTTATTGTGAGAAAACTGTTAATGTTTTAAATAAAAATGAAGAACAAGAAATTTTTATTAGGTTTAATTAGTAAAATTAAAAATCCTAAATTAAAATAAAAATACCTTGGAAGACTTAAAAAAGTAATCCAAAAGAAAGAAAATTATAAGTCTAATAATAATACTGTAAGCTTTTCACAAACCCTTGAACAATCAAATAAAATTGAAAGAAAGGAAAAATAAGTTACTCTTCAAGAACTTCAAAAATAAAATAAAAAATATTAAGAATGAAATAAAAGAATTAAAAGATTCAAACACCGAAATAATAAAAGAATTAAATATTTTAAAAATAGAAAATTTAATTAAAAAAACATGAATCCAGTGAACTATCAGTACTATCCTGTCTATCAAACGAGACCTAGGAGAACCTAGTAAATCCCTAATTTCTGATAATGAGATCGAAGAACCTGATAATGGTCAGAATAATAATTCAAGATTACCTGTTATTAATCCTTCAAATGGTATTTTAAAACAAATACCATTTGTCTTAGTAAAAAATACGACAGATAAAATTATCTTGGGTTTATTATTCATTTATTTGATGTATACTTTTACAATATAACATGGTAGGATCATTACTTATCCCATGAATAAACCTGTCAAATTCAAATTTCTTTCTTTTTCTCACAATGAAAAACTAAAAACTTTAAAATGAAATTTTATTTATAAAACTATGAATTTAATTTTTGCAAAGAAAAATAATTATATTTTCTTCAAGATGAAATAAATTTCAAAAGAATTGAAGAATAACTTCACTGCTCTTCAAAAATAAATTAAAATCTTTCAAGATAAAATTTGTAGAGAATTATGTATTGACATGCCTAATACTTTCTGGCATAGGAAACAACTTATTGTCTAAAGGATTTGATGAAAAGAATATCCCTACCACGACACGAGTAATTCATATGACTTCTGAGATGTTTGAGATATGTAAGAAGAAAATTACAGAATTTATCAATAAAAATATTATTAGAAGGGGCAAATCTCCTTGGTCTTACTCGGCTTTTTATGTCCAAAATGCCAGCGAAATTGAGAGAGGAGTTTCTCGATTACTAATTAATTATAAGCCAGTTAATAATGCTTTGGAATGTATAAGATATCATATACCAAACATAATAGACTAAATCAACAAACTTTGAGATGTTGTTGTATTCTCCAAGTTTGACATGAAATTTGAATTTTGGTAAATCTAAATAAATGAGAATGATAGATATAAAACTACATTTGTTACTCTCATTGGCCACTATGAATGGAATGTAATGCCTTTTGATCTTAAAAATACTCCTAGTGAATTTTAAAATATAATGAATGGAGTTTTCAACCAATTTATGATTTCTCAATTGTTTACATTGATGATGATCTTATATTTTTAAATCTATTGATCAACACTAGAAACATCTTGAATTGTTTGCCAACTAATAAAGCAAAAGCAAAATGATTTAGTTATATTTGCAAGTAAATTCAAATTGTTTCAATCTAAAATTAGATTTCTAGGATTTGAGATCTATAATTCCAAAATTAGATTTCAAGTAAAACCAAGTGAGCGAGTCATACAATTTGCTGATAAATTTCCTGATGAAAATTTTTAGAAAACTCAATTGCAACGATTTGTAGGGTCATTAAATTATATATCTGATTTTTAAAATAATTTAAGAATTGATTGCAAGTCTCTTTTTGAAAGGCTTAAGAAGCCCCCCCGGGCAATTTTCCATACCAATTTAATTAAAAAAATTAAAACTCATGTTAAGACACTTCATTGTCTTGGCATCCCTACTAATAATTCTTTTTAAATTGTCCAAACTGATGCCTCTGAACTTGGATATGAAAGTATCTTATCATAAAAAATCTCTCCAGAAGCAAATTGTTAGGTTTACATCTGGGACTTGGACCCAATCTCAAATTAATTACAGTACTATTGAAAATGAAAATTTAGCTATTGTATTATGTATTCCAAAATTCAAAGATGATTTATTAAATCAAAAATTTCTTTTGAAAATCGATCGTAAATCTGTAAAAACATGTTTTGGAAAAAGATGTTAAGCATATTGTTTCCAAACAAATTTTTGCTAGATGACAGCCTATTCTTAGAAATTTTGATTTTGATATTGAGTTTATTCAATGTATTAATAATTCCATTCCCGACTTCCTTACTCGTGAATTTTTGTAGGGTCGTCAAGATGGGGTCTAGGCCTCAAGCCTTAAAAGATAAATCAAAGGGGAGTCTCCACAATTGGCCCTTAAGACCTAAATTAAAAATGAGTCTTCTACTCTCAGCCAAGTCTAATTAACAAATCTTGGGTTCATCAAACCCAATTATCAATCAGCCTTCATCAATTAATTTAACCCATTCTCAATTCCCCAACCTTTTAATAACCAATCACTCAACCAACCACAAAATATAAAAAAATCATCCCCTTATTTTTGAAAAATGCCCAGCAAAAATCTATTTCATATTTAGCCTCCATTTTCTTATTTGAAGGATCCAGCCCAAATTGGTAAAGCTCATTTTATTCATGATTTTCATTTTGTCCCTGGACACAAGGACAATAGTCTCAGTTTCTACAGAGACATTCTCTTAGAAACTAAATCCATAAATATCATCACAATCAAAAGTTCTGAAGGAATGGTCATCTATCATTCCTTCTACATTCTCAAAATCATAACCATAGAGGATTGAAAAGCCCATCCTTCAGGTCTCAAAATTATTTTGAATAAAAAATAATATAATTATTTTGACTATATTGATGATTGACATATAATTTTTTTGCATCAAAATAGTGATTTCCCACTCGTGGCTCTTAAATTTTGATAAGAATTTCAAAATTAGTTTTTCAAATTTATTCTTAAGATGGTGGTCCGTTCATGGCCCTATCTTAGAATTACTTCCAATTGATTTTCAACAATGTTTTAATTTATTTCTAAAATTATACAAGCCCTCACCAATCGAGGTCTGTTTTTTCCAAATACTTTGTTTTTCAAATAAATTTAAAATACATTGAATCTTAATGTGGCAATACTCAATTCAAGATGGAATCCTCATAAGATAGTATTATTTTAAATTGTGGGATAAATTCAATACTCAAAAAATTATTGCATCCATTAACCACGAATGTGTAAATATTCATCCTAATATGAGATTAGCAAATCCTTTTATATAAACTCCATTAAAAATAAACAAGCTCAATAACCCAAATTCACAAACCAAGTCATCCAATTTAAACTCATTCAAAGAATCCAAACCCTCTTCAAATGGAAAATCAAAAGCCACAAAACCTAAATCCAAATTGAAGTAAAAATTAATTAAAAGATACTTCTCCTTTTAGAAGACAATAACAATTCTCTGAATCATCTATATAGTCAAGTCAGTCAATTAAGCCAAATACCAAAAAATCCAATCATTCAAAAGGGCTACCCCTCACTAATTAAAAGACCAATATATATATATATAGATACACACACACACACACACACACNCACATATATATATAGACACACATACATACATATATGTATGTATTTATGTGTGTATGTACGTATTGTAGAAATAATAGTAAAAACTTATTATTTATAATTAAATAAGTATATATAAAATTATTAAAAATTTTATTATTTGTAATTAAATATAATAATTAAATTCTTTAATTTTGAAGTATCGAAAATGATAACTCTTTGATAATTCACTTGAAAAATCATTTAGTTTAGTTATTAATTAGGATAAATGATATTGAAATAAATGTAGTGGATGCTGTATTATAATAAATATATTATATAATTTTGACTTTTTCTAAAATAGTTATTTTTCTAATTATTATTATTACCATCTATTTAATAAAATAAAGTTTATAAATGATATATTTGCCTAAAATCCCTCTAACTTTTTTATACTGGGCCATTTAGCGATATAAATGACAAAAAATTACCATTTACGTAGTTCTTTGCAGCAAATAACAACTTTAACACGTCTACTTAGATTTATGTAGTTTTATTTTATTTTTAGTTAAATTCTTTTATTTTGAACCAATTTACCCAAATTCCACTAATTAACTTTCCTACATTTAAGGTGTTGAGGCTTAACCGTTTTTAGTTATTTTAGCTTAATTTATATTTTTATTAATATATTTAATCTAGGTTATTTTTATAAATTTATAATTTACTATTTCTAATTAAGGTAGTTATTTTCCTACATTTATGATAACTATCTCACTTTTCATTTTTCATATATTTAGTTGTAGGACGATTTATTTAGTGTCAGTTTTTTTAATTTTTATTTAGTTATTATTTTTATTACTATATTAAAGGTAGTTTCTTTTTTTGAATTCCAAAAATTTCACCCTATATGTACGTTATTAAATATTTATATTGAGAATATATCATGTTAATACACAATGGCCTAATTCGTTAATTAAATATTTACGTAATTCAAAAAAATATAATCTACGTAAATACTCATTGACACCGAGAATATGTATTATTATTTCTTGATGGCATTATATTCATGCTAGTATTTAATTTCATAGAGATAAAAGTTACATACTTAAAAAATTACAATCATTGTTGTTTTAGCCTGAAAACTTCAACAACATTCCTCACAACCTCTTTCCTCTGGATTGAGCTCCTCGCGACCTCAACGTCTGTAAAACACAACAAAGAACCCTAAAGGCGAGGAGCTGGGGGGTGGTTGCCCCGCCTAAGGGCCTATGATATCTAAGTCTTAATGTGATCGGTATCTTGGCATAATTTCTTTAAGGGAGAGAAGGCCTACCTTACACTACCTGTAGAGAGGATATTTATACCTGGCCTTGGGAGAGGATGCATGTCGAGGAAGCCTCTCGGAGGCGTGCTGGAGAAGCTTTAAGAGACATGATGCATGTAATGAATGTCATTCATTGTATGGAGGAGAGACGAAAGTAACATTCCATATGGCACCTCATCACATGCCCGAGCACTTAACAAGTCCAATTGCCATGGCAGGATGTCATGATAGCTCCCGTCTGATCATTTCAAAGCCATGTCAATATTTAATGCATATCACTTTATGTCAAGCTCATTACAAGCATCATGTCTCTTATACGTGCTCGGGTATGTGCACCTCGAGTTTCCTTGAGGTTGACCAGTCGAGATTAGTTCTTCTCCTTGGAGACTTTCTTTCATCATAGGCTTCTCGATGTGGTATGGCGCATGTCGTCGCATTATTGAAGCTCGGGAAAATAGCAATAACAATTGTAAATATGCATTTATAATGAAATTAAACCATAGTAATTACCTATATGCAATTAAGTACTTGTATATAAACATAAATGAGTGAGTTATTTTTTGGTCGTGAGAGAGATAGAGAGAGCATTTGAATTTAAATCCCTAGCTAGCTAATAATTATTTATAATATTTTAATTTAAACTCTCTATTTTTAAGCTACTAAGTCAATTCAAAAGAGCGTTTAGGGAATGTTAATATTTTGTCTTCTTAATAAAAGTGATAAAAACCCAACTTTTAAAATCATGGTAAAAATTTAATCAGGGTCTACTACGTTGTCTAGGAATCTAATTATCACTTTTTTATATGCTTTGGAATACATGAAAAAGTTAACAAAGAAAAGAACTTGTGAGTATGGCCAATGTCATTTAACCATGTGGGCCGTTTGGATGCCCTTAATTTAGATTCAGACCTTATTTAGAATTTGAGTTTGGTTTATTTTCATGAACGATTTGGTTCGATTTATTTTGTTAAAAAATTGATTGAATCGAACCGTGAACACCTCTACCGTATACTCTATAGAAACATAATAGTACATTCATCCATAAAGTACGCCTTCCTCATCAACCCGACTCTATAAGTAAGACTTGTAAGACTTCTTCTTGCGTGGAGTTAGCAAGGTGCCTCCCATAATATCAGAATTCAGAGCATAGTCTAAGGATTGAGGGGACTAATAAAGATCGAATAAACCGACCCTTATCTATTTCAAAGTACCCCACGCCGGTATCATTCTTCACGAGTATTAATTGAAGAACATTAAAATATATGATAAAATTGGTAATAGACTTGGTAGTGGATTGTGCCTTTATTCGACTCTTCCTTTTGTTGCCTCAGACGTTATTGATAGGACAACTTGTAAATTTATTAGAGCTTGTGTGTCCGGGTGTTTTTTGAACTTACGTGCGTTCTTTTTTAGTTTACGATGTTATTTGACCCTGCGTGCCTTTTATTGGACATGCGTGCCAGCTTTTTTATTCCATTTCCTAATGACTTTTATGTTGAAAATAAATCGATAGAGCATCTGATTGAAATTATAAATAATTAAAATTAATAATTATGCATACCTCATAATTGGTTTATAATTGAATGCCTTCAATTTCTCTACAGATCGGTTCAAATATGAGTACATTTTAGCTTTTGTGCAGGAAACCCTAGAGAGCTCTATTCCCTTTGATGTCTATGGAATAATATGATGGGTAACGGTAAGATGTTGATATATATGTATATATCCCAGTCTCAGGGGGGATGACTTCTATTCAATTAAACATACCTAATTCTCTCTTCCCATCTAAGAGAATTAGGTACCAACTGTTGAGATTATATATCATAAGTTGAAAACCACAATCCAACGGTTGAGATTGTATATTCAATATGATCATGTAATTGATATATACAATCTAAATAATGACAATTACATTACAATCCTAATTAGTGCAAGGACCACAAATTAGTAAATAATGTTTTATCATAAAAAGAATTTTTTTCAACAATCTCCCACTTGGTCCATGCATTTCAAGTTGTTTTAAAATTGATATATAGGATTGCAAATACAATAGCAAAGTCGAGTGGCCACTCTTTTATTTTCAAAAATCATAGTTATCAAATAGATGGATTATAACTGCAAGAAACACTCTCTCATTCATAGACTTCCTCAATATTGGATCATGAATGCTTAGACTGGTAATGTATTATTCTAGATAGTTCCATGGTCACAAAATCAATTCCATCTAGAAGTCAAGTGAATAAAGTGTGGTTTTACTGGGTTTTATCTAGACAGTTCCAGGCTCTCAGTCAGGTGTGAATCTGGGTTTTATCTCATTCAGAAGAGATATATTGTTGATTTGCTCAAGAAAGTTCATATGAAAGGAGCTAAACCAGCTACTTCTCCTGTAAGTACTATTGTTAAACTCTTTTTTAATGACGGAGAACCCTTATCTGATGTCACCACTTATAGGAAAACCATTGGAGATTTAAAATACCTCTCCATTTCTAGATCAGACATTGGGTTTATTGTGAACAAGTTGAGTCAATTTATGCACAAACCCACTACAATTCATTGGCAGGCTTGTAAGAGAGTACTAAAGTACTTAAAAGGCATTATGTCTGAAGGGTTACATTTTAAATCATCTTCTTCGTTAGACATTCAAGCCTATTCAGACTCAGATTGGGCTGGAGATGTTGATGACAGGAGGTCCACTGGTGCTTACCTAATATATCTTGGTGGAAATCTTGTTTCCTGGTCTTCTAAGAAACACAAAGTTATCTCAAGGTCTTCCACAGAAAGTGAGTACAGATCTCTTGCAAATGCAGCAACAGAGATTCATGGTTTACTAGCCTTCTTCAAAACCTATCTTATGGTGTGATAATGTTAGTGCCCTGGCTCTAGCTTCTAATCCTGTCCTACATGCCAGAACAAAACACATTGAATTGGATATACACTTTGTGTGTGACAAAGTGCTTCAAGGTTCATTGGCTGTCAGATTTGTTCCTTCTATTGATCAAGTGGCTGACTTGCTCACTAAACCTCTATCAACTGCTCGATTTCAGTATGTTAAGGGCAAGCTAAAAGTAGTGTTACACCCTTTTAGCTTGAGGGAGGATGTTAAGGAAGAGTATGTGGTTGATAGTTTGTTAGTTAGTTTGTATTGTCAACTGTTTTCTTTGTTCTTTTCTCCCTTTTTAACTTTACTTTTGTTTTATATGTATCTCTTTTCCTTTAGTATAAATACAATATCCTTATACTTCACAAGAGTAAGTGAAGTATATGATTTGTCCAAGATATCTTCAAGAACATTACTTCATCTTCTACTTTTCTTCTTTCTTATTCTTATTTCTTCTTTCTGCTGTTTATTCAAGTCTTGGGCACTTTGAGTAGCCTTGCTATTCTTCACACTCAATTGGTTTGAGTAATTGGTTTTATGTACCGACTAAAAAGAGATTTTTGGATACCAAAAATCAATTATGACTTGTGAAATTATGATGCACAATAGTAAGATATTATGGTGGGCGGGACACAAGTTTTTTCGAATACTTTCATGGAGTATATCATCAAAATTTAGACCAGAGTTGTACTGAGCCCTTTTTATTTTTATTTTTTATGTAATTGAGGTCGAGTTCACCACCGTGAATTAATGTCAGATTTAACACAAAGGTTTCTAAATAAATCATGAAACTTCAATGGAGGATGAGAGTCCCTTCGGGGACATCCGATAAAAAAAATGAAGGATGAGATAGTCGGCCAAGTTTCAATCCATATTATAACCAAAGAGAAGTTGTCGACTAGTGAGAAATTCATGGCAAATTGAAAGAAGGGAAGAGTAAAGCCAATTAAACCTTTCTGTTCATTCACATGATTTGATAAATCCAATTTATGAGGAAAAGATAAGTTGGGTTGACGCAGTTGATTAAACATATACACTCATATTTTAAAACTCGTGAGTTCGAGTCATACTCCCTTATTCTCTTTAGAATTTGTAACGTGACTTTAACAAAAAAAATGCATGAGGGAAAAAAATGGCAAACATAAATTCGAATAGTACAGTTTTCTTCGGCAATTTCATGGATGAACTTGATGACCACACTAAAAAATCACACGAGCTTAATTTGCATGCAAATTATTTAAAACAACTGTTAATGATTTCTATGAGTAAACTCTAACCTTGTTCTGATACTAATTGTTGAAAATAAATTGATAAAGCGTCTCATAGAAATCATAAATAATTAAACTTAACAAATGTGCGTACCTGATAATTGGTTCATAATGGAATACCTTCAACTTCTCTATAGATCGGTTCAAATATGAGTACATTTTAGCTTCTCTACAGGAAACCCTAGAGAGATCTACCCCTTCTGATGGCTATGGAGTAATATGATAGGTAACTGCAAGATGTTGATATATATATATATCCTAGCCTCATGGGGGACGTCTTTTATTCAATTAAACATACTTAATTCTCTCTTCTTATCATAAAAAATTAGATACCAACGATTGAGATTAAATATCAATCTGATCACGTAATTGATATATACAATCTAACCCATCAAATAATGATAATTACATTATAAACATAATTAGTAAAAAAATTAGTGCAGGGATCACAAATTAGTAAACTTTGTTTTATCATAAAATGAAATTTTTTCAACATTTTACCCTTGATAATCTTTTTTCTTTGTTCTTAATAAACGAATATTGTCCAATAGTTCTGATCATATGATTCTTAAATGATGCTTTCCACTGTGTCCGTCCACCTTATTTAATAGAATAACTACTGCGTTAAAACTCAAATATGAAAAGTTTGTTGAAAATCTGATATGCGTTTCTTCTCTGCTGACCATTCTCGTTCACATTGACATTGCCATGTGCTTTTCCATATTCACTATTCGATATTCATAGAATTAGACGGGCGGATTGAATGAGTTGAGGGACAGGGGGCGCCCCTTGATTTTTCATTTCTTTATAATAATACATCTACGTTTTCCTAATATCTTTCTACATATCAACATTGAATGAGATTTAATTAATTTACATGATAAAAAACGTATTTCACTTACTTTTCAACCATCCCATTTAATCCACTCTTCATGCCTTCTGGAAACTCCAGTCAGACGTCAACTTTCGAAGCAAAATAATGTTAATCATCACCTTTCGGTATCTGAGTGCTAGTATGTACCGTATAAAAATGATCAGTTTGATCATCAAAATTAATGTTATAGTTTTAAAATATTAATTCCATCATTTAACTTTACATAATATTTTACAGTGATCATTTTGTTACTCATTGTTAATATACACTTTAATGATATTGTTAACGTGTCACGTTATTAGCACACATGACAGCATATGAGATCCACTATTATTATATAAATTGAAAAAATAGTTTATATCCTCTATGTCACTCAAATTTCAAATACTACGTCGCTTTTATTAAAGTATATTTTTCATAACTAGGTAATTTTGCTTAAAGTATATTTTGCCTCATCAAGACTAAGTAGTTTTGATTATTATCTAATAATAATTTAATTATCTAATTTCACAAATTATATATTCTGTCTCACTTATCGATAATTAAAAAATTCGATAATTATTTATATATAATTTTTGAAAATTATATTTAAATATATAAATAACTCAATTAATCAAATCTTAATTAATTAATAACACATAATTATCTCATAATTATGTACTTGCCCCAGATTAAAAATTTATTTTGTAAGTCAATCATTTTCTCATGTCCTGAAATACTCACACTCCAAACAACATAGTATAGCGGTGACTTGAGGACCATGGACCTATAATCCTAAACTCCAATAAATCAGATTACTAATTAAACTTTTTAATTAAATAATTTTATTTATTAATTTCATTATTACTCCATTATAAAGATGAAATTGCGCTCTTAGAGATTATAGAATGTATTTATAGAGTATTAACATGTATTCCACTGACAGAGTCATTTCATGTAGTTCTGTTCTCAAATTATTGGTTTGTAAATTAGAACTTGTCAAAATTATCGTTTTACCATTCTAATTACTTTTTGATCCTTAAGTACCATTGATCCATTAGTGAATGACTAATTTATAATATTATTATAAATTTGAGTTCAATAACTGTTCAGTTCTAAAATTAATACTTAAGAAAACCAATATATGATCCGCTAGGAAAGCTTAGATTCCAAATCTTGTAAGATCATGTCATCAGCCATCTATAATGGAATTCCTTCAACTTCTCTGCAGATCGGTTCAGATATGAGTACATTTTAACTTTTATGCAGGAAACCCTAGAGAGCTCTATCCCCTCTGATGTCTATGGAATAATATGATGGGTAACAACAAGATGTTGATATATATAACTTCTATTCAATTAAACATACCTAATTCTCTCTTCCCATCTAAGAGAATTAGGGGAGGACGAGTTCTATTCAATTAAACATACATAATTCTCTCTTCCCATCTAAGAGAATTAGATACCAACGGTTGAGATTATATATCATAAGTTGGAAACCACAATCCAACAGTGATTATTGTATATTCAATTAGATCATGTAATTGATATATACAATCTAACCATCAAATAATGGCAATTACATCACAATCCTAATTAGTGAAAAATTAGTGCAAGGACCACAAATTAGTAAATAATATTTTTATTATAAAAAGAAATTTTTTTCAACAATCTCCCACTTGACCCATGGACTTCAAGTTGTTTTAAAATTGATATATAAGATTGCAAATACAGTAGAAAAGTCGAGTGGGCACTCTTTTATTTTCAAAAACCATAGTTATCGAATAGATGGATTATAACTGCAAGAAACACTCTCTCATTCATAGACTTCCTCAATATTGGATCATGAATGCTTAGACTGGTTATGTATTAATCTAGACAGTTCCATGGTCACAAAATCAATTCCATCTAGAAGTGAAGTGAATAAAGTGTGGTTTTACTGCATAACATGAGTATGTGTAAACTGCATGTGATCTAAAAATACACATCTCATAATTGTCCTGCTTCATACAATCACTGTATATGTCACATAAGCATATTGCATCAAACTGCCAACCACCTGTCTAGAGTGAGGATTTACCGATATGAAGCCAATCTCATATCTAGCCTAAGCTATTTGAGTTTAGAAAACTCCTAGGCAACATGAATAGCGAGTGCACAAGCTTTATATATATATATATAGAGAGAGAGAGGGGGGGGGGAGAGAGAGAGAGATAGAAATCATCATAGTGATGCATCATCACTTCATTAATATGAACAAGCAATTATCATATACTGCAAATGACAATCAACTATATTATGAAACAACATGAGAAAGTGTCGAAACATCATGTATTAAACCAATAAAGTATCTATCTCCACCTCAAATATCAATGTGAAAATAGACATGAACATCACTACGAATAAGATCTAAAACGGTTAAAGCTCAACTGGTCTCCAAATTTATTCTCTTGTTTTTCCTTTCACACAATCAACACACAAATTGAAGTTTGAAAGAAAAAATGACTTCATTCCATCATTGACCAAGCATTCTAATATCTCTTTAGAAATATTCCCATATCCTTCTATGCTATAATGTAGAGACATTTTCATTGATGAAAACACGTCCAACTTCAGATATTGTATCTATCTATGAAGAAAAATGATCCCACACTACTCTTTCCTTTATATGCTTTCATAGTTGTTTATTAAACCACACCATCACAATTACCTTGCATAAGCTCTTAACAGTAATGAACTTCAATTGCTTCTTGTTTCCCAAAATATGAGACTTAATCAAAATCTAGATTGTTATAATAGTGTTAACAAGAATACACCACAAATAATCCCATAAATAGAAGCACCTCAACAACGACCATAGAATCAGTCTTACCACATTCTCATAGTAGAATTTATCTTCATTAGATGGATCAACCGTAATACATAGATTTTTTCTTCAGAATAAAAAATCATAATCCAATGACTCAAATATATGTGAATCCCCAAATTTCATCATCTAAATTGAGTTCCTCAATGTTTGAGTTCCAGGAGTTGTCTATCAATAAGCGGAAGCATCAATACTAGAATACATGCTATGTCATACAACACATCAAGTGGATATACACATAATAGCACATCTTTGTTAACTAATTTTTGTAATTCATGCTTGAGGGTTAAAGCTGAATTACCCATAGTATTTTACTTTATTAAATAACCGTCCACTCTGTGGGAACATGTAACCATACATATAAAAATCACCTTCAGGCAGAATTAAATATGCACTTCACCCCCTAAATTTGTGATGAAGTCACACATAAACCGAGTTGATAGTAGTTGAATTATAGTCACATAATTCATTACCTTTAGGCAAGAAAATTATATAGTTCTAACTCAAGTATTCTCAATTATTCTACTCACTCATTCCACACTAAGAAAACCTTTAGGCGGAACTAATCCCTTAATGTGAGTGAATGCACTATGAAGTCTTAATAAAATTCAAGTTTTAATATTTCAAAAATAATAACCTCTATGAATATATCACCTTTTGACAGATAACAATTCACTTTAATTATCATTTAGAAACAGCCACTTTATCAGTTTTTCTAAATCCCAAGGAAAAACCTAACTGCAAATTTTTTATTTGTTAAGTTCATGATCTTTTACTTTTTTCTTTTACTAGAACTGCTTGACTACATAAATGCATAAAAAGAAAATGAAAACATGAACATAGACATCAAATAGCTTTAAACATGCACTTATATATTGTTTTCCCAAAAGTTTAGAAAACCTATAAACATGCTGAAAAGCTTGTTCTTCGTATGAAACTGTAATGTTATGTAGAATATCAAACAACCCACAAAATTTTTCAATTACAACACTAGCATCATGCTGTGTGAATGAAATTTCCATTTTTTTAAATGTTCGTGCACTTCTCTATCGATCAAAAGCATTCACTGAGAACCGCATTAAAATTATATTGTGACAAGTCGATAAACCAAGCGAATTACGTGTGTCGAAGCCCAGAATTCATGAAGTTGAACTTTGCGTGCAAAAACAATAAACGGCAGGTGTCAAAAAAATTTATTACATTATTCATGTTATCAAAGCACACGTAAATCAATTTCTACATAAATTCGCAAGTGTTTTTCAACCTCAATTTGGTGGCGAAATTAGCCTAAAACCGACGTTTGATGCTTAAGAGAATTAGTCAACGAGATATTGCAGGTTGTTTGATATGCTGACTAAAACTAGTTGCTCAATTCGTTTGAGTAATTGGTTTTATGTACCGACTAAAAAGAGATTTTTGGATACCGAAAATCAATTATGACTTGTGAAATTATGATGCACAATAGTAAGATATTGTGCGCAGGACAAAAGTTTTTTTCGAATATTTTCATGGAGTATATCATCAAAATTTAGACCATAGTTGTACTGAACCCTTTTTTTTCTTTTTTATGTAATTGAAATCGAATTCATCACCGTGAATTAAAGTCAGATTTAACACAAAGGTTTCTTAATAAATCATGAAACTTCAATGGAGGATGAGAGTCCCTTCGGGGACATCCGATAAAAAAATGAAGGATGAGATAGTCGGCCAAGTTTCAATCCATATTATAACTAAAGAGAAGTTGTCGACTATTGAGAAATTCATAGCAAATTGAAAGAAGGGAAGAGTAAAGCCAATTAAACCTTGTTGTTCATTCACATGTTTTGGTAAATCCAATCTACGAGAAAAAGATAAATTGGGTTGACGTAGTTGATTAAATATCTACACCCATATTTTAGAGTTCGTGAGTTCGAGTCATATTCTTTTATTCTCTTTAGAATTTATAATGTCACTTTAACAAAAAAAATGCATGAGGAAAAGAAACGGCAAACATAAATTCGAATAGTATGGTTATCTTCGGCAATTTCATGGATGAATTTGATGACCACACTAAAAAATCACATGAACTCAATTTGCGAATACAAATTATTTAAAACAACTATGAATGATTTCTACGAGTAAACTCTAACCTTGTTCTGATACTAATTGTTGAAAATAAATTGATAAAGCATCTCATAGAAATCATAAATAATTAAACTTAATAATTGTGCGCACCTGATAATTGATTCATAATGGAATACCTTCAACTTCTCTACAGATCGGTTCAAATATGAGTACATTTTAGTTTCTTTGTAGGAAACCCTAGAGAGCTTTACCCCTTCTGATGACTATGGAGTAATATGATGGGTAACTGCAAGATGTTGATATATATATCAGATTAGTGATGGATTCCCGGTGAACTCCACTTTCCTCAGCTATAAATAAGCAGTCTCTCCCATTTGTGAATCAGAACTCGGTTTATAACTCTTACTATTTGAAAGCTAAAACTTGTTTTGTGAAATGAAGCTTTCTTCTTCTACTCCTCTTTTGTAAATCTTTTCTTCTTTTTTCTTCAACGTAAATTAGTGAGCGGGAGCACTAATTTATTGTTGCCAATAAACTCTATTTGTGTAAGTTTAAATTTACACCCTAATACAGTTTCAGTAATTACTGTTTGTTAATACAGTTTTTACTGTTTATCTTCTTGCTTCGTAGTACCCCCTAAGTCTAATAAGAAAATTGTTTGCCATGCATCAATATAGTCAAAATGATTATATTATTATTTTTTATTTAAAATGGGTTTTAACCCTGAGGGATGGATTTTTCATTCCTCTAAAGTCATTATTCTGAGGATATAAAATGAATGATAAATGATTTTTCCTTCTGCACTATTTATGGGTTTGATATTTATGGATTTTGTTTTTAAGTAAATTTACCTAACAAAATAAATTATGAACACATTGAATTAACAGATGATCAAGTAGATCATAGTGTATGGAATATACCTAGAATCCCCAATAAAAATATTTATAAATCAACATGATCAAAGTAATGAATAGTCAATAGAAAGTAAATGAACAGTCAAAGTAATTCCAATATAGTAGAGTTCCTAAAACGATTAGGTGATCTAATATTAATTTACCAATAAATTGGCTTTTAACTAATGAAAGTCAACCTATCCAAATTCAAAGACCAATTGAAGATGTAGATTACATCCAGCAGTACATGAATTTTACTGTTTATCTTCTTGCTTCGTAGTACCCTCTCTTAAATTTTGTTCAATTCCGCGCCTTTTTGTATCAGAGCCAAACCTGGTGGGGATAATACTGTTCATTTACTGTTTCTACTTCTATTTCTGCATAATTTCAATTGTTTGCCGTCTATTATGGCTGGTTATTGATAATATTGTTTACTTATTTGCTTACATAAATAATTGCTTATATTTAATCTCACTCTCCGCCCAAATGGCTGGTTATTCTTATAATTGATTATTTCTCTGTATTATTTGTTTGCCTAATCTGTGATCTGTTTATCAGAGGTTGACGTACCAGCTTCTATTTGGTTAAGCTTCAGGGACCTAGGTAAGACTTCTTAGATACGTAAATCCTGAGGATAGGGAGGTTGTAGAGGAAAAAGGGAGAAGAGTAAAACCTAGTAGGAGGTTGTAGAAGTCACAACAAGGTTAGTAACAAAAATACAGTATGAAATTATCAATAATAAGAATAATTTAGTTATTCTGAGCAATGAGTAGGTTATCTAGAATTAGTTCTTCTAGTAGCATTAGGTCTATGATATCTTCAATATCTAACATAGTGGATGATGAATATTTTGAATTTGCAGATGATCAAGTAGATCATAAATATTTTGAATACCCATCAGATGATCAGAATGATCATTTCGAATACCTTTTAGATGATCAAGAAAATCATTTTGAAGACTTTAATCAAGTAAATGATAGGGTATGGAACATATCCAATAAAAATAAGAATTTCAATTCTAAATTATTCATTAGGATTCAAATAGAGCAAGAATTAAAAAATTTAAAAATTAAAGGTCTAGAACCTAAAGGAATAAGTTTTCAAGAAAGTCAGACAAACCTTAATAATAAACAATATAATGAAATTAATTACCAATCTTTTAATTCTAAAGTTAGGGAATATAACCAGTCTAGTACCCCTAAGAGTTCCTTTTTTGGATCATCTATTAATAATGATCAAGATTTTAGGATTAAAGAATCAAAACAAAAATTAAAAATATATAAAAATTTGAATCCAAATATTCTACAGCAAGAATACAAACTAGATTGGGCAAGTCTAAATAAACACAATAATGACCCGGCCAATCTTAATAGATGTAATAGGTTCAAAGATTCATATAATATGGATCAAAGAAAAATCATATTTGCTGAATGGAAGACATTCATGAAAAAATTTAAAGTTAACATATTTTTTCTTAATTATATCAAAGATATTTATGAGAAAAATATTAAAATAATTCTCAAATCTAAATGAGTCAAGGAAGACTATCTGTCAGTCATCCACAACCTGAAAAAATCTTAATTAATCATAAAAGTTCTCAACCTAATAAAGATTTCATTAGGTTGAGAACTTCATTATGAGAAAACTCCCGATGAAGAAATACTTAGAAAGTTAAAATCTTTAAGAGACAATGTCTCAGAATCAGATAACCATAGGTTAGAATCAACCTATGAGCCATTCATAATTCATAATTCTTCGAAACATAAAATTAAAGAATCCTATGAGTCAGAATCCTATGAACCTTCAAATAGTATTGAGGAACCATCCAAAGATTTAGAAATTAAATCATCTGTCAATGTTAGTAACCACGACAGTATCTTTGAATTAGAAATTCATAGGTTAAAACCCGCCTATGAATATTCCATAATTAATAAATCTTCAAATATGAAAGAAACATTAAAGAATTTAAAAACTAATGAATCATCTTATTCTTGTAAGATTGATAATCAAAATAATTGTTCAGAATTCGAAAACCTTACTAATAATAAACATCAAGAATTAGAGGACATTAGTTCAAATTTAGAAAACCATAGGTTAGAATCAACCTATGAGATTTTCACAATTAATGAATCTTCAAACATTAACAAAGTTGAAGAAACATTAAAATGTTTTGAAACTAAAAAATCATCCTCTGAGGACATTAACCATAGAAATTCTTTAATCATTGTTTCTCATTTCAAGATTTCAAAGGAAGAAGAATCAAATAAAAAATTAGTTGAACAACTCAATTACACCAATCAAAGTCTAATTATAATAGGTAAGTAATTAGACAAAATTGAAAATAAAGTTGATGATCTTCATAAACCTGGATCTAGTGAAACTCTGGAAGAAATTTTTTTAATAAATCTTTCAATAAAAACCATTCCAAATATGATTCCCCTCATAAACAGATTGATAAAACACTTCATGAATTAAAAATAATCAATCAAGATAATAGTTCATATCCAGAAAGCCATAGGTCAGAGTCCACCTATGATTCGTCTACAATAAGTGAATCCTCAACATTAATATTATTGAAGAATCAATTAAAAACTTAGAATCATCTGAAATTAAATCTGAAAAGATTATTAATAATATATGTCATGAATTAAAGGTAATTAATCAACATAATAACTTAGATTTAGAAGATCATAGGTCAGAATTCACCTATGAATCATCCACGATAAGTGAATCTTCAAACATTAATAATATTGAAGAATCACATAAAAATTTAGAAATTAATAAATTAGAAATGAAATAGCCTATTCCTCTTTATATTTAAATTTCTAAAAATTCTTTAGTTAACCAATTTTCTGTTTCTACAGATAAATTGCACAAATGGAATATTGATGGGCTTTCTAAGCAAGAAGTTCTCAATAAATTTCAACACATGACAACGATAGCTAACAACTACATTACCACACATAATTTACTTTACAATGAGGTAATCAATCTTTTAGTCACAAGATACACATGAATGCTATGTTCCTGGTGGTAAAATTATCTCACAAAAGAATCCAAAAATCTCATCATTTCACCAATAAAGATTAATGCTGAAGGAACACTAAATATTGAAGAAAAACTGGAAACAATACATAATACCACCAATACACTTCTCTACACAATAGTTAAATACTTCATTGGAATCCGAGTAATATTACTTCACATATCCATAATCAATTGACCAAACTTAGGTGTCCAACCTTAAGTAAAATCCACTAGTACAAAAATATATTTTTATCCAAAATAATGTCAAGGGATGATAACAATCAACCCTCTTGGAAAGAAATATTTATTTTATACACACACAAAAAAAGAATGGTCCTTAGTAATAACCTACGAAACATAGACTATGATAGTCTTACCTATGATACGATTATTACTACAATATAAAAGAAAGCTTTTGGAATATGCACTGATATGAAAAATAAAACTATAGAATATGAATTAGGCAATTCTTGTAAGCAATATGGTTTATCCCCTATTAAGAAAAATCCCCATTCAAAACCTAGAAGGTCTTACAAGCCTGATAGGAGAAAATACCATAAGAATAAGCATAAGATTTTTAACCAATATTTTTCAAAGAATAAAACTTTTGACATAAAAATAAACTTATGTATTTTAAATATGGCCAGAATAGTCATTCTTCTGAAACTTGTCAAGTTCAAGACAAAATTAATCAATTAAACATCTTTAATGAAGAAAAAAGAATTGTTTAGAAACGTAGAGTCAATAGAAAACTATGAGAGTGATAGTGACGATTTAGGAGAATTTGAATACCGTGAATCCTCAAAATCAAACTCTTCCAGTTATGACAGTAATTCCAGTAACATCTTTATGTGGTGTAGGGATAGTTGTTGTAAAAAAATTAATGTTCTAAATAACAATAAAGAACAAGAAGAAAATCTCTTGATCAAATTAATTAGAAAAATTAAAAATTTAGACTACCTAGAAAGACTTAGGAAAGTAATTTTAAAAGAAAATACTAAGACTAACAATATCACAAGCCTCTCACAAACCCTTAAAAAATTCAATATGGGTAAAGGAAAGAAAAAAGAAGTTATCCTACATGAACTTCAGAAAGAAATTAAAAATATTAAAATAAAAGAATATATAAATCTTTTAATAAAGAATTTAATTAAAATTCATGAATCTTGTAAATTAGGAGAACCTAGTAGTTTCTCAATTTCATTTAATAAGGTTGAAGAACCTATTATCAACAATCAAAATAATGATAATTTTATCCAAACACTTAATTATATCAAAATCAAGAAATGGTGTATAATGGTCAGAGTAATAATTCAAGATTTTTATTTCACAACAATGACTCTTGTTGATTCAGGATTAGATTTGAATTGTATGCAGAAAGGATTAGCTCCTCCCAAGTACTTCAAGAATACAAAATAATCTTTGTCTTCTACCAATGGTACTCATATACCTATCAAATATGAAATACCAAAAGTTCATATTTGTCAATATAATGTATGTTTTAAAATATCGTTTGTCTTAGTAAAAAATATGACTGATAAAACTATTATAGGTCTACCATTCATTTCTTTGTTGTATCGTTTTACAATAGTATGATAGGATAATTACTTATCCTATGGATGAACCTGTTAAATTCAAACTTGTTTCTTTTTCTGTTTTTAAATCCAAAATGATTGAGGAACATCTTCAAGATACTGTTCTTCAAGATCAAATCTTTGAACAAAGAATTCTTCGTTTAGTAATCAATTACAAACTCCTTAACAATGTTTTGGAATGGATAAAATATCCAATAACAGACAAAATGGGCTTAATCAACAGATTTGGAGAAACTGTTGCATTCTTTAAGTTTGTCATAAAATCAGGATTTTGAAAAATCCGGATAAATAAGATTGATAAATATAAAATTATATTTGATCATTATAAAATAATAATATTTGATCTCAAATTTAAATTTTAGAATATAATGATTGAATTCTTTAATCAATTCTTGATTGATTGCATTCTTAGTAAACAGTACTGGTTGCATTTCTTGATTGTTTACATTAATAACATTTACTTTAAATATGAAAAATATTATTGGAAATACTTTAAATTATTTACCAAGATAATAAAACAGAACATTTTAGTCATCTTTGCAAAAAGAATCGAATTATTTCAATCAAAAAATAGATTTCTAGAATTTGAAATTTATTTCATACAATTTGCCTTATTAAATAAAAAATTTCTTTTGATTAATTATGAATCTGCAAAACATGTTTCAAAATTCCTTCCAAACAAAGTTTTGCCAGGTAACAATCCATTTATAGCAATTTTTATTTCAATCTTTAATTTATACAATGTATTAATAATTTAATTCATGACCCCCTTACCTGTAATCTTTTGCAGGAAACCATACCAAGATTCTGTAATAGGATAATTTGAGAAACCTGGCCTACTAGAATATGAGAAGGTAAAGGCCAAAGTATTTAATCAAAATTGTTTTAAAATCAAGAAGCTCAATAGCAAAACAATCGATTTTTGTTCAAAACTCACATCCATTAATTATGGATTTAAATATCCAAAATATTTTTGGACTGATGAATTGGATAAAATTTTAGAACATGTTGGGTTGAAGTATGACTTCAATACAATATTAATTCAATGGTATAAGAAAAGTATGAAAATAAAATTTTATAAAAACAATGCAATCTGTTATAATGGAATTTTAATTAAAAATCTATTGAGACAAGTAAATTCTAAAATTGAATTTTCAAATAAATAATAAAAGAATTTTTGGTACTAAAATGAACTTTCTTCATCATGCCTGATTAATTTCAAAAATGTTATAAGCATGCTGTGAAATTCTTAATAAAAGGAATCAATATCACTTTTAGAAAATATGTGATAAATGTTTCAAAAATAGAAGAATCTTCGACTCAACAATAGGCCCTTAAGGCCAAAATCAAATAGGAGCCTTCTACTCCTAATCAAGTCCGATTATCAATACTTGGGTCCATCAAACCCGATTACCAATTAACCTTGGTAAAAAAATTTGACCTCTTTTCAAATACTCAATCTTTCAATGCTCAATCACTTGGCCAACCAATTTATCATAATATTTTTCATATTAAGTCTTCATTTGCTCATCTGAAAGATCCAGCACAAATTGCTAAAGCCCATTTCATTCCCAAATTCCATTATGTCCCTAGACACAATAACAAAAATCTTAGTTACTACAAAGATATCCTCTTAGAAATAAAATCCATCAAAATTCTGAGGAAAGAATCATTTACCATTCTTTCTCTATCCTAAGGATCATAACTATGAAGGTTTGGGAAATCTATTCTTTAAGTTTTAAAGTATTTTTAAATAAAAACAATAATTATTTTAATGGTATTGATGCATTGCACGAGATTTTCTTGCATCAAAGTAGTGACTTTTCTCACTTTTGGTTTTTACATTTTTACAAAATTCATTTTCCAAATCGGTTCTCAAAATGGTGGTCCATTCATGGTCTTATCTTAGAACTTTTTTTCAATTGATTTGCAACAATGATTCAATTTATTTTTAGAGGTTTATAAGCCATCACCAACTGAGGTTTCATTTCCCCAAAATACTTTGTTTTACAAAAAAATATAAAATACCATGGATTTTAAAATGGCAATACACGGTTGAAAATAAAATCCTCACCATACCATATTATACTAAATGTTGGGATAAATTGAATACCTATAAAATTATTGCATCCGTCAACCATGAATTTGCAAGTATCCAACCTAATATGAGACTAGCAAATTCATTTATCTAAGCTCCAATAAAATTTGATAAGCCCATTGACCTAGCCCCACAAATAAAACTATGCAGTCCAAATTCTTCTAAACCCAAATCAAATATTGAGTCCAAATCCTATTCAAAGGATAAATGAAAGACCACCAAGCCTAAACTCAAATTAGAGGAAGAATTAATTCTACTTCTCCGTTTAGAAGATAATAATGAACCAGACTCTGAATCACCTGCAAAGTCAAGTCAGCAAACTAAATAAAAAAACCATAGAGATCAATTACCCCTAAACAATTGAAGGTCCTATTCAAAAATATTAATCCTAGTGATAATGAACAGATCCAAATTAACCAGTAAACAAATGGATTTGTCTTTGGCAAAATGCCAGTATTAGAATAAGATCCAAGAATAAATTGATCTGACAACTCAGCACAATACAACGATCATAATGATCTTCAAGAAAAGCAACCAATGGCAATAGTCACAATGAATTTTTCAGACAGTAATTATGATTTCTTCAACAAATCAAAAAGGACACAAGAATCCAAGATAGCAATTATCAATGGATCGAATGTGCAACAGTTTCAATGACATTTCAATCACAAACAATCATGAAAAAATAATTATGAAGACACGAAGACCGAGATAACGATTATCGAGGAATCTTTATATTTTTATCTTTTTCTGTAATAATTATACTAGTTGTCGAATTATTAGGCAACTATTTATTAGACAACTATTTAAGTTTTTACTATTTTTAGTCAAAAGTAGACAAAAGTAAGCATGTAAAATGTTTTTACTTTTGTAGAATAGAATAGTTCAAGTAAGTGATGTGTTCCCGATGAACATCACTTTCCTTAGCTATAAATAGGCAGTCTCTCCCATTTGTGAACCAGAACTCGTTTTACAACTCTTACTATTTGAGAGCTAAAACCTGTTTTGTGAAACAAAGCTTTCTTCTTCTACTCCTCTTTTGTAAATCTTTTCTTCTTTTTTCTTCAACGTAAATTAGTGAGCGGGAGCACTAACTTATTGTTGTCAATAAACTCTGTTTGTGTAAGTTTTTAATCTTACACCTTAATACAGTTTCAGTAATTACTGTTTGTTAATACAGTTTTTACTGTTTATCTTCTTGCTTCTTAGTACCCCCTCTTAAATACTGTTCAATTTCGTGCCTTTTGGTATCAGAGTCAAACCTGGCAGGGATAATACTGTTCATTAACTGTTTCTACTAAATTTTTGCTTAATTAAACTGTTCACCACCTATATGGTATCAGAGCCAAAACAATCGTTGTCTTCTATAACCTAGACCTAGTGAAACCCTGAAAGAAAAACCTTTAATAAATCTTTCTGATAAAACCACTTTAGAAATCATTCCAATTAATAAAAAAATTTGATAAAATGATTCAGGAATTAAATAATAAATCCGAGTCATCTTCCTCTGGTAAGGTTGTTAACCAAGACAGTAGTTCTAATTCTAAGTCTGAAAAAATTGATGAAATATTTCAAGAATTGAAAGTAATTAACCAAGATGATAATACTGATTTAGATAGTCATAGGTCAGAATCGACTTACGAATCATCCACAATAGATGAATTTTCAAATATTAATAATATTGAAAAAACATTTAAGAATTTGGAAATTAATAAATTAGAAAGAAAATGGCATAAGAAACTCATGCCTCCTAATATTCAAATTACTGAATCTTCTCTTATTAATCAATTTTCTGGTTCTGCAGAAAAATTATATGAATGGAATATTGATGGTCTTTCTGAACAGGAAGTCCTCAATAGATTACAACACATGGTAATGGTAGCTAATAGCTACATTACCTCTACAATTTACTTCATGAAGAAGTAATAAATCTTCTAGTCACAGGATTCACAGGAATGCTTCAGTCCTGGTGGGAGAAACATCTCACACAAGAATCCAAAATTGCCATTTTTTCAGCAGTTAAGATTGATGCTGAAGGAAACCCAATTATTGGAGAAAATCAGGAAACAATACATGATGGTATAAATACACTCTTTTATACAATAATTGAACACTTCATTGGTAAGCCAAGTAATATTACTTTGCGTATTCATGATCAATTAACAAATTTTAGGTGTCCAACATTAAGTGATTTTAATTGGTATAAGAATATATTCTTATCCAGAGTAATGTCAAGGGATGATAGTAATCAACCATTTTGGAAAGAAAAATTTATTAATAGATTACCCAATCTCTTTCCTCAAAAAATAAGAACAGTCCTTAGTAATGACCTAGGAAATATATACTATGATAGTCTAACCTATGGAATAATAATTACTATAATACAACAAGAAGGATTAAAAATGTGTGTTGATATGAAAATCAACAAACAAATTAAAAAAAAAAAAAGCAAAACTGCTAAATATGAGTTAGGTAATTTCTGTGAGCAATACGGTCTACTCTCTATTGCACCTTCTCAAAAAATAGGAAAAATTCTCACTTAAACCCTAGAAGGTCTCACAAACCATATAAGAAAAATTACCACAAACATAAAAACAAAAGTTTTGACCAAAACTTTTCTAAGCATAAAAACTTCTCTAGGAATAAAAATCATTCTAGAAAAAGTTTAATAAAAAATTTGATAAAACAAATATTACGTATTTTAAATGTGGTCAGAAATGTCACCTTTCGAATATTTGTCAAGTTAAGAATAAAATTAATCAATTAAAATATTCTGAAGAAGATAAACATGAATTGTTTAGAATCTTAGAAACAATAGATTATTATGACAGTAATAGTGAAGATTTAGAAAAATATGAAACCCCTGAATCCTCTGAAATTGAATTCTCAAGTTCTAACAATGATTCTCCTAACATCGCTATGGGGTGTAAGGATAGTTGTCAAAAAATCAATGTCTTAAATAAAAATGAAGAACAAGAAGCCCTCTTGTTAGATTTAATTTGTAAAATTGAAAATTCTGAATTAAAACAAGAATACCTTGAAAGACTTAAGAAGATAATTCTAAATAAAGAAAATACCAAGTCTAATAATAATAATATTGCAAGTTTTTCACAAACCTTTAAAAAATTCAATAGGATAAAAGGAAAAGAAAAGGAAGTTGCCTTATAGGAACTTCAAAAGGAAATTAAAAATATTAAAATTGAAATAAAAAAATTTGAAGAATTCAAACACTGAAATAAAAGAAGAATTAAATCTTTTAAAAATAAAAAAATTAATTAATAAACAAGAATTTAGTGAACCTAGTAAATTACTAAGTTCTGATAATGAGGGTGAAGAACCCATAAACTGTCAAGAAGGAGATGAACATTTCATCCAGATTCTCAATCACATAAAAATAAAAAAATGGCACATAATTGTTAGACTAATCATTCAAGATTTTGATTTCACAATAATGACTCTTGTAGATTCAGGAGCAGATTTGAATTGTATGCAAGAATGACTAGTTCTAACCAAGTATTTTAAGAAGACAAAAGAATCTTTGTCTTCTGCTAATGGTACTCATATGCATATCAATTATGAAATACCCGCAGTCCATATTTGCCAAGACAATATATGTTTTAAAACATCATTTGTCTTAGTAAAAAATATGACTGACAAAATTATCCTAGGTTTACCATTCATTGCTCTGCTATATTCATTTTCAACAGAGTATGATGGAATAATTACCTATGTCAAACCTATAAAATTTAAATTCCTCTCTTTTCCTCATAATGAAAAATTAAAAACTCGAAAAAAAAATATATCTCTAATTCAATAAATCTCATTTCTTGTAAAGAAAAATAATTATGTTTTTTACAAAATGAATATAACTCATTAGAATTGAAGAACAACTTCAGAGTTCTATTCTTCAAATTAAAATCAAAATATTTGAACAAAAAAATCTGTAAAGAATTATGTTATGATGTTCCCAATGCTTTCTGGCACAGAGAACAACATATTATCAGTCTTTCTTATATTAAGAGATTTGATGAGAAGAATATCCCAACAAAGGCAAGGCCAATTCAGATGAATTCTGAAATACTTGAGTTTTGTAAAAAGAAAATTACAGAACTTCTTAATAAGAATATTATTAGAAGAAGCAAATCTTCTTAGTCTTGCTCAGCCTTTTATGTCCAGAAGGCCAGTGAAATCGAATGAGGAGTTCCTCGTTTAGTAATCAATTATAAGTCTCTTAATAATGTTTTAGAATGAATAAGATATCAAATATCAAACAAAAGGGATTTAATAAATAGACTTGGAGATGCAGTGATATTCTCCAAGTTTGATATGAAATCTGGATTTTAGAAAATCCAGATAAATGAAAATGATAAATATAAAACAACATTTGTAACTCCATTTGGCCATTATGAGTGGAATGTAATGTCTTTTGGCCTTAAAAATGCTCCTAGTAAATTTCAAAATATAATGAATGAAATCTTTAATCAATTTACTGATTTCTCAATTGTTTACATTGATGATGTACTTATGTTAAGTAGTGTTTGAGTCGATGTGGAATTTATAATAATGATGATATAATAAAAAATCATGAACGTAAACAAATTGACCGAACTACGTTAAAAATATCATTTATGATGCTTTCGTTACAACAATTATATAGCCGAACAGAAAATTTGAGCTTAATTTTCCACAACCAACTAAACGGAACCAACTCATAAATACCCCTATTGTTGAGCTTTAGTTTACATACTTAATTATTTGTCAATGAGTTTCAATTGTTCTATTTGGTTATTGTATTGGCCCTGTAAGTCCATTATCTCTATGGAAGTATTGAGCCTCCCATTTTTATTCATCTTTACAATCGCTTCTCAGTTGATTAGTCTTTTCTTTCTTCCTTTTTTTAACCAAAAAATGCTTGAATTAGCTCTAGAATAATTAAAACCCCTCCATGAAAATATGTTCGTCAGACACATGTAGACGCTTATTAAAAATAAACCACGAGGTGTAGCGTGGATTTAAGGGTTTGCTTCGTCCAGGTCATGAGTTCGAGGGATCATGTTATCTTGTGACCATTAGCTTAGAGATCAATCTCTTGATTTATTCGTGGTGCACTTGCGAAAAATTTAAAACCGGGTGCTTGTGCACCCCGGAGACCCAATGCTAATAAAAAAATCAATTTGAGATAGAAATGATGCTAGTGCCTGATTGTTTTAGGGCAAAATGGAGAGATAAATGAGGAGAGAAAACTAAATACTTTGTTCTCCCTCCTCCCCGCTCATCTTTTTACAGCTTGAGATCCAAATCTTGTGTTCTTTTAGATTCTCTTTTGATTATAACATTTTTAACGAAAAGCGTCATAAATAATCAATAAAATAATGTTTTAATTTGGTTTGGTCAAGTCACTTATATCAATAGGTATCTCATTATCAGCATCATTATATATCACAAAACGACACACTCACCTAACACAAATTTCATTACACTCATATCTAAACTCAACATATACAAAACCATCCATTTGAAACTATAGCTAGCTTAGACAAAAATCATCACTCATCTATCAGACTAGATAAGTGCTTCCTCAACCACTATTCTTTCCCACACGTTGGTACATCATCAATGATTATTGGAGAAAATCAGAAAACAATACTTGATGGTATAAATACACGCTTTTATACAATAATTGAACACTTCATTGGTACGCCAAGTAATATTACTTCGCGTATTCATGATCAATTAACAAATCTTAGGTGTCCAACATTAAGTGATTTTAATTGGTATAAGAATATATTCTTATCCAGAGTAATGTTAAGGGATGATAGTAATCAACCCTTTTGGAAAGAAAAATTTATTAATGGATTACCCAATCTCTTTGCTCAAAAGATAAGAACAGTCCTTAGTAATGACCTAAGAAATATAGACTATGATAGTCTAACCTATGGAATAATAATTACTATAATACAACAAGAAGGATTAAAAATGTGTGTTGATATGAAAATCAACAAATAAATTTAAAAAAAAAAAAGTAAAATTGCTAAATATGAGTTAGGTAATTTTTGTGAGCAATACAGTCTACTCTCTATTGCACCTTCTCAAAAAAATAGGAAATATTCTCACTTAAACCCTAAAAGGTCTCACAGACCCTATAAGAAAAATTACCACAAACATAAAAACAAAAGTTTTGACCAAAACTTTTCTAAGCATAAAAACTTCTCTAGGAATAAAAATCATTCTAGAAAAAAGTTTAATAAAAATTTTGATAAAACAAATATTATGTATTTTAAATGTGGTCAGAAAGGTCACCTTTCAAATATTTATCAAGTCAAGAATAAAATTAATCAATTAAAATATTCTGAAGAAGATAAACATGAATTGTTTAGAATCTTAGAAACACATATTATTATGACAGTAATAGTGAAGATTTAGGAGAATATGAAATCCCTGAATCCTCTTAAATTGAATTCTCAAGTTCTGACAATGATTCTCCTAACATCACTAGAGGGTATAGGGATAGTTGTCAAAAAATCAATGTCTTAAATAAAAATGAAGAACAAGAAGCCCTCTTGTTAGATTTAATTTGCAAAATTAAAAATCCTGAATTAAAACAAGAATACCTTGAAATACTTAAGAAGATAATTTTAAAGAAAGAAAATACTAAGTCTAATAATAATAATATTGCAAGTTTTTCACAAACCTTTAAAAAATTCAATAGGATAAAAGGGAAAGAAAAGGAAGTTACCTTACAGGAACTTCAAAAGGAAATTAAAAATATTAAAATTGAAATAAAAAAATTTGAAGAATTCAAACACTAAAATAAAAGAAGAATTAAATCTTTTAAAAATAAAAAAATTAATTAATAAACAAGAATTTAGTGAACTTAGTAAATTACTAAGTTCTGATAATGAGGGTGAAGAACCCATAAACTGTCAAGAAGGAGATGAACATTTCATCCAGATTCTCAATCACATAAAAATAAAAAAATGGCACATAATTGTTAGAATAATCATTCAAGATTTTGATTTCACAACAATGACTCTTGTAGATTCAGGAGCAGATTTGAATTGTATGCAAAAATAACTAGTTTCAACCAAGTACTTTAAGAAGAGAAAATAATCTTTGTCTTCTGTTAATGGTACTCGTATGCATATCAATTATGAAATACCCGCAGTCCATATTTGCCAAGATAATATATGTTTTAAAACATCATTTGTCTTAATAAAAAATATGACTGACAAAATTATCCTAGGTTTACCATTCATTGCTCTGCTATATTCATTTTCAACAGAGTATGATGGAATAATTACTTATGTCAAACATATAAAATTTAAATTCCTCTCTTTTCCTCATAATGAAAAATTAAAAACTCGAAAAGAAAAATCTATCTCTAATTCAATAAATCTCATTTCTTGTAAAGAAAAATAATTATGTTTTTTACAAAATGAATTAAAACTCATTAGAATTGAAGAACAACTTCAGAGTTCTATTCTTTAAATTAAAATCAAAATATTTGAACAAAAAATCTGTAAAGAATTATGTTCTGATGTTCCCAATGCTTTCTGGCACAGAGAACAACATACTGTCAGTCTTCCTTATATTAAGAGATTTGATGAGAAGAATATCCCAACAAAGGCAAGGTCAATTCAGATGAATTCGGAAATACTTGAGTTTTGTAAAAAGGAAATTACAGAACTTCTTAATAAGAATATTATTAGAAGAAGCAAATCTTCTTGGTCCTGCTCGGCTTTTTATGTCCAGAAGGTCAGTGAAATCGAATGAGGAGTTCCTCGTTTAGTAATCAATTATAAGTCCCTTAATAATGTTTTAGAATGAATAAGATATCCAATACCAAACAAAAGGGATTTAATAAATAGACTTGGAGATGCAGTGATATTCTCCAAGTTTGATATGAAATCTGGATTTTAGAAAATTCAGATAAATGAAAATGATAAATATAAAATAACATTTGTAACTCCATTTGGCCATTATGAGTGGAATGTAATGTCTTTTGGCCTTAAAAATGCTCCTAGTAAATTTCAAAATATAATGAATGAAATCTTTAATCAATTTACTGATTTCTTAATTGTTTATATTGATGATGTACTTATTTTCTCAAAAATAATAGAACAACATTGGAGACACCTTGAATCATTTGTTAGGATAATAAAATAAAATGGTATAGTTATCTCTGCAAGAAAAATTAAATTATTCCAATCTAAGGTTAGATTCTTAAGATTCGAAATACACCATTCTATAATCAAACCTATTGACATGATAATACAATTTGCTGACAAATTTCCCAATGAAATTCTAGATAAAACACAATTGCAAAGATTTCTAGGATCTTTAAATTACATATATGATTTTTACGATAAAATGAGAAATGATTGTAAGCCTCTCTTTGATAGGCTTAAAAAGAATCCTCCTCCTTGGACAACTGTCCATACTAATTTAATCAAAAGAATTAAAGCTCACGTTAAGACACTTCCTTATCTTGGCATTCCTGCTAATAATTCTTTTAAAATTGTCCAAACTGATGCCTCTGAAATTGGATATAGAGATATCTTGTTACAAACGATTTCCCCAGAATCACCTGAACAAATCGTTAGGTTTACATCTGGGACATGGTCCCAATCACAAGTTAATTATAGTACAATTAAGAAGGAAATTTATCTGTTGTGTTATGCATACAAAAATTCCAAGATGACTTGTTAAATCAGATTTTTTTTGTTAAAAATTGATTGCAAATCTGCTAAACATGTTCTAGAAAATGATGTTAAAAGTATAGCCTCCAAACAAATCTTTGCTAGATGGCAGTCTATACTTAGTATTTTTTATTTCGATATTGAATTTATTAAAGGAATTAATAATTCAGTTCCAGACTTCTTAACTCGTGAATTCTTGTAAGGGCAACAAAAAGATGGGGTCTAGGCCCCAAGCTTCGAGGAAAATGACTAAAGGAGAATCTTTCACACAACAATTGGCCCTTAAGGCCTAAATCAAATATGAGTCTTCTACTCCAAGAAATATCCAATTAACAGTTATTGGGTCTACCAGGCCTAATTACCAATCTGCTTTGGTCAATCAATTTGATCCATTTACAGTCTCTAAACCATTTGATCCACAATTGATCATCAACCAACTACTCACCAATTATAGAAAGTCTTCTCCTTATCATAGGAAAACCCCCAGTAAAAATCTATTTTATATTGAACACTCATTCGCCCATTTTAAAAATCCAATAGAAATAGTGAAGGCCCATTATCTCTTGATTCTCATTTCGTCCCTGGACACAAGGACAAAACCCTTAGCTTCTACAAGGATATTCTCCTAGAAACAAAAATTCATAAATATCAAACCCATAAATAGTGCAGAAGGAAAAACCATTTATCATTCCTTCTATATTCTCATAATAATAACTTTGGAAGAATGGAAAATCCATGCCTCAGGGTTAAAACCCATTTTAAATAAAAAATAATATAATTATTTTGACTATATTAATGCATGGCAAACAAATTTCTTGCACCAAAATAGTGAATTTTCTCATTCTTGATTTTTAAATTTTGTCAAAAATTTCAAATTAATTTACCAAAATGGATTTTAAGATGGTGGTCAATCCATGGCCCTGTCCTTGACATATTCCCAATCGAATTACAACAGAATTGCAGCTTATTTTTAAACCCTCAACAGTTGAGGCCTCTTTTCCCTCAGTAATTTATTTTGTAAATAAATACAAAATTTCTTGGATTTTGAAGTGGCAATACGCCATTGAAGGAGAAATCCTCACCAGAAAATACTATGTAAAATGGTGGGACAAATTCAGTACATTAAAGATATCCGCTTCCATAAATGAAGAATTAGCAAAATCTCACCCCCAGTTAAAGTCTCTCAAGCCTCCAGTGGCATCCTTAAAAATTAAGGAACCAGATAACCAAGCTTCTCAAATTAACCAATTATCAAATTCCTCCCAAAATTAAAAATCTAACACAAGACCTTCTTCAAAAGGCGAAATCAGGTCTAAAAAATCAAAAGAAAATAGGAGTTAATACAAAAAATGCTCATTCTTCTTGAAAATAATACAAGCTCTAACTCTGAATCCTCAGTAGAGTCAAGTCACCCAGTAAAGTCAATCTCCCTCTCAAAAATTAAAGGAAAAATCTCATGTTTGGTCTCTTCCCCGATGGGCTCATGATCCCCTTCCAAGATTCACAAGACCCTTTTAAGGATGTGGACCTCAGTGAAGATGAATAGGAAAACATAGATATTGGAAAAATGGCAATGACATAATTTTGAAGATATCACAATAACACCAAGAGCACAATGCAATAATCATCATACTCTTCAAAACAATCAAAGAACAAGTCCGGGATAACAATTATCAAGAACCAGTGTCAAATACTCCACCAACAGTCTCAACAAATCATGACAACCACAAAGGACTTCACATACCAAGATTCTTTGTAATTTGTCATTTTGTAATCATTGTACTATTTACGTTTTTTACTATTCTTGGTCAAACGAAGACAAAAGTAGGCATGTAAAATGTTTTTATTTTTGTAGAATAGAATAGTTCAGGTTAGTATAGGTTCCCGGTTAACTCCACTTTTCTCAACTATAAATAGGCAGTCTCTCTCATTTGTGAATCAGAACTCGTTTTATAACTCTTACTATTTGAAAGTTAAAACTTGTTTTGTCAAACAAAGCTTTCTTCTTCTACTCCTCTTTTGTGAATTTTTTCTTCTTTTTTCTTCAACATAAATTAGTGAACGGGAGCACTAATTTATTATTGTCAATAAACTCTATTTGTGTAAGTTTTTAATCTTACACTCTAATACAGTTTTTGTATTTACTGTTTGTTAATACAGTGGTTATTGTTTATCTTCTTACTTCTTAATACCCCGTCTTAAAACAATTTTTACTGTTTTATTTATATATATCCTAGCCTCATGGGGGACGTCTTCTATTCCATTAAACATACATAATTCTCTCTTCTCATCATAGAGAACCAGATACCAATGATTGAGATTAAATATCAATATGATCACGTAACTCATATATACAATCTAACCCATCAGATAATGATAATTACATTGCAAACATAATTAGTAAAACAATTAGTACAAGGACCACAAATTAGTAAACTTTGTTTTTACAACATTTTACCCTTGATTATCTTTTTTCTTTGTTCTTAATAAACGAATATTGTCTAATATTTTTCATCATATGATTCTTAAATGATGCTTTCCCTCTATGTCGGTCCACCTTATTTAATAGAATAATTACAGCATTAAAACTCAAATATGAAAAGTTTGTTGAGAGAATCTGATATGCGTTTCTTCTCTGCTGATCATTCTCGTTCACATTGACATTGTCATATGCTTTTCCATATTTGCTATTCAATATTCATGGAATTAGACGGGCGGATTGAATGAGTTGAGGGACAGTGGGCGCCCCTTGATTTTTCATTTCTTTATAATAATACATCTACGTTTTCTTATTATTTTAAATACATACATACATATATCTTTCTACATATCAACATTGAATGAGATTTAATTAATTTACATGATTAAAAACGTATTTCACTTACTTTTCAACCATTCCATTTAATCCACTCTTCATGGCTTCTGGAAACTATAAATTATCAGTTTGATCATCACCTGTCAGACGTCAACTTTCGAAGCAAAATAATGTTAATCATCACCTTTCGGTATTTGAGTGCCAGTATGTACCATATATAAATTATTAGTTTCATCATTGTAATTAATGTTACAGTTTTACAAATATCAATTCCCTTATTTAACTTTACATAATATTTTATTGTGATCATTTTGTTACTCATTGTTAATATAAACCTTAATGACATTACTAACGTGTCATGTTATCAGCACATATGACACGAGTGAGACCCACTATTATTATATAAATTGAAAAAATAGTTTATATCCTCTATTTCACTCAAATTTCAAATACTAGGTCGCTTTTATCTTTTATTAAAGTATATTTTTCATAATCACAACTAGGTCATTTTGCTTAAAGTATATTTTGACGAGACTACGTAGTTTTGATTAAAGTATGTGTCGCAACGTGCGTGCGACGCGGAGCGACGATTAAAAAAAATTCATTTTTGTTTTAGGAAAAAGAAACTTAGAGTCTCCACCAATCATTTTAGGGTATGATTGGTCACCCAATTTTAAGATGAAAATTTTTTTTTTGGTCTACGAAAACTCAAAGTTGGTTCGGGAGTCGTTTGTGTGTGGGAAAGTATTAGCACCCCACAACACCCATTGTAAAATGGTTACCAAATTTGATCAAATGCTATCCATTTTTTTATTTTAATGCAAAGGTTAAAGAGATTTATTTTTTGAATGTCCCATTTGAGGAATTTTGTATCATAGAAATGAACAAAATAAATTACTTTTTAATGGGTGGCTCAAAGACCATTAAAAAAAATACCTTTTTCGTATTCTCATATCTTTTTAAATCAAAGCATTATTAGAGTTATTTTCGGTATCCCAAGAATAACTCCTCACCTCAGTAGTTCGAGAAGTTTGGTATCCCAAAAATCTCAAAGTCCATCGTCGGCCTTTTTTAGTGAAAATTAAATAATAGAAGTAACAAAATCTAAATTTAATTATTAAAATTATAATCCACGCATACATAAACATTAATCATGATAATAAAGGAATAATGCAAGAATCGTATTATAAGCATGACGAGCCAAAATGCTAAATAAATAAACATGTAAAGGAAATTAATGTTAATAATTACAACAAAATGGAAGTAAAAGAATAGAGATAAGTTATAGGATGTCAAATTATAGAAAACATAAAATGTTGAGATTAAAAATGCAAGAATAAAGTAAAAAAAACTAAATTATGTAAAAAAAAAACGAAACAAAACAAAAGAAAAGGACCAAAACATGGTGCAACAGAGGAACTTTCCTCTGTTGCATTCTGTTGCACCATGCAACAGAGGAAAGCTCCTCTGTTGCAGCTCTTACTATATATATATATATATATATAAATGTTTTTTTATTTTTTTATTTTATAATATTATATATTATAATATAATATAATAGTAATAATAATAATATTATTAAATAAATAAATAAATAAAATGATGAAAAATAAACAATATATTTTTTTAACATAAATATGTCCATTTTTTTTTTGACTACTTAGTCCACTAATTGCCATTTTCCTTTCCTTCTCTCATTATTCATTGCTAATCAAATAGCAAAGGAAATGATCATGGATGATAATTAGTCCAAACAAGTGTCATAAAATGATGAACATAATATTAAAAAAAGCCTTGTAGGAAAATTGAAAGTTTCACAACTTAAATATTTGCATAATCTTGTATAGAGGTTCTACTCTCTATTTTATGCATTGTTATGTGTGAGAAAATTATCCTAGGGGATCTTTGCATCAAATGTACACTTTCAACCCATTAAAAGTGTTGATTCACATTTGGTTAATTTTTCCACCCCTCAAAACTTTATCATCATCCTCATTGATTAAGTTGATGACAAAGGCAATCTCAATATCCAATTTGTAAAGAAATCATCAAAGCATAAAATTAAAATGTTAAGATTTAAATGAGGAGAAATGATAGGGAATGAACAATCCACTTATGTATATAAAAAATATAAAAGATATCAACTACATTCATATGAAGAAAAGAGATGAATAAAATATATTATGAACAAATGTACCAAACAAATAAGCTACCTTGAGAAGAAGAAATGGAAAGAAGATGAAGATAATAGAAGTATGGAACTTCTTCCTCTCTCTAAAATCACCTCTCTTTCCAACCCTTCTCTTTCTCACTCAAAAAAATGACTTCCCCCTTTTTTTTACTCCCCCAAGAGACCTCCCCTTAAGTGAAGACCTAATTCTTATTTATAGGCAAAATTAGGGTTTGCCTTTTTTTTTACTTTTAGTCTTTTTTTTAAGTTTTATTTTTTAGTCTTCTTTTTTCAATTTTTTACTTTTTAGTCTTTGGACCACTTTTCTTATTTTAGTATTGGATTAGCTTTCAAATTATACACATAGTCTTGGATTATTAAAAGAGTCAAAATATAAAACATGTATATTTCATGTATTAGGCCGGATAAAATACGGTATCTACAGTATGTATCGCCTAATTAGAAAAAGACATTTTTTTATTAGAGTATAGAATAACCTCTCCCTTCTTCTTCCCCATTACCCGATCTCGCTCTCATACATCTCACACCCCTTCCTGCTCATTAATATTAACATGCTACATCAAGGTCGGCAAGATTACTGTAGTTCCATTAATTTAGCGTGCGAAGAAAAATATTAAGAAATCGTAGGGAATAGTATAACTTTTACGTACCACAAGTTCCCATGTCACGATTAGGAGATTTTGTGTAATTCTTAATTTTTGTGTATCTATCTAGTTGGTGACCAATCTTGGTCTTATCTTCTCCGCCGCTGACACAGACTTCAAAACCCAAACCATCACTATATAGTATATGTATAAACCACAACACAAAACCCAAGTTTTCTCAATCAGTTTTCTCTAGCTACTTCCACTTGATCAAACTCTTTGCCATGGAGGAAGAATCAAAGCAAGGAGTTGGAGATGGAAATGACTACGGAAAAGCAAAGAAACCTCGGAAGTCATTCTGGAGGAGAAAATGGTCGAAATTGGATATGTTAACAGGTTTTGGTGTAGTGTCAATGCATTGCCTATGTGCATTAGCACCATTCCATTACACAAGGGATGCTTTAGGGGTAGCCTGGGCATTGGCTGTTATTACAGGTCCTTTAGGTGTAACACTCTCTTATCATAGAAACCTTGCACACAAGAGTTTCAAGCTTCCTAAATGGCTTGAATATTTCTTTGCTTACTGTGGTGCCTTGGCCTTTCAGGTTTGTACACTTTGCACCCACTAAATTACATTTTTTTTGTTCATGCAATTTTTTCCCCTTTTATTATAACTATTTAAACCACCGCTTATATCATCTTTTAGAGAATTACTTGTGCATGGAAAGTTGGTTTTCCTTTTACTTTGTGAGACTTATTTGAATGATTTTTCTTTTACTAATTACCGAACATGCCGAGTAGTTAACTTGACAAAAGAACATGCAAAAGTACGTAGTTAGTATTAAATGAATCACATTTACAATTAGTAATATTTATGAACTAGAAGGAGAGAGTATGATCAATACTTACAGCAGGCCAAACTAAAAAAAAGTAGATTTTTTCATTTTCCAATTTGATTGTATTTGGACCGTCATAATCAGACACATATTAAGGACCAAACTGTCTCTCGAATTGACTATGTAACTGTCGAGAATCTTCATCCAAATTAAATAACGTGCTAGATTAAACATGATGCTCTTATTTTTCAACCAAGGCTTTTTTGGTCGTAGACCAATTTGGGACTCAATTTTATTTTTCATTTAACAAAAATGTATCCTGAAATGAAATGGATAGCTTAAAATAATCAAACTGTCACACCATCAAAATAGTAGAGGATCATGATCCCCAAGAAACGTGTTTTTGTAAGGCCAGGTTTTAGCGTAATCATAGAACTAATAACGGTAATGTTAATTATTTTATATGGTAGAAGATAATTTTCTATTATTCAGTTTTATGTCAAATTATTAATTTTTTTTGAATAATTATTGATTGTTTCAATACTAATATGTATGAATTTTTCAATTCAGCATGACCCTATTGAGTGGGTGAGCGATCACAGGTACCACCATCAATATGTTGATACTGAAAGAGATCCACATAGTCCACACATCCAAGGGTTCTGGTATAGCCACATAGGTTGGATCTTTGACTCTAATTATTTGACTCAAAAGCTCATCCAAAAAAATATGAATAGAGAAAGGCAAAGTAAAGAAGGGAAGCCTTTTGTGAAGACTGGCAGGTTCAACAATGTTCATGATTTGCAAAAACAGCCTTATTATAGGTTTCTTCGAAAGACTTATCCTCTTCACCACATCGCTTCTGGTGTTTTTCTCTACAAAATTGGAGGACTTCCCTATCTAACATGGGGGATGGTAAGAGATATTCCTAAGAAAATAATTGAAAAATCTAGATAATTGTTGTGATTTAAGATTTAATGTTATTCAATGGAGAATGATTTTTAGACTGACTAGATTTTAGACCAAGTTATTCTATATGAGCTAGTTTCTTGTGTCAATCGTTAACTTTTTAAAGTTAAAAATTTGGTCCAAAACTTGACCGGTCTCGACTTATTCTTCAATTATATATCAACTCTTGCTAAGAGAGTAGATTATAGGGTTCTATGTTCCTTTCTTATCTCTTGCGGGATTTTTTAAAAAGTTTTTTGTGGTTTATGTTTCTTTTATTGAATCTTCATTGACAGGCATTTACGCTCTTTTGTAGGGTGTAAGGATTGTATTTACTCTCCACGTCACTTTTTGCGTAAACTCAATATGTCATATTTGGGGAAAAGAGCAATGGAGAACGAATGATTTATCTAAAAATAATTGGTACGTTCTTTCACTTTCATATCACCATTTTAACCAAAATGCAATAACGTTTTGTAATTTCTCTAGCTTGAATTACTTAATAAGATGTTGGATCAATGATTTAAGCTGTATTTTTTGCTCATTAAGCTACAAAATGAACTAGGTTAAACCGTTACTAAAGAGAAAAATCTATACCCGTTTCTTACTTTAAATTATATGCACTCATTTTACTTTATAATAAGAATGGAAACGTCCAAAATATTCTTAAACTATCAAAGTTGTAGCTAATTGAACCTTAAACATTTTTTAACAATTTGAACACTAAAGTTTATGCAAATTAGACATTCTGTAATTTTTTGTCAATTTAAAAAAAAATCTTAAATATCCATTTTTCACTTGAAAGATTTGGTGACAATCCAAATAGATTGAATATTTTGTACTTTTCCCTAATAAGAATTATATTTTCAGGTTGATTGGGTTGCTTGCTTGTGGAGAGGGTTGGCATAATAACCACCATGCATTTGAGTACTCAGCTAGGCATGGCATTGAATGGTGGCAAATTGACTTCACTTGGTTTATAATAATGTTTCTAGAAGCTGTTGGGCTGGCAACTGAAGTTAAATTACCATCGGAAGCTCAGAAGAAAAAGATGGCGCTTTAACTAACTAATGAATAATCACAAGTAACAATAAGAAATCCTCTAATGTTTTTTTTTGTCAAGTCAGACATCCTTTAATTGAAACAAGGGCTGTTATGAAGAATGTGATTTTTGTGTGGTATGTTATATGGAAGTTTGCTATTGAATATTGTTTCACTCTCAATTTTGTTTTCAGTTTTTATGTTGTATGTACTTTCAAAGAGAGATTTTATTAATAAAAGTCGTGTAGTTGTGTGAGCCGTCACTCACAATATTTTTCCCCTTCAAGTCTCTCTTTCCGGGTATTTCTCATTCTATAATGGAAAAGGGATAGCAAATGGTAGCCGAGCAAATAAGGAAAAAACTCAAGTACTTGTGGAGAACAGAGTTTTCAGTAGGCATGTGTATTGAAATATAATATTTGATTCATATTAAAGAGAGATTGAGTCTCATTTTAAATGTAAGAAATATACACACGTGGCATAGAATTATATGACAAATAATTGAAATTTTAGTAGGCAAGAGTGGTTGGGGGAAGAAGATTAGACCTACAAAAGATTACTATTAAGAATGAGATTGATCAGACAATTATCATTTTTGTTGTTTTTGGTTTTTATTTTTTATTATTAGCAACTAGTTCATAAATAATTTATTTGACCCAAGCATTGAGTTTATGTGATAAATAACTGAAATAAAAAGTATTATATAAGAAATCATGTTTTTTATGTCTGTGATACCTTATTTCATATACTAAAATTACTTGTGGATTTTTTTTTCTGTTTGAGAACAATTAAATAAAATTAAAACAAATTAATTTCAAGGGAAAATGAAAAGGGCCTTAATAGAACTACAATGAAGTGGGCTATTTCTTAAGTGATATGGCGGCCCCTAGACTGTCCATATTCAGCAACTTGTCTTACACTTAAAGGCCTTGGTCCATCTTATATGCGTTTAGTGTGTAATGTCGAATAGGACCCAATTTTAAAATAATAAAAGGGAAAATAGCAAATCCTAGTGGATATAGTACTTTCTAAGAGGTAACTTATTAATTAACCTAAAATATATGAAGTAGATAAATAATATTTTTGACTAGTGTAATTTAAATAGTTTGTGGGTTGTCTAGAATACCCTTATTTGTAATATATCTTCAGATTTTACATTATTTAATTAATAAATTAAATAGTAATAACATCAATTATCTCATATTCGTAGGATCAGTTATAAATGTTATAAATAATTTTATTTTTTAATTTAATTGTAAATTTTACCGTTCATGTTTTTCCCCAAATTTAGGTTCCGTCTTCCTTCCATCAAATTTTACTGTTCATAATTGTATTAAATAAATGTTTACAATATTAGAAGTAGTTATGATATTAAATAAACATTAATACAATGTTATCTGATGTTAATACTCTATTCATTCAATATTAAATCATTCTAAAAAATTGTTAATATCATATTATTTGATTGTTAATATATTTGTTAGCGTTTACATCATATATGGAACAAATGTTAACATCATATTATGCGTTAATACACTAAATATTATATCATATACTGAATAAACGTTAATATCTTTTTAAATAAATATTAATACAATATTATATGATCGTCAGTATATTGCTTATGTTTCATCATAATTTAAATATTATTTCTAAATTTATAATAAATAAAATATTCACTTAATATGAAATTCATATTTAAGTAAATAAATATTATCATAACCACTCAGGTTTTAAAAAGTTATCATATTTAAATTTGAAAAAATAATTAAAAAATCTGAGTAGAAACATGCAATAAGGGTATTATAGACAAATCATAAAAATTTAAAATTAAATTAAATAGAAATGATCATTTATCTATTTCAATTTTATTTAGGTCAATTACTAACTTACTACTATGAAAGTGACTTATCTATGCCATTTTCCCAATAAAAATGGACTCCAATCATTAATAAAATCTTTGATTAATCCATAATAAAATTTATTAATTATTAATCATAATTAATTCTACTATAAATAATTATAGTTCATACTCAAGATTAAGAACACACATAAAATTATAGCTATGAGTAATTAGAGATATTAAGATAGTACTGACAAACTAAGATAGTTCTTTCAATGCACTCTATCTAAATAGATTAACACACTAATTAATCAATTACTTTACCATGACAAACTTCACTAAACTGTGACAATGATTGTTTACAAGTCATGTGGACTCTTGAGTTACATCTTAAGCGTTTAGTAATTAGCAAATATATATGTTTTATTGTACATAATCAAGCGTTATATACGGTGGACCTTATGTGTAGAATGTTCACCTATATGTAACTGAAAAGCAAAACATTTTTCTTCATTTAATCTATACCACAAAAAACTCTCATTACAATAATAGTAACTTGTGCTTTTAAGGCACGATCCAATAGAGATAGCTAGCTACAGCTAATTGATTCCTTCAAATCTGACATTATAATTCTATTTGAAGCTGCATTAAACTCCAAAGGATAGTGACTTTGAAAGGTCCAAACCAACTGGTTAGGAAATTTCCTTTAGCATGTTATATGCTGTGTTATGCATGTTATCATATACCGAATACGGTATAGGGTTATTTTTTGAGATACTTTACTCAAATGAAGTTAATGAGCTACTACACAAATGAAGTAACGCATTATATGTTTGATATAGATCCAACTTGATATGAGGTACATATAGATCAAATCTGAAATTTCCATGCAATTACTTTAGTTTTTTTATGGCTATTCGTCTAAGAGGAAAAACAAGTTTTAAAAGGAAAATTTGTAAATTTGAAATTAGGAATGAACCATTAAAGTAAATTCAATATTATATATTATTAGCCTATACCTGAGAGTAATAAGAGTTGATATCATATTGGAGAGAGAAGGCTTGTTAGCGATTCCTAAACATGTGTCATTCCTCAAATTATATAGGATTAATATCATATGACATATTATTCTTTATCTCAAAATCAACTTACCCCCTAAACTAATTTTTCATCCTAATTGGTCCTAAAACTTTCCTCATCCATCAATTTAACCCTATGACCGTAAATGGTCATATGCACTGCACATGTCTATTTTTTCTCCAATTTTACCTATTTTTTCAACCTTATAAGCTACCTATCTCCCATATTTTTTTCATCCACAAATCAGCCACAAATTACATCTCCCACTTCACGGATCTGTCAAATTCTTAACAAATTCTCCTCTAGTTTCAGCAATGGTTCGGTTTAAAAAATAGCAACAATTCGGATTTAGGGAAAAAACATTTATTCATGCTAGAGAAAAATAAATATGATTGATAAAAATTAGCAACGGTTCGTGTTTAAAAAAATAGCAATGATTCGCGTTTAGAAAAAATAACAACATTTATTCATGCTGGAGAAAAGTAAATATGATTAATAAAAAATAGCAACGGTTCAGGTTTAGAAAAATAGCAACATTTATTCATGAATGAGAAAAATAAATATGATTGATAAAAAATAGCAGCGGTTCAAATTTATAAAAAATAGCAACGGTTGAGTTTTAGAAAAAATATCAACATTTATTTATACTGGAGAAAAATAAATATGATTGATAAAAACTAACAACCGTTCAAGTTTAGAAAAAATAGCAATGATTCAGGTTTGGAAAAAAATGGTAACCGTTCAGGTTTAGAAAAAATAGCAACATTTATTCATGAAGGAGAAAGATAAATATGATTGATAAAATTAAAATCAAACCTACATGAGACTAAACTCAAACCATTGTTGAAACTCGAGGAGTATTTGTCAAAATTTTGACAAATCAGTGAAAATGGAAATGTAATTTATGGCTGATTTTTTAATGGAAAAACATAAGAGATTGATAACTTATAAAGTTGAAGAAATATATAAAATTGGAGAAGAAAATAGGCATGTGTGGTGCATGTGACCATTTAACGGTCATTTAATGGTCAGGGGGGTAAATTGATAGATGAAGAAAGTTAGAAAACCAAATATGAAGGAAAATTAATTTAGAAGGATAAGTTGATTTTGAAGCAAAGTATAAGGGTCCTATGATATTAACCCAATTATATATCACCAGCTAAAAGGAGGTGGTCCAGACAATATTTGTGTCCCGACAATCTTCACCAGAAAATTACTATGTGTATATGTACTTTTTTTTCCTTGTAACCTAATTAAGGCTAAAATACACTTTTAGACATGTTAACATACAATTTTAATCTTTACTATTTCATGTCATTTTTATAGTAGTGCTTATATATTTTTTTCCCTCAGTTAAATCCTCACATTTCCCTAATAGGGTCAAGTGAGTTCTCCTCTCAACTAGTGTTTGTTAAAACTAATCAAATAGTCTAATATGAGGTGGAACGGTAGAGTACACGTGACAACCTATTTTGTATACATAAGTCACTCAATTTAATGGTACGATTTTATGCCAACCTATCTCATATAGAGGTCATTTGAACAGAAAGTTACACCATTCGATATCGGTTGGTAACAATAGTAAATACAAGTTAACGTTATGTGGCATCTAAAGACGGAAATATATGAATTTTTTGCAAAGGGGTGCTCAAAACTCATGTATCAATAGAATTGCCATTGCACAGACATAGACAGTAAAATGAAGTAGGCTTACACCCAAATGAATTCAAAGGACACCTCAACATTTCGATTGTGTTTAAATAAGTAGATCATGTTTGTTTTTAACCTTTTATAAGTTTTAGCAAATACCAACTGATCAGAGAGGATTGTAATGACATCTTGAAATGCCAGACTTTAATTAAGAAATTTAAAATTTTTAAGGAATTGAATTAAAGTTAACATAGAATTAGAGCAAGTAAGAAGTGTTGATACGCTTTAACTAAGCGTGTTATTGACCAATAGGGTGGTTTTACATTTCAAGTTTTTTCACTCTTAATAATGAGTATGGGCGCATTAAAGATTCAAGACCTAAGTCAGAATCAGGGACCGATCAACTTTTTATGTCTGACAACTTTATGTCACCCACCCCTGCTTCATTTTCAATTTTGGGGTTTAGGTTTAAAAATTGTTGGTCTGCATTTTCTGTGCCAACTCATTAATTGGGAGTATATAACTTTTGTTGGAATTTAATACATTCAACTCCTTCGAGATTACGTTTTTTTTTTTAATTTTGTGGAAATTCTTAAAAAAATTGTATTGAATAAAAAAGGAAATTATATATTAAAATTATTAATTGAAGGTTTGCGAAAATCTTTAGACTTAATATTTTTTTTTAAACTTACTTTACTAGGTCGTTTTAGGAATTCTGAATTTTTAATTTTGCTATTTAAATTCAACAAGAGATTTTTTTTTATTCTTTATTTAGAACATTAAATTTTTTACAATTATCCCTACACCCCATAAAGATGTTAGGAGAATTACTTACATAAATGGAAGAGTTAGATTTTGAGGACTCAGAGTATTCAAATTCTCCTAAATCATCACTATCACTCTCATAGTTTTCTATTGACTCTACGACTCTAAACAATTCTTCTTTTTCTTTATTAAAGATTTTTAATTGATTAATTCAGTCTTTAAATTGACAAATTTTAGAGGAATGATCATTTTGACCATATTTAAAATACTTAAGTTTATTTTTATCAAAAGATTATTTATTGTGTTTTTTTCTAGAATAGATTTTATTCTTGAAAAAATTGGTACAAGTGAACCGAAAATAGTCAGTTCAATCGGTTATATAAGATACTTAGGTTCGGTTCAATTTAATATAGCTTTCGAACCAAACCGAAGTATAAATAAAATCTTATATACATATTACACTATTTGTTAAAAACCTAAAAAGTAAAATTTTTTTATTCGTACTCTCTCCTCTAAAAACACACTATGTTATTTGGAAAACTATACACTTTTAAATTTTGGTCAGAAAAAATAATACCCATTTTGAAAAATTCTAAATATTATATTCCTTGCCCACCAACTTCACATCACCACTTACAATATTTTTCTTTCCTCATCATTTCTCTTCCCTTCTCAATGCAATTATTAAATCAACACCAATACCCACTTCACACCAATAGCCACTTCACGCCAATATCAACGAAGGGTCCTCATCATCCACGTCCTCCTCCTCCTCATCCTTGTCCTCATCCTGCTCCTCCCCATCCTCCCCGTCCTCCTCCTCCTCGTCCTCATCCTCCTCCTCGTCCTCATCCTCCTCCTCCCCATCATCATGATCATCATCATCATCGCCATCGTCGTCGTCGTCATCATTATTATTACTATTCAATTTCTTCGAGACATTGTGACCCATTCTTCTTCAGCGAAACCCTACCAATTCTTCTACTTCTTCTTCTTCATCGAGAATTACTCTAGCACTCATTCTTCTCTTATTATTTTATGCACAAGTATTCATAACAAACTAGTTGAACCCTTCAAATATTGATTTGGATTCTAGTGGTAAAAAAATAATACTTGAAAGTTTCAAGTAGTTGTATCTGACTACTTGAACCGTTCAAGTAGTGATTTTGATTCTGAAAGTAAAAAAAATTACTTGAAGGGTTCAAGTAGTTGTATATGACTATTTGAACTCTTTAATTAGTGATCTTGATTCTGAAAGTAAAAAAAATATTACTTGAAAGGTTCAAGTAGTTGTATCTGACTACTTGAACTCGTCAAGTAGTTATTATGGTTCTAAAAGTACAAAAAATATTACTTGAAGGGTTCAAGTAGTTGTATCTAATTACTTGAACTCTTCAAGTAGTAATTTTGATTCTGAAAGTAAAAAAATTACTTGAAGGGTTCAAATAGTCCGATACAAGTAGTGATTTTGACTCCCTTATTAAGTAACTACTTAAAGAGTTCAAGTAATCAGATAAAACTACTTAAACCCTTCAAGTAACTTTTTTTACTTCCAGAATTAATATCACTACTTGAAGGATTCAAGTATTCAGATACAACTACTTGAACCCTTCAAGTAATTTTTTTTTACTTTCAGAATCAAAATCACTACTGGAAGGGTTCAAGTAGTCAGATACAACTACTTGAACCCTTCAAGTAATATGTTTTTACTTTCTAAATCAAAATCACTACTTGAAGGGTTCAAGTTGTCGATACTGGTCATCATGGCGCGTGCGCGGTGGGAGCGTGAAAGCGCCTAGCCTTTTAAAAAATTAAACTTTTCATAAAAATCGAATCTTTTAATAAAACAAAACTTGCGCAACGCCACGATAACCAAATAAATTTTTTTATTGAAAACTCTTTTTCAATTAGTCAGGATTCATTATATATTTATAAGTTAAATCTACAACATACAAAGTTAGGAATCACATATCTCTTGTAGTCCATATCAAGTGTCCTTGCAAAAATCGATCGATCTTCTATTATCACAAAATCATTCCAACGGTCAGTAGACTCTGAGATCCACACCAAAATTTTCCAAGTCAATCATCAACGCACTATGACGTGTGTGGGTACGTAGAATATTACAAGACACTTTTTTCGTCTCTAGATGTTCTATGAGATATAGAGATTTACTAAGAATAACTTTAGTGAGACGATTCTCTAAAAGAACGTGATGATTATTCTTTTAAAGATTTGATTAATGTTTAATCACAGAAGAAAATCCCTCTAACACCAACCGTTCTTGACGGACTGATGATCTGATTAACTAATTCTCTTCTCTTCTATCAACAACTTAGGACCATTAGAATAATATTTGTATATATTTTAGATAATGACATATCAAATTTTTAGAGACAAACAGAAATAATATTTAATTATAAAATTACCAATTGTAGTGGAATTCACTATAATTTTGCACAACTGCAGTGTGTCATGAGCCAACACATTGTTGTGAGGCACAGTGCCTCACGGAACCACAACAGTTCATGTCAATTTCTGATACCCTATCAATGATTGACACATGACAATTATTATGAATTAAATATTTATATTAATCAGATAATTATCTAGATATCAGTGAATTCAAAATTAACATATCTGATTATCCCTATCAACTAACTTATCTTTTATTCACGAATAACAGATTTAGTTGATTTTAATTATTATCTAATAATAATTTAATTATCTTATTTCACAAATTACATATTTTGTCCCACTTATCGATAATTAAAAAAATCGATAATTATTTATATAATTTTTGAAAATTATATTTAAATATATAAATAACTCAATTAATTTATTTTTTATTAATTAATAACACATAATTATATATAATTATATATTTACCCCAGATTAAAAATTTCTTTTACAAGTCAGTCATTTTTTCATCTCCTGAAATACTTACAACCCAGACAGCAAAATATAGAGGTGACTTGAGTACCATGAACCTATAATCCTAAGCTCCAATAAATCAGATTACTAATTATACTCTTTAATTAAATAATTTTATTTATTAATTTCATTATTACTCCATTATAAATATAAAATTGTGCTTTTAGATATTATAGAATGTATTTATAGAGTATTAACATGTATTCCGCTGACATAATCATTTCATATAGTTCTGTTCTCCAATTATTTGTTTGTAAATTAAAACTTGTCAAAATTATCATTTTACCCTTCTAATTACCATTTAATCCTTAAATACCATTAATTCACTAGTGAATGACTAATTTATAATCTTATTATAAATTTGAGCTCAATAACTATTCAGTTCTAGAATTAACACTTGAGAGAACCAATATACGATCCGCTAAAAAAGCTTAGATTCCAAATCTTATAAAATCATGTCCCCAGCCATCCTCATTACTGAATCTCCAAAACAAAAGTCACTGGCATGATTAACAAACAGACCTGCTTTCTTATCAGAATAGAACTTTCTGAGTCATACTGCCTATTTCGCAGCTTCACAAGCCCTTATATATTCGACTTCCATTGTGGAATCTGCAATGCTGGATTGTTTAATACTTCTCTAGACTACAGCTCCTCCACCTAGGGTGAATACTGATCCATAGATCAACTTTTGACTGTCTCTATCTGATTGAAAATAAGAATCAGTATATCCAGTGGGATTCAGGTCTCCACCTGAATAAACAAGCATATAGTTTTTCATTCTCCTAAGATATTTTAGAATGTGTTTTATTGCAATCTAATGTTCCAAACTTAGATTCGATTGATAACGACTGACAATACCCATCACATAACAGATGTCTGGTCTCATACATAACATGACATAAATGAAACTTCCAATTGCTGAAGCATAGTGAACCTTTCTCATATCCCCTTCCTCCTGATGTATCTTAGGAAATTGTTTCTTGGAGAGGACAATTTCATGTCTAGTCGGTTGTTGACCTTTCTTGGAATACTCCATAGAGAATCTCTCCAGCACCTTATCAATATGAGATGTCTGAGAAAGTGTCAAGAAATTGTTCTTTCTATCCCTTAGAATTAGGATGCCTAGAACATAACTCGCTTCTCCCAAATCTTTCATTTGAAATTTCTCAGCTAACCACTTATTTACCTTTGACAAAGTTTCTGCATCATTTTCAATGAGTAGAAGATTTTCAACATAAAGAACTAAGAAAATCACTATCTTAGCTTTGGTTTATTTATAAATACAAGCTTCGTCAATATTTTACTCAAGACCATAAGACTTTATAATCTCAGAAAATGTAAGATTTCAAGATCTAGATGCTTGCTTTAATCCATAAATGGATTTAAGCAACTTGCATTCTTTCTAATCTTGCCCCTTTTGTATGAACCCTTCTGGTTGCATCATATTGATGTTTTCCTCAAGAGAGTCATTTAGAAAAGCTGTCTTGATATTCATTTGCCATATCTTATAGTCAAAACTAGCGGCTATAGACAAAAGGATGTGAATGGATTTTAGCATGGTCATAGGGTAGCACCATTGATGTTACCCTCGTGGGTGTACCATGGAAGTGCTTGGATCACCCTTAGTAATGCAACTTGTAGACACACTGCTACACTATCACAACGAGTCATCACATCAGAAACTACCACGTAATGCTATGGAATGGTAGAATTAAGGGCGAGGCTATGTCGTACTAGATGGGGGACATACCTCCTTGGTACGACCACTCTAGACATTGAGGAGTGCTACCCTCCCACCTTAGGGAGGGGTTGGTTTGAGAGAATCCTTGAGATGAGGCATTGAGTGAACACCGCCGTTACGCCCCACCAGCTAGTTATGTTCTCCCTATATCATGGTCACTACACAAAGACCCGCGTGGCGTCACCCGATCGACTCATGTGTAATCCTCCTCTTACTCACCTAATCATGATCAGTCAGCTTAGGTGGGGCGATTTGATTTGCGGGCTTGCAACTAATCAAGGGATTGGTTGCAATGGTCCCCCCCTTCTTTATTTCACCTATAAAATGAGGGCTCCTCCTTCATTTGAGGGAAGGGAAAATTTAGAGAGAGAAGCTCCCACTTTAGAGAGAGAAACTCTCATTTCTAGAGTGAGAAACTATCACTTCTAGAAAGAGAGAGCAAGCATTTGTCACAATCCTTGAGTGTCTAGAGTGCTCCTCCTTCACCTCCTGGCGTCCTCCCTGACATTCTCAAGTGTTGTTCTGATCACGAGTTAGAACTAGACCACTCCCACACCTCACTCACGTGACACCCTTACTCTTATACTTGTTCATTCATGCGGTGGAGGAAGAAAAAGAGGAGGGAAAGAAAGAGCACTTTGTGATCATCCAATTCAGCAAGATTCACCCACTTCGCATGACAGCTAACCCAGTTGACCTGGACATCTTTTTCGGAAACTACCAATAAAATATACCCAAAAATAAGCATTGAGTAGACATGATGGCGTAGAAAAAAAGAATATCAAACATGCGATATTAAGCATAAGAACCCATGTGCAATTTTATCTTATCCATATGAGAAGCAATTTATTAGATATTTGATATGTAAGAATAATTTGCAAAAAGGATCAAAACAATACGGGTGTCAAACAATAAAAAAATATACAAAAGTCAAAGATGATGAGTTGGGATGGATCAAGACAGAGATATCTATAGAAATTCTTACCTGCACTTGAAGGTATTAAACTTCGAGCAGACACTGTCAAACTAAACTTTTTTTTTGAGATGTATCTTATTATTTGTAGAAGACTTCTCATACACGTTGGATAATGCCCGAATCAACATCGTTGTGGTCTTTTCTTCGGCAACACTATGAACCACATCTTTCAACAATGTTAATTGTATGACTTTCATCATCTATTGATCAATGAGCGTCTAATCTGCCTCCAACATTGTATTTGGTTTATTTCTCGACAGAAACTGATGCATCTTTTACCATAGAGATATTCTTCAATCTGCATTCTCCAAAATGTAAAATACACATCGTTGAATTTCTTGATTCCATGAACTTATCCTCCTTCTTCTCCAACCATAGTTCGGAGTCGTTATTGACTATTCACTGCGAACTCACTCACCATCGCAAAATCACTGTTTCACCATGAAAATATTGTGCACGATGAAATCACTATTCACCACAGAATCATTGTTCATATAGAAATCATTAGCGCCGTGAAATCACTATTTACTGCGATCTCACTGTTCACCTCAAAAATCACTATTCACCTCAAAGCCACAGTTCACCGCGAAAATCACGTCACTATTCACTGTGAAGCACTATTTACCGCAAAATCCCAGTTCACCATAAAATCAATGTTCATCACGAATTCAATGCTCATGGTAGAAAATTGACAAAAACTTGATTTTGTCATAACCTATGCTTTGATACCCGTTGTTAAGAGTTAAGTGCCATAATCCTCTACTAGCCACATAATCATAATGCTCCCATTTGAATTAAAAAAAATAAAGAAGAGGTCAAATAGTCTTCTTCAATAGTATGACTAGTAATGCTGTATAAGTAATTCCCAAAATAGAAAAAGAATATATACATGTAACAAGTTTTTCAAAATTTTTTATCATACATAATTATAGAATTTTGTTCTTTTTACCCATTTGATGTTGATAAATCTATAAATCTAGAAATTCATTACAGATCTTCAATATTTAATATGAAAAAAAATGAAACTTCGAAAAATAAAAAGCCTTTGCACGAACGTTACATCCCTGTCAACTACCCCCTGTACTGTATGTAGTAACTGAAATCTCATAAATTATTTCTTACAGACAGTGTCGCCCTCTTAGGTCCAGACCTCTCATGCTGGGTGACGCTCTTTTGATCATGGTAGTAACTGATCAGTTCTTGATATTTCTTAAAAAGTTTATGAGTATGTTATCTATTATCATAACATTAACCAAATGCACTTCAAACCAACCTGAGCCTAAGGAAATCTTCTCTCTCTCAAAGGGGTATCTTCTATATCTCTCTTCCTTCCTCTCTCTAATATTAAAATAGTTCTATACCTGTACGGCTTATATAATAATTATTTTGATTAATCTTTTTATCTAATAATCTCCTTTCTCTCTCTATTATTGAAAAACATTTTAATTTTTCTAGGCTATTGAGTACGGTACACTACTGTATTAAAAAAGGAAGGAAAAATGAACAAATGACAAATTATAAATAATAGCTGTACAATTAATTTTCACAACCAAAAAGCATCACTAATGTATATAGTAACTTTTTCTTTTTTGGAAAAAATTTCAAAATATACAACTCTATGGGGTACTTTAAAAAATAGCAAGTTTTCAATAGATTTAGATAAATAACAGGTTTCATAATTAGTCAATAACTTTTAGACTAAATTGACCCTTATTCTATATATAACATGTTAAATATTTTTTCGGGCATATCATCAGTATGTAGTTGATTTAACTAATTGATAGTCGCTAGAAATTATGAAGTAATTAATTGGTATTACTTGAAAATCAAACATATCATAACCGTTTTTCAGAATCTCAACCATACGGATCAAAATTCCTTGAAACTCGCTAAATACAATAACTTTCCTTCAACAAATTATTTTGGAAAATAAAAAAAAAACTAATAAAATCTAAGTTAAATCTATCAAAAACAACAATAAGTACTTTTATCACATATGAAAGTTAATTTCCATAATATTAACTAAAAAAAATAATCTGTTGAGTATATTAGTGATAATACTAATACAAGTCCGTCAATAAATATTATTTGAAAAATCTTTCAAAATTTGTATAGATAATGCATGTTTTTTAAGGTATTCAAGTATATCATATGTCTAGTTACCCATCCACCACCAGCGTATCTCACAGCATCGTCGGCGCCAACGCCACTGCCGGTGGTGCCTCAACAACCAATTTTTCCAGTGACAATTCTGCAGTCGGAAATTCGACGGTGCCAGTGCCTGCAATCATATTTCCGGTGTCGGGGCGCCAAAATTCCTTAATGAGATTCCTATTTCTCTTTTATTCTCCTCGTTCGTCTAGTGCATTCTTCATTTTCTCGCATAAGGAATTTTTACAAAGTAATATTCAAAATAAAAATTACAAAAATTCATATGCCCCATAAAATTAACGATTCATCATTAAACTATATTCGTTAAAAAATTATAACAATTCATTTATTCATAATATCTAAATATATAATGAATAATGCAAGAACACATACACATATATAATGAATAATGTAAAAACACATACACAATTTTCAATGTATACATATATAAAGATTCTTTTGATACCAATTGTTGGAATTGACAGCGTCGCGCAACGGAGGCGTGGTGCTTTTTAAAGAAAATTAAAACTTTTAAAACTTTATCAATTGAAAACAAAAACAATCACGACGTCACGGTTTCCAAAAAAAATATTTTTTCTCATCGGATCCATTATATATCTATACATTAAATCAAAGACATATAAAGATAAGAGTTATGCCTCTTGTAGTCTTATAAAGCGTCCTTGCAAATAACGAACTTGTAATCTCATGAATAACAGATAACGAGATCTACACCAAAATCTTCAAAGTCAATCCTTAAACACACTAGGACGTGTGTGACCACGTAGAATAAATCAAAGACACTTTTCTATCTCTAAATGTACACAATACATGAGATCTAGAGACTTTTGGAGAATAACTATTGTGAGGTAAAACTCTAAGAAAAATTGGAAAACTCACTGAGCTTTTCAATCAACCTTTAATCACTCAGTTGCACACTCTGAGCCCAATAAAATAATATATATCTATATCTTTTAGGTAAAGGCTAATTAGATTTTTAGGAATTTATAAAATAATAAATTAATTACAAACATATCATTGCAGTGAGATCCATTGAAATTGAGCCAACATTGCAATGCCACATGGCACTGTAGTGTGCCGTGTAGATTAGCAGTAGCTCGCGGCACTGCTGATTCACGGCACCACTCTAGAGTTTTCTGGCACTACAGTGTGCCCCGTGTTACTGTAGTGCCACGTGACACTAGAGTAACTCCTGTGAATCTCTGATTCAAAAATCAGAGACTAACATGTGACAGTCTAATATGCCACGTGACAATTATCTTATAATTTATTATTTATATGAATCCGATGAACATCTAGACATCATTTAATTCAAAATTAACTTATCTGATCTGCCAATCAGTTATCTTATCTGTTAATTAACATATTATATAAACTAAATCAAATTATTATTTCATAATGATTTAAAATTATTTAATTTCATAAATCAAATATTCTATTTCACTAATCGATGTGCATTAAATTAATCGATATATTTATTTATTTGTAATTTTTGATAATTATAGTAAATAATATTATTAATTTATTAATATCACATAATTATCTCATGATTATATATTTGCCCAACAAATTTAATTCCTGATGCAAACTAGACCTTTTCTCATGTCCTAAAATATTAATAAAACTCTTTAATTAAATAATATTGTTTATTAATTTTATTATTACTCCACTATAAATATGAAATTACACTATTAGTAATTACAAAATATATTTACAGAGTATTCTCATGTAGTCCATTGATATAATCACTTCATATAGTTTTGTCCTCCAATTATTGGTTCGTAAATTAGAGGTGGTCAAAATTACTGTTTTGCCCTTCTAATTACCTCTTCAATCTTAAGTACCATTGATTCACTAGCGAACGATCAATTTATAATCGTATTATAAATTTGAGCATAATAACTATTCAGTTTCAGAATTAATACTTAATGCAACCAATATACGATGCAGTAGGAAAGTTTGGATACAAATCTTGTAAGATCATGTTGTCACCCATCCATATCACTGAATCTCCAAAATAAAATTTACTAGTCTGTTTTACAAACAAACATTGATGAGTGAATCAAAAGACCTAGTAGACATGCATAGAAGTTCATGACTACTGATGATTCAGACTGATCTATATATGATCATAAGTTTTTATGTGTATTAAATATTTATGATAAATAGTTAGTTAATAAATATATTAAACCATATCGGGCATGTCTTCTATAATCTAATTATATAAAGTACATTCATTAAGATATTTATCCACATCAATGATTCAGTTCTAGATCACATGCATTCATAATGCTTAGTGAACCGTATTATCAACCATTCATTAAAGATTTCATACTTCAATATGTTGTGGACTACTTTATTCAAAATGATCTTAATTCTCTCGTACTTATACAATATCATAGTCTCATTAATGAATATGAAATTTTCAGTATTTATATATATAAATTATGCGACAGTAATTTAAAAGAACAATTATAAAAAAATATAATTTCATTAATTTCATATTAAAATTGTCTAAACACATGCTTTGATGGCACCATGTCAACATAATTATCTTCTAATTTAATTAGAAAAATAATGTTTGAATTGAAAACCAATAAATTCTAGAACATTTAATTCATTATAAGGACATAATCAAATCTGATTATGCAATCAGTAAAACGAAGGTTAAAATTATTAACTATTAATTTATCAATAGTTGATTGATGAGGTGACATAAAAAATTTTCTATTTACTTATAATTTGAAAAAATATGATATTTCTTAAATTTATTTTTAAAATTTATTTATTTAGTACAATTATTTTTCTTTTTTTAGGTTTAACATTCAATTTTATGAAAATGGAAGAACCCATATAATAAAATGCAATTGAAATCACGAAATTGAACTCAGAAAAAACTAGTTAAAATGTATGAGAATCAATTATAAATGAGAAAGGAGCAAAAATCACTCAGACATGAATTATGAATTCCTTGGCTCTCTTTCTTTCTCTTGGGAGAGGGATTGCGAAAGAACCTTTGATAAAGTAAAATAGAAAATAATTCACGAGAACAGCTAAAAGATGTGTTGTAATGTATATTTAAAAAAAAAAAGATATGATCCAATGTTAGATGTCATCTAAAAAGGTATTGTGTGTGAAAAACAAAACAGAGATAAGAAGATACAATAAAATTCAGAGTACATAATCATATCATATAGATTTATATATCACATAAATAAAAGAGCTTTAATTATTTTTCTGGCAAAGAGCTCCAATTTGAGTCTTTTATAATAAAATAGACTGGAAGGTATATATATCTTGTAGGTAGTCTATAGGCAGTTATAGACAAACTTCTAGTCACGTTCCTCTCAGGATTGTAAGAATTGACGTAATAATTTGTGTGCCGGCGGTTCTCTTATGAACGGTCGAACAGATTTTGTGACGGTTAACAACCGTCGGCAAAGACAAAAAATTGTAACCGAATATTTTACTTGACTTATTAACTTTCTTTGATTTAAATAAATTAACAAAACTTTTTGAAAATGGTAAGGGGAAAAATTGTAACCGAATATTTTGCATTGAACACACTTAAATCATGGAATGTCTTGGGAATTATTTTCTTTCAAAATTAAACAACATGATTTAGAGACCAAAAATGTTTAATTTACATATATCATGTTTTTTATTTGTTTACACATGGAATCTGTTCCTATCAACTTTGTTTATTAAACTATCTTCTCTTTTCTTTTATTATTAATCAGATAAGTAGAGTACCCATACATTTAACTTGTAACACGTGAGTTCATATTATACTTTACACATATGAAATAGAATAAAATATTATTAATAATCAAAAATAAATTTTATTTGACACATGTCGTAAAGTAATATGACATTGGGAACATTGGGACACAATATAAAGTCTCTATATCTAACTTTTAACATGTAAAACAATGAATTAGGATTCTCTGCCCCTGGATATTAACGGTAAAAATGACATTCTTTGATGAGAATCGTCCGGTTAGATCTGGATAATTCAGGTCGTATTAAACTTTACTTGAAAGAAGATAAATTGACATATTAATATTCATGTGCTCATGAATATCATGTTGTCACAGTGTGATATGTGTCACAAAATTAGATACAAACATTGAGAAAATTTTAAATGTCTATATATATATAAGAGTAGTATGTTGGCAATAACAATCAAAAGATTAAAGATTGACTAGAATGCATTTATCATCACTATTAGTTACATAATGTTGTAGGTTAATAAGATTTTGCAATTCAATTTCTTTATCAAATATACATTATAATTCATAAGAGTAACAAAGATTTGAACTAATTTTCTTGAAGAATAGGTGCATGTACTTAACTCACTGATCCAAATTCATTTGTCTGTCACCAGTAAACAACAGTTTAACTTAGAGTGACCGAAAATTGAGTTTCAGTTTTTTTTTTCACATAAGTCATATCTCTCCATTAAAAAATGTGTCTAGTTGCCAACCAAGATCATCAAAAGATATGGATAAGGCATATGGGAAGTCGTTAACCATTCCTTAAAAGTTAGCTGGTTAAAAATTATAATTGCTTGCAAGAGCAAGGACAGTTTTTTTTTCGTAAACATGGGTAAAGATAAGGCAAAAAGATGTCATTTTTGAAAAAGAATGTTGAGCGTGTGAGGTTTTCTTTTTTGGGAAAAGAATTTTGGCTCATTTATCCTTTAAGACATTAAGTAAACTTAGATTTTTTAAATGAATTGAAGAATTAAAATAAAAAAAACTAATTATCTAAATTGTTTAGGGGATAAATATTCATTTATTTCAATTTTGTATAGATATGTATGAGTAGAATCTAAAATTTCATAAAATTAAGAGGGGTAATTGTATAATGTCATCAACATACTCTAAGAAGTACATTATTCTGGCATATTGATTTAGATTGAAGAGGTATCACTGTCTGTGATGATAATGTCATCAACATATACTAAGAAGTACATTGTTCTGGCAGGTTGATATAGAATGAAAAGAGAGGTTTCAGAGATTGAGTCATTCTGAAGAATAGTAACGTTGAGCTTGTCATATCAGGCCCTAAGGGTATGATTGAGCCCGCATAGAGCATTGTGTAGTTGGAAAACATGTTTTGGATACCTTGGGTCAATAAAGCTTCCTGGCTATGTCATATAAACTGTTTCTGATATGTTTCAAAGATCACTTCATCGGGAGAGTTAGAATGAGTATGCTCCTGACAAAAAAATTATACGAAAAGCTGTAACATAACTAACTTTATGTATATATAAGATTATGAAAAGAAAGTGGCATTGAGAGGAGGAAAAAAGTTTTAGAAACGTAAAAGTTATATTGTCTGCTAGGATTTTGAAGATAATCATATTGTATGTGATGAAAAGTTATATTGTCTGCTGAGATATTTGTGTCATTTTTCTATTTTTATTTATCGTTCAATTCTAATAGATTGACTTAATTATTCTGTAATTAAATTTAAAAAAATATATATCACCAAAGATGACGGCTTGTAGATAAAATGTCGTAAAAATGTAATAAAAATGACGGTTTCTAAAATTAAATAAAATGATAATAATAAACGAAGACGACGGTTGCTCTAGCAACCATCGTAAAATAACTATCGAACTACAAAACAACGGTCGCCCTTGTGGGTTTGAAGATGACGGTTGTTGGAACAACCGTCATTTTTTGCCTCGTCGTAAAAAAATATGCGATTTTTTACTACACCTTTTAAACAACCGTTGTTTTTTTACATCATCGAAAAAATATACGATTTTTTATGACACCTTTTAAGACGACGGGTGTAATTGCCCCCGTCGTCTTCGAGTTTTAACGATGGGAAATCCCGTCTTTAAAAAACAGTTTTGTAGTTGTGAAATTAATTCTCTAATATTCCTAAAACTAAAATCTCTAATATCTCTTCCATTTTCCTCCTTCTCTGGAGCTTAATTACCAATACTGATGGAAGCAGCAGAAAATAAGGTGAAATATGTTACATTTTCAAATGGGATGGTGAAGCCGGAGAAGAGAAAATGGAATATATTGGATATAGGATCTGCTGGTGGTCTCTTGTTCATGCATTTCCTTTGTTTACTTGCTCCATTTCAGTTCACTTGGGATAAGGTGCATTGTGGCTTGCTTTTTCTTTGTATATCACTACTGGCCTTTTTGGTGTCGCTATCACTTTTCATATAACTCTTGCACACAAAAGTTTCAAGCTTCCTAAATGGCTCGAATATTTTTGCTTATTTTGGACTTGATCATGCGTTTCAGGTACTTCGTGCATTTTATCAACTCTTCTTCAACATGTAACATTGTTTAATAACTTTATTTTCCAAGTGGCATATATAGGGGTTTTTGCGGATGTGTTTAAAAGTGTGGGTTCATGAATTTGAAAGGAGTACTATAACTCGGACCAATTTTATAAAAAAGTTGTTTGAAGTACTTTTTTTTTCCTGTACCTATCGAATGCTTCTTAAAAATATTTCGAAATAAAAGAAAATATGTTTTGAAGTGCTGAAAGTGTTTTTGTGTGTTTTGTCTCAACGAACTTAAAAATGAGTTCAAAAACAAAACTCTAAAACACAATTATTTCACAAATTAGTGTTATTATTTAAAGTACGTTTTAATATTTAAAGACGCTTCTACAAGAGTATATATTCAAGCATTTTTTAAAATATATTTAAGCAACCTTTTAAACTTTTACATATACTCAAGTGTTTTTTAAAATATAAATAAATACATACTCAAGTATTTAAAAATTATGTAAATGTTTAAAAAGTGTTTTTAATTACAAGGAATTATCAAACACGCCCGCAAAAAATGTTTTTAAACCCGTTAAAAGATTTTTAAAGAAAACGAATTCCTATTGTGTGTATATAATTGCTTTTTTCTTGTGCAATTTATTTGTTTATGTTTGGGACAGGCAATCGATTGCGTTAGCACACATAAATACTATCATCAATTTGTTGATAATGAAAGAGACCCACATGGTTCTATAGAAGGACCATGGTCTAGTCACATAGCCTGGCTCTATAACTCATGCTTTGACCAAAAAGATAACTCCAAAAAACATTGGGGAAATTAAGAAAAGAGAAGGAAATCTTTTCCCAAACATTTTTGTGGTACATGTGAAATATGGTAAAGCAAACAACGTTGAGGATTTACAAAACCAAGCCTTTTAGGCCTTGTTTGGTTGTACTACTAGACAATATTAAAAATTAGATAATATTATTTTAATATTATCTTACGTTTAATTTGATATTCTGTCTGAATTAATTAATACGATGAAACTAAATAATATTTCTATCATCGTATTAACTCATACGGTCCTCATCACTGAGACTCGACGGGATTGAGAGATAGAAAAATATTTCAAATTCTCCAGTTAATAAAAGTAAAAAAACATTTTACTTATGAAATTTTAATGTGATGATGTCATGCTAGGATTTGTAAGGTTTAAATTTTCTTTTGATAACCTTTTTCATATATTTATATAATATTCATATTTTATGTGATAATTGAATGTATCCATTAACATTGTTCTACATATATTTTAACGAATTTTTAATAATGAAATGTATTGTCTATTTATTTGTGATCGTAAAAGTAAAATAACATGTAAATTCAGAAATAAATAATGAAAGATAATTTTATAATTTAGTATTATCATGTACCAAATATTATATAAATAGTATATTTTTTTAACTGATATAACATCAAATATTAAACTATACTTATTAATATTTTTCTTCCGTTTTGTAGAAGAAATTAGATATATTAAGTCAGTTTTCTCGATTTTTATGTTTATGCGAAATTATGAACACTAGGCAAAGGTAGGTGAGATCTATTATGTGAGAAATAGATTTTATTTAGTATCTTAAGATCTGTTTTCTTTGAATTCAACACTCTTTGAATTAAATGCTCGCTCTAAGGCTATCTATAGATATAAAAAAGGGGAAAGTGCACTCATTCAACATATAAGTGAAAAGTAAAATTATTATACTATTCTCATATATATATATATATATATATATATATACCTTTTATCAATTGAAAGTAAATATTGTTTTTAAATGAGACATTGGTAAGGAGTGGGCTTAATATGCTGATTGTACATATTGTATAGTGGAGACCACAGAAATGGATCTAAGGACCATACCTCTATGAAGTGAGAAGTCTATATATTTATCAATTTGAGATGAAAATATATGTTGAATGTAAATGGAAAACAAATATTATTTTCGTAGTTTGTTTTAACTGAATGAACTTTTCACTAGAGAAACAAATTGATAAGCAATAATTAAGTTGGTTTGGGTATAATTATTTTAGTGTGTGAAAACTGTATGATCCTTCGTATTGTATTTACAGTGAATTGATGATTCGAAGAACACGACAATGAAAAACTAACTATTTATCTAACAATTAGTATTGCCACTTTTTTTCCTCAAGTCTATTATAATAAATTATATAATTTTAAAAGTATACTTTCATGCATTACTTGAAAACATTTATTTTGATTATTATTTCTGAAACAAATAATATTTCAGGTGTATAGGGATACTTGCATTTGGAGAAGGTGTGCATAACAACCACCATGCATTTGAGCTGTCAGCTAGACATGGTTTTGAATGGTGGCAGATTGACTTCACTTGGTATGTCATGATATTTCTGCAGTAACATGATTTTGAAACTATTTTAGAAGTCATGTGTTTGAACCAAACTTAATGTGGGGCTTTATATTTGATTAACTAATATTGTATTTTTTATTTTTAGTTTGACCCTGTCTCTTACCGATAAAACAAATATTTGGTGTCCTATACTACTAAAATTCACACACATATATAATATATACCATCCCATCTCGTGAGGTGAGAAACTCGTTCTATCTAATCAATGTAGTAGGAGGCTTGATAGAGTAAAAATAACAAATTGGTAATAAAATTATATAGATGGTATAATCACAAAACAATCCAACTACGACCGGAATGCACCCTTGGAGAAACTTGAGCTTTTGAGCAACCATTAATGCACCCTTGTCAGCTATACCTACGTTGCTACGCACCAAAAATTTGAGTTCCTTTTAAATTTTCTTTTTGATCAATAACAACTGCAGCATTGTCATCATATCGTATTATCGTATTGTTTTCTCGTTTGAGTTCTTTATAAGTACGTACAATTACAGCTCTGATCACTTCTGATCTTTCTAGAAGTGTATTTGAGACTGCTTCCTTGATTATAGCAATAATAACGTCACCAATATGAGCATATCGTCGATTATTAGCTCCTATGATTCGAATACACATCAATTCTCGGGCCTCGCTGTTATCCGCTACATTCAAATGGCTTTGAGGTCTTTGAAATCTCAGAAATCTATTGCAGAAATTATTCGGTATATTTAGTTCATTGAATATTTAATATTTGTTCACATGTTTAATTATCACATGTATAAAAAAATTATATTTTATTTAAATTTAATGAAGAGAAAAAAAATAAATTCTTAAAATTTATAAAATATATAAATAAATATATCAATGAGTATTGAATATTTTAATATTTCAAGATATCATAAATCCCCGCTCTCAGGTCGAAAACTCTATTTCATCCCCAACACCATCAAATACTGAGTGATGTTCTTCACATGGGTAGCAATCACTTCTTGATATTTCTTAAAAAGTTGTCGGCTATTGCAACCAAACTCACCATAAATTGAACTCCAATTCCATTCTAGTTAAGATCTCTCTCTCCAAATGTTTTAGTTTTAAGAAAAAGGCCTATAACTTTGCTATTGTAAAAAATCAGAAGATTAAAGGATCAATTAGATTAGTGTATGTCTGTCATAAGTTATACTTTATTATAGGTAGATTAGATGTGGCAGTTTGGTATTATTACCACCTTTAACTGGGGAGCCTTGAACTCCCCAAAGGCTCAAGACAAGGAAACGACTCCTCTTGTTGGGAATTTAACTGATCTTTTCAGCAAATTTAAGTTGATCAAATTCAAATGGTCCAGATCTATTAATATAGAGATACTACAAAAAAAATAAGAGTTTTAATCACGAAAGTAAATTCATCATAAAAGGTCTATTTTTGGCGACAACCTAATTAGTTAGACGCCCAAGGCAATACATTTTACCGGGAAAGGAGGGTGCCAATTTTTTCATGCGTTTTACCGACGAATTTTATATTTCGTCGATAAAAGTAGAGCTTTTACCGAAGAATTTTATAATTTGTCAGTAAAAGTAGAGCTTTGACCGGCGAATTCATTATTTCGTCAGTAAAAGTTTTTTTCTTTTACCGACCAAATTTTATTTTCGTCAGTAATTGGTACACAATTTTTTTCCATGCTTTCCCTTAATTTCACATTTCTATGCTTCTCCTAACCTCTCAAGCCATCGACAAAACCAGTTGCTTCCCTCTCACCTCCTCAATTTATCAAGATCGGTGATGTTGCAGTGCCCAACACCAAGTTCGAGCATCGGATTTCTCAGGACCAGGCGTTGTTAACCCTCATCAATGTAGCTTTCTCCTCCATGGCCATGTTTTATGTCGTTGGCTGTAAGATCTCGAAAGAGGTATGAGACTCCATCAAACGGCGATTCTTTTCAATTTTTGTGTGCAAACATTCTTCCGCTCAAATTGGATCTTCAATCGGTAGCCAAGAAACCAACTAAAAATATTGATGCCTATATTCATATGCGGGTCGGGCCGAGCTTTAACGGGCCGATTCAGCCGGCTTCGCGGACCGAATCAAGCCTGGGCCTTACCGGCCCGGTACTGTTCATATGCAGGTCGGGCCGAGCTTTAACGGGCCGGCTCAGCTGGCTTCGTGGACAGAATCGACCCTCTTGCCTCCTCCTAGCTATAATTGAATGGAGCTGGAATGCATTTAACCCAAAGGTAAAAAAGGAAATAATATTAACAGTTGTACTACTTTTTTTTAATCAAAATTATAAATTCCAAAAGAAATTGAAGAAAGTATGAAACCTACAGCCTCTTATATATAGTATTAAGAGTTTGTTCAACTATATCAAACTCATCTTATCAATAATAATTGGACATGACAATGTGTCAACATGTCATGGGAAAAAATCAAACAACAATAACAGTGAAACTTTAGTCTCTTATCAAACCGGAGAGAATGTAATATCGAGAATGTAATTCCACGAGTATATCTGCTTGTGTCGTTAAATAATTGAATATCGTGTTTTCAATATATCGAGAGTATAAAAAAAGTTGAGAAAATTATAAATTACAATCTCAAATTATGCAAATGTTATCATTTATAACTTTAAACTATTATCTCAATAATTTATAATCTTGAAAATACGTTTTACATTCAAAACTAATATTTCGTTTACATGATTTCAACAGAACCATTAATGAGTATTAATACGGCGTTGTTTTACTTTTTAAAATAAAAAAGAGAGCCCTCAATTTTCAAAATTAAAACGAGAGCCCCCAATTAATTCCCTAGAACCCTTTCGTCTTCATTGCCATTCCCACCCAACTCAAGGACAGGACAATCACAGTCTATTGACACTATAATGAATGATCCATTACTTTAGAAGCAACTAAAGAAGAGTTTAAAAGCAATGCTAAAGAGTAAAGCAATAAGCATTTGGAAGAAAATGAAAGTCAGAGGCCTCCAATAAATAGAAATCATCAAATGCACCCTATCAACAACTGTCAAGCCACAATCCTCAGTAACAATTTAAATAAATTTTAAACAAAAATTTATTCTAAAGCTACTGCTCCCTCTGGAGCCTGGACGGGAGGGCTGGCGAAAATATGGATACTAAAATACAAAGATCAAACATCTGCTAACTCTGGAGTAGAAGAGCCGTTGTAATGAAAGTTGTAGCTACAGATCCGGCCACGAAGACTCCGTTATAAGGCGGCGCCATTCCTGGGTTGGTGGTTGGAGGGTGGAGCCTGGACGGGAGGGCTGGCGATCGAGGTTGGTGGACTGGAGAAGAAGATGGCGACAAAGATTGAGGGAATTGGGGTTCTCTTTCTGGGGCTCTCTTTTTGATTTTCATAAATTTGGGGATTTTTTTTTCTAATTTTAAAAAATTAAAATGATCTCGTAAATATGAAAATAATAATTTAAGGTTATAAATGCGAGTAACTATATAAAGTGTAATTTATAATTTTCTCAAAAAATTTCTGCATTTCAATTTGAGAAAAATGGAATTTTACTACGCACATTTAATGTGTTAGCTCAAACCTTTGGTTATAAATTTATCCCGTTGAACCCACATAAGCACCAATTATTGATTCTCTAATATTACCAAAACTAAAATCTCTGTCATCTCTTGCATTTTCCTCCTCCGGAGCTTAAGCACCAATATTCATGGAAGCAGCAGAAAATAAGGTGAAAGATATGACCTTTTCAAATGGGGTAGTGAAGCCGGAGAAGAGAAAATGGAATATATTGGATATAAGATCTGCTGGTGGTCTCTTGTTCATGCATGTCCTTTGTTTATTTGCTCCATTTCACTTCACTTGGGGTGCATTTTGGCTTGCGTTTTCTTTGTATATCATTACTGGTCTTTTTGGTATCACTCTCTCTTTTCATAGAAATCTTGCTCACAAAAGTTTCAAGCTTCCCAAATGGCTCGAGTATTCTTTTGCTTATTGTGCGACTCATGCGTTTCAGGTTAGTGCATTTTTTTAGCAAGGTTAGTGCATTTTATCATACACTATTTTTAACACATAACATTGTTTTTTTATATATATTTTGACAAGAGTAGTTTTTTTCCCAACACAACATTGATTTAATCACTTTCCATTGCAAGTGGCTTGGGGGTTTTGGGGAAGTGTTTTCAAAGTTGATTTATGAATTTTTGAAATAGTACATTGATACTCGCGCTAATTTTATAACGATTTTGTTTGTACTTTTTTGGAGAACTAGCTATCAAAAGTTCCTTAAACTATTTTCAAATTAAAAGAAAAAAATGTCTTTAATTAAGTGCTGAGAGTGATTTTATACAAATAAGAACCGAATAATTTTATACTTGTTAGTTTACATTGGTCAATCTTTAGTACCGGGTTGATACATGTGTTCTATCTTGGACTCACTCTTATATATGTTTTTCTTGGAGATTAATGAATTAACTCTCAGTACCCTAGAAAAAAAATTCTAGTTTAAATAGTATAATTTTAAATCTAAAATCTTGTTGATCATAGTGAGACTTGTTTGTGTGTGATATGATGTTCGATTACTATAAATTCCTTACTCCACGTGAAAAATAAACTGAACCAACTTTAGTAAACTGAACCAACTTTCCTTATAATATCTGTATGTTTTCACAAATGAACAAAGTAATACTATATTCTTCTGAAAATGTTACACTTATCACATTCTTTGATGTAAAGTCTGAACCAATGTTGGTGTAGACAAACTTCAAGAGTTGATGTAATTTATTGAGAATATTTTAAAATCTATTGAATTCATTTCTTTAACACAACGTTCCTAATTGTTTGTGCTTTGGACAGGGTGATCCAATCGATTGGGTTAGCACACATAGATACCATCATCAATTTGTTGATAGTGAAAGAGACCCACATAGTCCTATAGAAGGGTTATGGTTTAGTCACATGGGTTGGCTCTTTAACTCTTATGCACTTACCAAAAAGGTGACTCCAAAAAACATTGGAGAAATTAAGAAAAGAGAAGGAAAGCTTTTCCGAAACATATTTGTGGCATATGTGAAATATGGAAAAGCAAAAAACGTTGAGGATTTAGAAAAGCAAGCCTTTTATAGGTTTCTTCGTAGCACATACATTCTTCATATAGCTGGTTTTGGAGTCCTACTATATGCAGTTGGAGGACTTCCCTATCTTGTTTGGGGACTGGTAAGAATATTTTTTTACCCTTGGAGGGAAACCAGAGGTAAATTATACCTTTGGTCACTTCACTCCTCATTTAATTTCTTTTCAGTTTCTATATTTATAATGTCAAAATTGAACCTTTATACTTCACTTTTTTTCAATCTAGTATTTCTGTTCATATTTTTACTGCATTAATCAAAATATACATATCATACATACATACATATATACATAAGACATACATACATACATGTTTGTGTATTATATATGTATGTATGTGTAAGTGACAAAATATTGATTTAGTAGAATTCTGATATTTACAGTAGTTTGATAAACTCTATTCCTTTCATTAATTGAAAAATGGCCAAATTGTTAAAAAAAAATGAGACATTGGTATGTAGTGTACACAAATTTATGCTAGCTATACGGATTGTTATGTGAAGTCAATATAAATAGAGAAAAGGACTATATTAGAATGAAGTGAAAAGTGTGATTATTAGGTTGAGAAAATTAGAAGTATATAGAATTAATTTAATTGGAGTGAATGCGTATTTCCCAAAAAAATTGTTTCTATAATTTGTTTTAATTGTAGAATAGAGAAAATAATAAACAAAAATTATTTCTATAACATTTCATTTTCTTTTCTTTTCACCTTAATTTTTCGAATCCAAAACATAGTATAACAATCTTGTTGTCATCGTCTCAAGAAATAGGTTGATAAGCATGCAATAAGTTAGCTTTGATATTGCAGGGTGTGAGAACTGTATGGTTTCTCCATATCACCTTCGCAGTGAACTCAGTTTGTCATATTTGGGGAACGCAAAAATGGAGAACTGGGGATTTGTCTAAGAACAATTGGTATGTTACTTTCTCATATCTATTACATATATTTATTTAATTTTAGAAGTATATTTTTTATGCAGGTATTGGATAATTTATTTCGCTTATTGATTCTCAGAAACAAATAATATTTCAGGTGTATCGGGATACTTGCATTTGGAGAGGGTTGGCATAACAATCACCATGCATTTGAGCAGTCAGCTAGACAAGGCTTTGAATGGTGGCAGATTGACTTAACTTGGTATGTCATAATCTTTTTGCAAGCTATTGGTCTGGCAAGTGATGTGAAATTACCACACGAGTTGCAGAAACAGAAAATGGCTCTAAATAAGGAAAGGACGAACTTAGACTAGAGTGAAGACATTTTTCTCAAGCAGTTACTTGCACTCCCCTAATTAATATGGTTTGTTGGACCGATAATTATTATTAAGTCATCGATCCCACGCCATGTATGTTGCTTTGTATTTGCAATACTGTCGTTTTGTTTAATGTATTGTGGTCATGTTAATTCTGGCGGCGACTATTATTTTCCCTATTTTTCGACGGCATACTGTTTCAAAAGGCACGCCCACATACGCTCCAGGACAAAATGACATTGCTGAAAAAAAAAAGATAGACATATCATAGAGACCGTGCTTATTACTCAATCTTTTGTGCTATTAAATTTCTAGTATGATCACGCTTTTGCAACTACAATTTTACTTTTCGCATGCCAACACGAACTTTAGGTAATCAACTCATTTTGAGAAGTTTTTTTTTTGCAAATTTTCCACTATTCTCACCTTAAAGTGTTAGGATGTCTTTTTCTAAATTAACGATATAACTTCCACAAATTAAACTTTAAAACTATTCTGCATACCTTATTATCTCGATTATCCCCATCGAACACAAAAATTACTTGGATATTTCTCAATAAATATCTAAAATTTTAGAAACGTGACTTTGACAATCTTTATTTCCCTATGCTCACTTTTCGTTTTTCATATTCTTTTGCTTCTTCTTTCTCTTCTTTTGTTTCTCCCGCCTTATTTCATTCTCATCCATGTCTTTATGCTCATCATTCTTTTAACCCTACTATTTCTTCCACCTCTTCTATTCCTAACATATCCAATTCTTTTATTCCTCCTCCATTTTCAGCTTCTTCTTCTATCTCTTGTGTGTAAACATTTTGATATTACTTATTAGTCTGTATACCCGATGACATAATTTGTTCTATCATGCCTACATTTGTAAGTTTTCATCCCATGCATACAAGATCCAAGTCTAGAATCTAGATGAAATGGGCGTTTCTTGATTCCTTTACACCTTTAACATAACTTAGCTCTTACATATTGTTGCCTTCACGTTTGACATATGGATGGCATAGTAGGATAGAAAAAATACCCGTGGGTAAAAATATCCATGGATAAAATACTCGTAGTATTTAACTTAATTGGTGAGTTTTAAAATTACATATGGCTATGAGTTTTAATTGGGTGGGTCATTTTTATATCATACCCAAGACCCATGGGGTACTGTTAGGATTGAAGAAAAAGAGTCTGCAGATTCTCTTTACTGGCCACCTCAGCTTACTTTCTCTCTCTCTTCACGTGTGCATGGCTAACTCATCAAATCTCCTCATCATCATTGCTGTAAAAAACGGCTATTGTGGTTGATTTTTCCATGTGCAACATTGTGAGGAGAGAGCTACACATATTGGCTCTTAATCTCACTCAGCAACTAATTATTCTAGCTTAATTAGTTGTTATTAACCTGTCTTTACCATTGTCTATATATTTGATATGATATTTCTCTATCGAAGCAATAAGAATTAAGTATTGATTGCTCTGTCGCTTTAAGCTTCTTCTTCTACCCTTCTATCTTGGTATCAGAGCTCGGGTTAGTGCTCTCATGGCATCCCCTGTTCACTCGTCTAAAAACATAGACTACCCAAAAAGCTCACAATGTCAAAGTGTTGATCTAAATCTCTTTGCTAACATACTGCATTCTACCTTATCAATCAAGCTCGATAGAGACAACTACATTTTGTGAAAATCTCAGGTCGTACCAGCGATTATTGGCCACAGTCTCACGAATTTCATCACAAATTTTAGAGCAAGACCCGTGAGACTTCTGGAGGATGGATCAACAAATCCATATTATATGCAATGGTTGAGACAAGACCAACTATTAGTTAGGTGGTTGAGGTCAACGATGAGTGATTGTGTACTTGGTTCAGTACTGAAAGGACTAATGCTAGCTGGACTCGAGCTAGACTTCTTGAATTGAAGAGCTACCTGCATAAAACTATGAAGGAAGATAAGAAAATTTGAGATTAGATTCAGTATGTAATGGTAAGCAACTCTCCATTTCTCATACTGGTAAAAGCACCCTATCCACATGTTTGTATCCCTTAAAGCTAAATTATGTTCTTAGAGTCCTAAAAATAAAAAGAACTTATTGAGCTATACCAATGCTAGCGATTCCATCACTGTTGAAGACACTGAAACAGAGCAAACCAGAGCATTCCAACGGACAAAACAGAACACTACAACGGTAAAAAAATAATTTGAATACACAAAGCTTTGAAGGAAGAGGATAAGAAGGCTGAAACAAACACAATATCTTCTCCCAAAACGACACAGTTCCACTTAAGCTGTTTTGCCCACCTCAACTCATTCCGTTGAGCTTTTGTTTCTCTCTCCATGCCACATGTAAAATATATTAGAGAACTATATATATATATATATATTCGTTTGTACTATTCTGAAGAGGAATATATAGAGAAAACCATTATTTACAGTTCGTCTCTTTCATCTTCCTTTTTCCACCATTTTTACTGTTCTCAAAACTCTGAAAAACCAAGTCTTTGACCAGGGAACGGGAGAATTCCCACTACTGCTGGCAGGCTAACCGGGCCGTGAGCGCGGTGGGACCGGGCTTCCTAAAAAGCCAGCCCCGGGCCTGAGTCAGCATAGAATGAAGGGGACGGTCCTAATTTCTCCCTTTTTAGAATGGCTCCAGTAGCTACATTTATGTTAAGTCTGGTTGCTCGGACCGTTGTACCTTTTGATTATGGTATTGTATTGTTCGCTCCGCGATGATACGGTCTCGACCCTCTCCTACCCACCTCGGGGCACCATAGCATGTCAGGAATAATGGGGGACATATTAGACGTAACCACTCCTAATTTCAGAGTTTTGAGAACAGTAAAAATGGCGAAAAAGGAAGATGAAAGAGACGAAGTGTAGATAATGGTTTTCTCTATATATTCCTCTTCAGAATAGTACAAATGAATATATATATATATATATACACACGAAAGAATTGCAACAGAAAAATTAACTAATCCTCTAATATATTTACATGTGGCAGGGATAAAGAAACAAAAGCTCAACAGAATGAGCTGAGGTGGGCAAAATAACTTAAGTGGAACAATGTTGTTTTGGAGAAGAAGATTATGTTCGTTTCAGCCTTCTCATCTTCTTCCTTTAAAGCTTTGTGTATTTGAATTATTTTTTACCGTTGTAGTGTTCTGTTTTGCCCGTTTGAATGCTCTGTTCTGCTCTGTTTCAGTGTCTTCAACAGTGGTGGAATCACTGGCATTGGTGTAGCTCAATAGAACTTGATAAGTGTCTAAAAACTTACTCAAAATAACCCAGTTCTCTTCTTCAACCATATTCCCAATGAACACAAAAGTTACTTATGCTCAGATATTTCTCAAGAAAATTCTAAAATTTTAGAAATGTGATTTGAAGAGTCTTTGTTTCGCTATGCTTACTCTTTTTCTCTTTTGTTTTTCAGATTCTTTTGCTTCTTCTTTCTCTTCTTCTATTTCTCCTGCCTTATTTCCTACTTTATTTCATTCTCATCCATCTCTCTATGTTGATCCTTCTTTTAACCATACTATTTCTTCCACCTCTTCTATTCCCTAACATATCTATTCTTCCATTCCTCCTCCATTTTCAGCTTCTTCATCAATCTCTTCTATGTAAACTAATTTTGATATTACTTCTTCGTCTGTGTACCTGATGACATAATTTCTTCTGTCATGCCTACATCTGTAAGTTTTCATCCCATGCATACTAGATCCAAGTCTAGAATCTAGAAGAAATTGGTGTTTCTTGATTCCTCTACACCTTTAACATAACCTCGCTCCTACATTGTTGCCTCCAAGTTTAACATACGGAATACCTGTGGATAAAAGTATTCGCGGGTAGGCATAATGGGTTAGTTTCAGATAATATATATGAGTATATGTTTTAATTGTATGGGTAATTTTTACCCCCATATATGGGTAGGGTATGCATAATCCAATACCCATTGGGTACTGTTAGGATTGAAGAAGAACCTGCATACTTAAATATATAATCTGATGGTTTCTCTTTTGAAATTGGTACTTTATGAGATGTAAATCTCATTTTGTTTTTTATTCTTAAATATATAATCAAGGACATTTACTGCATATGAAACTAGAAAAATCTGGATATATCAGTAAAATTGACAAATAATTAATGTCTTAAACAACTGGATAGGAATCTAATAATTAGAGACTATAATTTTATTAGTTATTTAAAAATCACTTAAATGAACGTGTGGATACGGTGGTTCGATTTCAATCTCTTAGCAGACAGCCGAAAAGAATTTTTGGGCCCATATTGTCCCATGGACCTATGACATTTGAACCCAAATCGATGATAACGATTGATACAAAAGCACTTGTAGTGATATCGTGGAAAAGAAGAATAATAAGATTATGACATTGTGCAAGATTATTATGTTTACACAAAAGGGGAAATTTGGATGGAGTTAGCTCTAACCCAAACAATGGATGGAGACTTTTGTGAAACCATTTCTGATTGACAAAGGTATGGGCAATTATAGCGTTTGACTCCATTTAGTTGGTAATTGTGAGTGTCAGATTATTGTAGTATGTGATATGAGCGTAAATTTATATCTGGTGTAGTGAGTATTTGTGTTAGTGATTGTGGGAGTTTGTAATCTGTAGTTATTTCTCATTATAGTGAGCTTTGAAGGCAGACAATCAGCTGATCTACCTTATTATCTTTATAATTATTCTTAGGCTAAAATATAAAATACACCCCTATATTTTAATAAAATTATAAACTATATACTCTTATATTTTTTTTATATTTTTATACTCATGTACTTTGACTAAACTGTAAAATATACCCCCGTGACATTTTTTGGTTAATTTAACAGAAAATTAACTCAATCCATTTCTCTCAATTTTCTCCATTATTTCTCTCAATTTTCTCTCATTTTAAACCCTCATTTTCACTTTAGCACATTTTCTAGATTTGATTTTTTTTTTGCTTTCCCTAAATAATTTTTTTGCTTTATTCGTAAAAAAATCTTCTTTAATTTAAAAAAAATCTACTTCATTCAGATGAATTTTTTTGTTTTATTCTTAAAAAATCTACTTAATTCATATGATTAAAAATATATTCCATATTACTTGGATATTTTTTAGTGGGTAGTTCTACTTACAAGTTACTTTTATTTTGGATCGTTGCAATCATAGAGAATTTTGTAAGAGAGTTTCTATATTTTTAATTTATTTTTTCATAATTTTATAATTTCTTCATCGTCTCTCCAAAATTTATTTTTCTTTTCAAATTATGTAAAAAGACTCTTCATTTTTTTATTGACATTTTCTACAGGATTTGACGAAACTTGACTCTCCAAAAAATTCATAATAGGTAGTGAAGATTATTACATGACAAATGTAATTCAAACATTTTATTCATTCTTAAAATTTTTTATTGAACTGAAACTAAAGTTTCAATGATTTCCTATTAAAAATAAATTACAAATGTATTATTCATATGATTGGAAATAAAAAATATAACTTAGTTTATTGAAATTTTATAATGAAAAATTTTTTAGTAGCAACTTTTTTTTATGATGAACATTTTTTGAGTAGCAGATTTTTTATAAAATGAAACAGATTTTTTTAAAAATGAAACAAAATTCGTTACAATATAAATGAAGTTGGTTTTTAAGAATAAAGAAGATTTTTTTAAGAATAAAGCAAAAAATTTTTATTAAAGAATGTAAAAAAAATTATATCTGAAAAATGTATTGAAAGTGAAATGAGTGCTTAAAATGAGAAAAAATTGATGAAAATGGAGGGAAAGAATGTGGGAAATAGATGAAGTTAATTTTTCTGTAAAATTTAATCAAAAAACGTCACGGGGGGTATATTTTACAGTTTAATCAAGTGTGTATGAGTATAAAAATATAAAAAAAAATAAGAGTATAGTTTATAATTTCATCAAAATGCAGGAGTGTATTTTATATTTTAACATTATTCTTTGGACATTGTAATGATTTATGTCTTCCTTGGTCTGTTTTCATCATCATTAAAACTTTTTCGTTCAGGTGAAGTAAGTTCTAGTCTATCTTTCAGTAAGTTTCTTATTTATTAGAATTATTATTACACTAATTAATTTCCCCGTACCAAAAAAATTAATGTGACGCATTACATAATTTTGTTTAATTAGTTTTGTATAGTATGTGATTTACAGTATAAAATTGTTGATTAAAAAAACTGATTAAACTTTTGTTTGGTACAGAGGTTGGAAAGGGATATAAACTTTTGTTTTCGATCCAAAGGCTTCCAACCTAGTGGATTTTAGGCAATTTATTATTTAATTTCAAAAAATTTAAACGGTAATTAGTAAATTGGCCAAAACTCGTACAGTAGATATAATTGGAAAACAGTCCAAATTCAGTTTTTTTAGCCTTAAAAATACTGAAGTTTTGAGCATACTCAAAATGATTTTATAAACAACAAAATAACAGTTTGGATAAGATATTCACAACTCTTTATAAAAGATAACCTAATAACCAAGGTTTCCAAAGGCTCACCTCTCTTTAGAGACTTCGCCCAAAATAAACCCTGACCACCAAAGGGTTATTGAGAAATGCCTCCAGGAGTTTCAAAAATGCTCATTCATTACTTTTCTTACAAAAAAATAGATCCCTACTATTTATAGACTAAAATATATTAAATACATCGACTACTTACTGAATATAGATGGGAAGTTAGATTAGGAAAACTATAATAACAGATTCTAACTAACTTCTTAACTGACTTGAGTAACCTCTCTATTATCCCCCTTAAGCAAAAGGGGGATTTAACCACATTGATGCAAGTTTATTTCAATGTGTTTTATACGTGCATGATTCACTAGATTGGCAGCAATAGACGCAACACCCATATTATCGCACCAATGATGGGAGAAAAAGCTAGTGACACATTTAATTCAGACAACAAGTATTGAATCCATGATATCTCCGCAACAGTATTAGCCAAACTTCTCTATTCACTTTATGTACTTGAACGAGAAACAACTTGCTATTTCTTAGCTGACCAAGGTACAAGATTATTACCCAAATAAATAGCATAGCCTCTTGTAGAACGTCTATCATCCATATCACTAGCCTAGTTAGCATCCGAGTAAGCAACCAAGGAAAGTTTCTGAGTGAATGGAGCAAGAAGAATACCTTTGTTGCTAGTACCCTTTAGATACCTTAATACTCATTTACACGCTTGCCAGTGTCTTGTCTTGGGAGAATAAACAAATTGACCGAGTTTGTTCACAATAAAGGCAATGTTTGGACGTGTAATAGTCAAATACTGAAGTGCTCCAAGAATTTGTCTATACTTAGCAGCATTGTCCAAAAGTTCACCATTGCTGGTAGGGAGCTTCATAGAATGAGATGCAGGTGTGGCACAAGGCTTGGCTGCACTCAAACCACACCGGGACAACAAATCCTCAATACATTTTGATTGAGCTAGGAATACACCAGCACTAGTTCTTACTGCCTTAATTCCTAAGAAATGATGTAAAGAACCCAGATCTTTCAAAGCAAACACCTTGTTAAGTTTTTGAATAAGCTGAGTGACTAAAAATTGTCATTGCCCGTGATTAAGATATCATCAACATATACCAAAAAATAAATGAATTTATGTTTGTAATGAAGAATGAAGAATGAACAATGAACTATTAGATTTGGATTTGATAAAACCCGACTATAGTAAAGTAGCTCTCAACCTATCATAATATGCATGAGGCACTTTCTTAAGCCCATATAGTGCCTTTCGAAGTTTGCAAACATAAGTGGGTTTGGCAGCATCAATGAATCCCTCAGGTTGAGACATAAAGACAATTTCTTCCAGAATTCCATTTAGAAAAGCATTATCCATGTCTAATTGTCTGATTTCCCAACCTGAATTGACATCAAGAGATAACACAATTCAAATTGTGGTTTACTTTATAACTGGGCTAAACATTGCACAGAAATCAACCCCAGGTTGTTGACTAAACCCCTTAGCTACAAGGCGAGCTTTGCCATTTGTATCAGTCTTGACCTTAAAAATCCACTTGTTCCCCACAAGATGTATAAAATCATGATAAGGCACTAGATCCCAAGTTTTATTCCTTTGAAGAGCTAAAAACTCAACTTCCATAGCTTTCTTCCACAGAGGCATACTAAGAGCTTGTTTGGTGGAAATAGGTTATGAGGGAATAGTAGAAGCTTGGACACTAAATATTTTTGGCTTAAAAATACCACTTTTAGACCTTGTCACCATTTGGTGCTTTGAAACAGAAGGTCTTGAGGGTCTAATTATTTGAGGTTGAGTGGGTTGAGAAGGCAAATGAGAAGAATTATGTAACTATTTTTGAGTTGAGTGAGAAGAGTTTATGGACAGGCTTGGGGTATTTTGTATCAAATCATTAAGACATCTAGTATTATTAGTAGGCATAAAAGAATTTGACAAGGAAAAAGAACTTTGGTTAGGAGTTATATACTTGTGATTAATGTTTTGATGAAAGGCATTCCCAAGATGCTGATGTAGAGGCACATAAGTAGATGATGAGTTTGTACATTCTTGAATGGAACTGATAGGATAATTTTTTTACTGAGTATATAACCTGGAAATATCAAACATAAAATAGGAAATGGTTGTGTAGAAGATGTAGTGTGAGAGTTAGAAAGTTGCACAGAATGAGAAAACATACTGATATAAGGGAAATATTTTTCATTAAAAAATACATTTCTAGCAACGTAGATATGACCAGAGGGATGCCAACATTTATACCCTTTGTGATCTGAAGATTATCTAATGAATATGCATAGAGAGGACCTGTATTCAACCTTATGAGTATTGTAAGGCCTTAAATGAGGAAAAATGGCACAACCAAAGCTTTTAAGAAAGGAGTAACCAGGTTTAATATCGAAGCATCTTTGCAAAGGACTAAGATCACTAAGCACTAAGGCTGGCAGTCTATTAATCAAGTAAATGGCAATGGAAAACGCATGCCACCAAAAGCAGAAGGGCAAACTTGCTTGAGCTAGGAGTGTAATGCTAGTTTTTGTAATGTGTCTATGTTTGCGTTATGCCCTTCCATTCTCATTGAAATTGGGCAATCAGATTAGGAAGGGGAGTATCATGCATTTAAACAACCAATGGAGTTATATGTCAAGCTATTTTTCTACCATTATTTTGATGACAGTAAAGATTTTGAAGGCTTCTGGCTTAGCTATCAAAGGGTATATCTGTAAAACAACTAAAATGATCTACAAAGATGATATAATATCTAAAACCTTCAAGAGAGGTAGTGGGAGAGGGACCCCAAAGGCCTGTATGTATAATCTGTAAGGGCTTAGAGGTCTTGGTTTCAGATAAAGGAAAATACAGTTTGTGGGTTTTACCATACTAACATGAGTTGCAAAACTCTAAAACCTTTTTGCAGGTAGAAATTTAACACTCATAAAGTACTTTGGCTAACACTTTTGCTGAGGGATGTCCCAATTTATTATGCCAAACACTCATATAAGAAGTAATAGAGGTAGTAAAAACATCATGTTCACTATTTGTAAGATGACCGTCATTACACTTGTCTAGTGATTGATAGCTTCTCAACTCTAGAACACATATAGATGAAGAAGAAAAAGACTTAGTGTAAGTAGAATTTGAAGAAACAACAGCGTTTACAATTTATTTGCACAAGAATTGAAAGGAAGATATCTAATCATGTAAGGAGAATCTTGTTGGAAGCAAAGATTGCTGGTCAATCCATCATTTCCCTTCACAGGCAGTCAAGCATGTACCAACCATCTCTAAGTATGCCTTTGAGAAGCATCTCCCCCGTGAATATGTCCTTAACCAAAACAAAGTCAGAATAGAAAGCAAGAAAAACATTGTTATCTCTAATAAACTTGGAAACACTAACTAGATTTTTCTTTATCATATGTACTCTTAAAATGGATTTCAGTTTGAGGTTTTTAGTTTTTCAAGGTATAAAAGATAAGCCACTATGTGTGATGTCCAAGTTCTTACAATTTGCCACAATCATTTGCTCTTGACCTCAATATTCACTAGCAAGATTGTGATTCTTAAGATCTGCAGTAACATGATTTGTGGTACCTGTTTTAGCATACCAGGTGGGATCATTTACCAGGCAGCATACAAGGTCCTGTACCTTGTCCTCCTTGACCATTTGAAGATTGTCCATTGTTTCTGTCAAACCTGTTGTTTGAAGCTTGATTCCAATTTGGAGCTTGAGTCCAGTTTATGTCAAACCTGTAGTAACAGGCTGTGGCAGCATGTCCAGTACAATTGCACACTTGACAAATAATTCTTGAACCATTTCCTCTACTTCGACCACCTCTACGACCATCATTGTTTCCTCTCCAATTACCGCTTCCATTGTTGTTCCCTCTTATGTTATTGTTGAAATTCCTTCTATTTCCTGAATTAGTAACCATATTTGCTGAAGCCTCAACAATAGCTTCATTTTTTGCGTTCCATTTTTTCAATTCTGCACTCGTGGCTCATTAATAAAGCCTGAACATCTTCAACTGAAAGAGAATCAGTTCTTGAAGTAATATTGACTAATAGTGAATGAAATTCAGCACCAAGACCATTTAACATACAGAGAATGAAATCTTATTCTCCAACAGGCTGACTAGCAGAAGCTAGATTTCTAACCTTATCATAGTAATCATCAATTTTCAAATTGCCTTTCTTGATTGATTGTAGTTGAGACTTGATGTATAACATCTTTGCCTTAGATTGATTAACAAATATCATTTTCAAAGCTTTCTAGAGTTGATTCGTTGTGTTATAATGAATTACTGAGGCCAAAATTATTTGGTCATAGAAGACCTGATCCAGCTTAAGAGAAGCTGATAACTTCTAATCCATTTTATATACGCATGATTCATTTCAACTTCTTTAGTTTCTCTATTAGGTGGTGTTGCTGTTCCGAAGAGAAAATCATCTAGACCATGTCTGATCACCGCTGACACGATCTGTGCTTTCCAGAGGAAGTAATTTTCACGATCAAGTTTGATTGTTAGAGTAGAACCAAGTCAGTTTGAAAAAGGATTAACTTCAACAATGTTTGTAGTATTTGCATCCATGACTTATGTCTTTGGCTCTGATAACAAGTTAGAGAAGCAAGAAAGAAGAAAAGTTTCAAAAAATATGGGAGAATAGAGGAGTTTGAGAAATGCCTCTTGGAGTTTCAAAAGTGCTCATTCACTACTTTTCTTACCAAAAATATATCCCTACTATTTATAGACTAAAATATATTAAGTACATCGACTACTTATTGAATATAGATGTGAAGTTAGATTAGAAAAACTATAATAACAGATTCTAACTAACTTCCTAACTGACTTGCGTAACCTCTCTATTATGCTGATATTCGTCGAGCCGAGCCATGAGCTCCGCCGATCTTAGGGCTAGGCTTCGCCTCTCTCTCATGTAAGGCTTCTGGAGGTGTTGTAGAGATTTTTTCCCGTCAAGGATATTTTTCGTTAAGACACGGGGGCAAGCTTCAGGTTTCCAAAAATTCTCACATTCCACCTTCAGTGTTTTCAAGCGTCACAGGAAAACATGGAGGGCTTCGTGATTGGAATTTTTTTACCGCTCTGTTTATACCATGAGTTTGGTCGACGGCTTCCTCCCTAAGATTTTCGTTGCAGTTCCAGTCGGGATAGGGTTTGCCTTTACTCAGAGCGAGGCCTTGTTGTACTAATTACCTGAGTTGTAGCAGACGAGGCTAAAATCTCATGGGAATCAATCATTGCTGAGATTTTTTTCTGGTGAGGTCACTCATATTGATCATTTGTGGTATCAGATGTTGTTCCACTCTTGGTTCTTGGCTGTCCAACATCAGTGAGATTAGACTAACTTTGTGTTGTTTATTGTGGTGCACCTTGGTATATCTTTTGAGGTGATAAGTAATTAGTGGTAGATTAAGGATGTTGTGATAGTTAAGTTGTTTGTTGTGCTCTAGCTAGGTGTAGATTTCCTTGATTTGGTTTGTTATGTGTGATCCTATTGATATGGTATTTGTGTTGTATCTATGCTGTGATATGACCATTTAATTTAGTTTCTCATGTTTGCTCCTTGATTTTATAATATAGTGTATTTTATACTATAGCTCTGAGTTTTAGCATTATAGTGCATGTTGTATAGTTGGGGTATACCCCTTTTATAAGCATACTTTTTGGTTGAATATATTTATCCTTTAACAAAAAAATTATGATTTGATCAGAAAGATATGTCATAACTCTTTTTGATTTGTTCAGAACCAAAAACCAAAAACAACAGACGAAATTTAATTGCAAAAATTCTAAACTGTAATGAGCAAATTAGCCAAAAATTGTACAATGTCTAGGATCGTAAAATAGTCAAAAAAAAAATTTTCAATTTAAAATATTATATATATAAGTTTTGTATGCACAATCTAAAGTGTGTCAAGTGTCATACCTACATTATGCCAAGTGTCATTTCATATTTTAAATGTTAACAATATTTTGATAATTAATATCCTTATTAAATAGTGAATTATGTGAATATTTAATTATTATAATATATTCACTTACTTTGGTAAAATTTAATTTTATTTAACTTGAAAATTTTGAAAAAAAATGTTTCAAAATCATATATAATAGAAACTAACGAAAAGTTTTAAACTAAGCATTATAAATTTTAGATCTAACAATGGAGTTAGATCTAAAATTTGCTAAATTTTAAAATTGTAGATACAATATTTTATCCGGGTCTATTTATTCTTGGTCCATTTTTTAAAGTAAAAAATACCCAAATATAAAAAAAATATAAAATATAAAGAATAATAAATAAAAATTCGAAATATAAAGAAATTAAAAAATGAAAATGAAATTCCTTTTATAGAAAGGAGAAAATAATATGTTTAAGGAAGGAAATTGTTATAAGGGAAAAAATCTTCATTTTTTGGTCCGAAATTAAGAAATAATTCAAAGATTTTTCTCGATATGTTGGAAAAAGGAAAGTAATAAATTTCATTTCCATAAGAATGAGATTCACGATTTAATGGTGAAATTAATGAAATTATTCTAGGGCAAATCTTTCTTTACGTTATATATAGGAGGCTTTGTTGAGGGATTAGGAAGAGAAAAAAAAGTTGGAAGGAGGCTTCCTTAGAGGTTGAATTTTCAGAGGTGGAATTGTTTGGAGAGAAATAAGTGACGTGGGAGATTAAGTTTTTTTTCAGAGATTTAAATTTTGGGATGTTAGAGAGACAAAGTTGAGAGTTTAGCGTTGAGAGAGAAAAATACAAAAAGAGCTTTAGAGAAAGGTCGGAGTTTAGAAGGGAAAGGGAAAGAAATGAGAGCAAAGAAGAAAGTAAGAAAGTTGCTGAAAGGGTGAAGAGCACAGTAACATTTAAGGAAAACAAAAGAAAAAGGAGTAAACCAGTCTTCATTAAGCAAGATGCTCTCTCTAAATATGACGTTCGAAAGCAGCTTATAACATATCACTAATTCTTTAAAAAAAATGATAGGTTAAAGAACCTACAAAACTTTGTTTTGTTATTTCAATTAGTCTTTATTAAAAGTAAGCCTTAATTGAGTGATTTGTAGAATAAAATAAGAAAACCTGCTTGTACTTTCTTTTAAAAAAAATCAATTTGTCGATATATTTGGTGTCAATGTTGGAGGGGTTTGATAGCAAATTATCATCTCTTAATCTCTTAAGTTCTAGATATAGGATAGGTTTTATTGTTAAAATCTATTAAAAAAAGCATTAACATAGACATTTTTAAGTAGGATTGGAAATCACACCATCAATTTTCTTTTAAAAAAAGGTTTTATTGTTCTTATATGGTTAACTTAATTGCTCGTATATTCTATCTATTTTATTGGGTTTTCTATCAATGTTCATTTATATTTTACAATTTATTCACTATCAAACTAGATATTTTATATTTATCATTAACTTTTCCTTTTACATTCTTAAATTTTCGACAATGAGAATGAAAGACGTTGCAAGTCTAACTCTTTATTCATAAGAGGTAAAAGATTATATTTTGGAAGTCTAAAATAAATTCTGATATTTTTATAAGTTTATAAAATTTCATAAAATGGGGTTTGCAGATTTTGGAAGTCCAATTTCTATTCTAAAGAGGTGAGAAATCACATTCGGAAGTCCGAGTTTGATTTCAATATAATTTTACCATCATAAATATATTTCTCAAATAAACTTAAAAACTACATAACTTTTTTCTTAAAAAAATATTATTTAAGAAATATCGAAAGTCTGATTTGCTCAAGATATTAATAGGTATTATCTTAAGAAGTCCGACTGTGATACCTATACGTTTATAAATATTTTTTTTAAATCAAAAAATAAAATATTGGCAATCGTCTTCTTACCACTCGTTAACGACACAAAATGTGTTTCTTCTTTGATATAAGATAATACGGTATGGGACATGTAAAATAATATTCTAAAATATTTTCTTAGTGTCTTTTTTAATATAAGATTTGATAATTTTTGGTAACTATTTTAATAACACTCATCCACCAAGGCCAGAACCTCAGAAACCCAGAAGAAGAAAAAACACTCTGAAACCTAGAAAAAATATTAAAAAATAACTTTGTAGTGATTCAGACATCCACAAAAAATAGAAACGCGAAAATCCAAAAAAACCCTTAACAAATCCACAAAAAACACCTCAGAATCCAGAAAACAAAAACTCAGAACCCAAAAACTTATCTTGTTGTAATTTCTTGTTGTGGGAGACGAAAAATCAAGGATTTGCATAGAAAGAGATGTTGTGACTTCGAGAGAAAGATAGTAACAGTAAGAGATAAATGAGAGAAATGCAAGTGAGGTACACGAATGGGTGGGGTTTCGTGTAATGAAAATGTGTAATCATCACTTTTTTAAGCCGTCGTAAACGACTCACGAACCAATTTTTTTCGTAGACCTTTTTTTTAAAAATGGGTGACCAATTACACCCTAATTTGATTGGTGGCGATGGTGGCAACTCCATATATTTTCAAAAGTATTATTTTCAATCGCCTCTCTACTTCGCACGCACGTTGCGACAACTCGACGACTCTACTGGGGAGCGTTTGACCTAATTTTATTTTAAGTCAATAGAGAGTCAAGCCAAATTGTGTTTGCCAAATGCTTTTTTTTATAAGTTTCTCTTTATTTCTATTTATTTGTAAATAATGTAATTGTCTTTACTTTATATACTCTACTCATTGCACACATCACAGCCCCTACCAGGGCATTACCTTTAAGTTTAGCGAGAACAAATTAGTGTTTGCCTTCATAAAATCTTGATTTCTGTGTAGGCTCATGAAAAATTCTCAACCAGGTTGACCTAATTGGAAGTCTAATTGGGGGCCCCTATTATACTTTTTTAGGTAATAGTGTGGACAGCCTGTGAGCCTTCCAGATGTTTAGAGCCCAACAACACTCTTGAATGACTCATAGCTGACTTAACATCTTCCAAACATTTATGATAGATAGGATGTTCCATCTCTATTACTTTCCTTATATAGAAAGCATTGTTAGATCATGATTCATGTATACATTCAAGTTTTGTTAACTTTTTTTTTCTTTTTTAGCATTTGTAAATTTGATTGTAATAGAGTCGTTCAATCATTGGTAACCATAACCTAGTATCATGTCTCCCATTACATCTTCCATCTTGATAGAGGCTATAATTGAAGATCGGCAAGTGGTATCTCAGTGGTCTGAAGATTCACAAAGGAAGTATGGAGATAGTTTGTCTAAAAAATAAGGAAGTACCTTTGCCTCCCATTACACGGGTCAATTTGCCTTTCTATAATCTAGAAAGTCTTAAGCACATTTGGGAGAGCTTATTAACAGAAAGGAAATTTGAATTTTCCAAATCTTATGTACATCCCAGTTAATGTTCCCATGCTGAAGGCTCTGATACATTTATGGGACCCTGCCTATAAATGTTTTACATTCAGCTCGATTGACATGATGTCTATGGTAGAAGAGTATCAAGTAATGTTAAGCATCCCTTCCCATATTGGAGATAAAGTTTATCATTATGACAAGAAGCTTATGGTGAAGAGGACGATATCCAATTTTTTGGTCGGCATTCTAGCATCTGAAGTTGAAAAGGAGTTGAAAGCAAAATGTGAAAATGAATGCATCCTATTAGAATACCTCATTAGCTTTACAAGGAAACTCATTGATGAAGATAAAGGACTTTCGCTTTTAGCCATATGCATATATAGTATAGTGTTGTTCCCACGGGTTGAAGGTTACGTAGATGGGAAAGTCATAAAGTTGTTTCTTCTAGTTGAGCATGGGATCAATCCGGTTATACCAATCCTTGCAGAAACTTTTAGATCACTTGAGTTTTGCAGTTTGCAAGGAAGAGGAAAATTTGTAGGCTCTGCATCATTGTTTTGTATTTGGATATTGAGCCATTTGAAGTGTCATGAAGAATTTAAATGTCCACATGTAAGGAATTTAAATGTCCACAAGTCCATGGCAATTGACCAGGAATACCATTGTAGAATTTGGAATCGCAAAATGGCATCTGAGCTTCCAGCTAAGGAAATATGGGTCACTTTCTTTTAACGATTGGAAACTGAAAAATGTAGTTTGGAAAGCACCTTGGATGTCAGTGAGGCCGTTGGCTTATAGATATGGTGAATTTCAGTGTGTTCCATTATTAAGTTTGTGGGGATGAACTGGTTATGTTCTAATTATGGTTCTACATCAGCTATGGATAAAGAAATTTATTCCCTTCACTCATACATTAAAGGAGATGGAGATTTTTATGATTCCTAAGGTTTTGAGAAGTGAGTTCAACAATTTATAAGATCTTGGAATGAAGTGAAGAAAATAAGAAACGGCAACAATTTTGATCGAGCAACCTCAAAGTATAAAGTATGGCACACCAATAAGGGTAGAAGTCTCTCTGTATCAACTGTACTAACTGTCTGTAAGGATTTGACCAAAAGACATGTGAGAACTCTGAACTGGATCAGTGCGAGAAAGAATGTCGAGAGTAGAATAAAAAGGAATTACTTTTATTACAAAGAAATGAAGAGTTAGAACAACAACTGAGAGCAGTCAATGAGCGTCTAGAATGTGAATTGGACGTTTCAAGGGCATTGTTGGAAGAAAAGGGAAAGCTTAAAAGAGAAAATTCTGAGCTAGACAAAGAATTTCGAGGAAAGATTGAAGATGTAAAAAACGTTAAAAGAGAACTTAAAAATTCTAGGTCTTATCTAATGCTCGCAAAGTTGAAGTTGCTCACCTGAGAGATGAAAATGATTCTCTACATGAACTTACAAGGGTTTTAGAGAGTGACATAATGGAAAAGAACACTATTTTTCATCAGTCAAAAACACAAGCTACATCCTCAATTAAGATTATCAATAACTTGGAGATAATAGTTGAGGAGTAGAGGACTCAAATGTTCGAATTAGCTAATGAGAAGTATGGACTTCAGAAAGTAGTGGAGCGTCTAAAATGCAAAGCAGAAGCATATGAAAAGGTAATGGAGACAATGAATAGAAATAATGAAGCGTTACAAAGGGAATGTGAACTCTGGAAGCAAGATTACCAAGAGATTTGCCAAAAACTTGAACAAATGATGGATATAGTTAGAGGCACAGCTAGAAAGGCAAAAATGATGGCTAAAGATGCTACGATTCTTGAAGCAAGAGTATTGCCCATTCAACCAAATAGAGAAGATTTGATCGATTTTTTAAGGATCATAAGCAAAGATTTGGGGTTTTTAGGCAAATGTTTCAGATAAGAATGTAATAGATTGCTACGTTATAGTTGTTTTAAGTTGAAAAACTTTATTACCTTCATTTATTACATCAAGATTTGGATATTGTGTATGGCATACAATGTTTTATTTATTTGCTTTCTTTAAAACAAATATAAAATAATAGGCTAATTGATTTTATTTATTGCATTACAAGATAATATTTTTCAAAAATAGCCTATTAACTTTATCATCCTTATACAACACGAGCTCATGGATAAACAAGAGAGAGAGAGAGAGCAATCACGAGAGGAAGTGAAGTAAGAAATTAGAGAGTTAAAAGAGCAAATGACCAGAGTCCTAGAATTACTCGTTGCTGGTAAAGGAAAAGCTTATCTTGAAAGTCCACAAGGAGGTCAATCCTCACAAGATCAACATCTAAATGGTACCACACTTTACCCTCATAGGTTCACTCCATCTTATCAACACCATCAAACAGAACATTTTCAGCATGCCCTGTCACTGCCAGTAAATGTACAACACATCCTGTTTCCAGCTGCTCAAGAAGTGATACATTATGGGAAAATTGGCTACAATACACCAACGCTGGCACCTGGCCACAATCAAGCTTTTCACTCCACAAGGTGAATATGCTATTGAGCCTATCGTCATACCTGATGTTAAAGACTCAAAAGCATAAAGGCCAGCTTATAAACCAAGTGAAAACTCATTGCCAAAAGATAAGTTAGAATTTCTAGAGAAGAGATTACATGCTATTGAAGGATCATATGCGTATGGTAATATTGATGCCACTCAATTATGTTTGGTTCCAGATGTAACCATCCCACACAAGTTTAAACTACCTGAGTTTGAAAAATATGATGGTAGTACATCCCCGAAAAGCCATCTTGTTATATATTGTAGAAAAATGGGCGCTTGTGCAAATGATGATGAGATGCTGATTCACTTTTTTAGGACAGCCAGATGGGGGCTGCATCTCGCTGGTATATCCAACTGGATAGCCAACATATTCGAAGATGAAAAGATTTAACTGATTTTATATTAAGACAATACAAGTACAACATTGACATAACTCCTGATCATCTAGATTTGCAAAGATTAGAGAAAAAGCCTACTGAAAGCTTCAAGGAATATGCATAAAGGTGGAGGGAATTAGCTGCTCAGGTACAACCAGTCTTGTCATAAAATGAAATGGTTGCAATGTTTATCAATACAATGAGATCTTCATTTTATGATAGGATAATTGGAAATGCTTCAAACAACTTCTCTGACATTATTGTAATTGGTGAAAGAATGAATATGGGAAAAATGGTAGAGTTTTAGAAGCTGTATTAGACGTTTCCTCTATGAAGAAAAATGGCTGACATCGAAGCAAAAAGAGGGAGATGTACTTGCAATCAATTTTGGGTACTCATAACCAGTGGTGAACCCCGATCCAAGATTTTTAAACTATAGTGAAGGACCCAAATCTACGACATCGTATGTGGAAAATGCTTCACAAATGCCATATAATTATCACCTTCAACAAAGAACTGGCTTTAGACCGCCGACTCACCATCAAAATGTTGGTCAGGCTGATCACCCTCTAATGGGAGATACAAATAACCAACAATTTGTTCAATTTGACCCAATTCGATGTCCTACATGGAATTGTTGTTTAAATTAATAAACAATCAGCTAATGCTAGTCCTTTACGACCAGCCACCATTCCCTCGGTGGTATGATCCAACATCTCGATGTGATTATCATCCTGGGGCAGTAGCACATTTAACTGAACATGGCACAACATTAAAGGGTAAAGTGCAAACATTGATCAAGGGTGGGTGGTTGAATTTTAAAAAGACTAATGGAAATCCTGATGTCAATTCTAATCCTTTACCAAATCATGAAGCACCTATTGTAAACGCCATTGATCAAATCTATCCAGCTAACAAAAGACATGTGTCAGAAATGAATACGTCTATGAAGAATCTCTTTCGTTTTCTTTCTAAAGAAGGATACATTTCCATTATGCGCTCAGAGGTTTTCTAAAGACCATAAGCATGATTTTAACTGTTTGTTTCATGCAAAAATGAGTGGACACACTATTGAAGTATGTAATTAATGTCTTTAAGGTTGAAGTTTAGAGGTTATTGGATGCAAAAATACTTATCATTAGTGAAGATGTGGAAAGTGGGAGCAATCAAAGGGACTAATTAGTCCATGCTATTCTCAATGGTTCATCTAAGACAAACGCTGAAATGATATCTTAAATCCCTAAACCTCTCACAATACATTATGAGGACAAGTCATCCTTCACTACAATGTCATATGCTTCGAGACCCATCACAATTCAGGTACCATGTGCATTTCCTTACAAAGATTCGAAAGCAGTTCCATGGAGATACATGTACGAGGTTATTATAAATGAAAGTGATAAAAGAAAAAATCCAACAGACTTTGGTCTTCCCATAACTAATATTTCAGGGGTCAGTGGAATGATGAAGAGTGGCAGATGTTATACGCCAGATAGTTTGAAATGAGACAAATATGAAGATATGGAAAGGCAAAGGAAATGGAAGGCCAAAGAAGATAACAATGTTCCAAAATTCCAAAGAGAGCTACATGGAAACCAGTAGCAAGAAATATGTGAATTTCAGAGGCAACAATAATAAAGAATACAGAGCAAGAAAGATCAATTTCTGAAGAGGAAATATGTGAATTCTTAAAACTCATCAAGCAGAGTGAATATAAGGTGATAGAGCAACTTAATCGTTTACCAACCCACATTTCTTTATTGTTGTTGTTTCTTAATTTGGAACCACATCGTCAAGCATTGTTGAAAATTTGAAATCAAGCATATGTTTGACATGATATTATAGTGGAGAAATTCAGTGGAATTGTGTGAAATATTACCACACAAAATTTCATCACTTTCACAGATGATGAAATTCCTCCTGATGGTATTGGACACATTAGAGTCCCGCATATATCGGTGAAATGTAAAGACTATGTTGTAGCCAATGTATTGATAGATAATGGTTCATCTTTGAATGTAATGTCAAGATCTACATTAGCAAATCTCCCTGTAGACATATCACATATACGACCGAACACTATGATAGTGAGGGCATTCAATGGTACCCGAAGGGAAGTAATTGGGGACATAGAAATATCAGTTCGAATTAGGCCGTGTCAATTTAATATTATTTTTCAAGTGATGGACATTATTTCAACATACAATTTTCTCTTAGGATGACCATGGATCCATTTAGTTAAGGCATGTGCCATCTTGTCTAAATCAAAAGCTAAAATTTATAGTTGATCATAAACTCATTTGCATATATAGTGAAGAGGATTTGTTGGTATCTAAACCCGCCACCATGCCATATGTTGAGGCAGTAGAAGAAGTATTAGATTGTTTCTTTCGATCATTTGAGATTGCAAATACCACATTTGTTGTTGAAGGAAAACTTCTTCCAGTTCTAAGTTCATGAAGAGCATATCAAATGATATCAAAGTTGATGATGCAAAGGGGTATAAGCCGGGTAAAGGACTTGGGAAAGAATATCAAGGTATAAGTAAGCTAATTCAGTATGAAAAGAATGATCAAAGGTACAGTCTAGGAACAAACCGATCAAGGATGGTAGGGGAAGAATGTAAGCACAGAAAAGGAAAAAAAAGATTTCTAGGCTCGAGGACAGGGACCCTGAGATGGAAACGATGATCATACCACATATTTCTAAATCCTTTAGAAGAAGAGGGATTTCCTTTAACGATTTATCCTGTGAAGATCAATTCAATCTTCAAGATGATATAGCCAAGTTTTCAATAGCTGTAATTTTTAGAAATTCATCAACATCATATATAAAGGATCAATGTGATATGAATCATGAGATGAAGAATTAGGACATCACCGAGCTGTCAATGTTTTTTGGGGAATTTCAAGAGTAACAAATTAATTTCAAATTCCTTCAATTCTGCCCAATGTTTTAGAAATTTTCTTTGTTAGGGTTTAGTTCTATTTCCTTTCATTTCATCTTATTCAATATCTTTCCTTTATTTTGAAATTCATAGTTTGTTGACTTTCACTTATTCATATTAGATAAAATTTTAGTTTTCACTTTCATTTCACTCAAACTTGATGCTCGTACTCATGCACGTTTATTCCATTTTCTCTTATTCCTTCTGCCCAATAATCTAATTCAGGATGGAGAACGGCGATTTTGAAAATAAAAGCATAAGCAATAACGTCGACAATCATATTCTTAGCGTAGAATCAGAAGAAAGTGATGATGATAACTCTGAGTTGTCTCTGAAAATGTTAAGAATGTTAGAAGAGAAGGATAAAATAAATCAATTGCATCAAGAATTAACAGAGGTTGTAAATTTAGGATTAGATGGTGAGATAAAGGAAGTTCAAATCGGCACTTCTATGACCAGCAAGAACCATAAAAAATTAATCGACTTACTCAATGCGTACAAAGACGTCTTCGCGTGGTCCTACCAAGATATGCGAGGGTTAGATACCGATATTATAATCCATCATTTACCACTTTTACTTGAATGCAAGCAGGTAAGGAAAAAGTTAAAAAAAAAATGAAATCTGACATGTTGGTAAAGATCAAAGAAGAAGTGCAGAAGCAAGTGGATGCAATATTTTTGGAAGTAGCAAAATATCCTAAGTGGGTTGCTAATATAGTTGCAGTGCCAAAGAAAAATGGGAAAGTTATAATGTGCGTGGATTATAGAGACGTGAACCGCGCTAGTCTAAAAGATAAATTTCCTTTACCCCACATTGATATTTTGGTAGACAACATTGTAGAGCATTCAACGTTTTTATTCATGGATGGATTTTCAGGCTATAACCAAATCAAAATGGCTCCAAAAGATCGTGAAAAGACCACTTTTATTACTTTGTGGGTAACATTTTCTTATAAGGTAATGCCATTTGATTTGAAAAATGCAGGGGCAACCTATTAACGGGCAATAGTGACATTATTTCATGATATGATGCACAAGGAGATTGAGGTGTATGTTGATGATATGATTTCCAAGACTTGTCAAGGAGAAGATCATTCTAGTACTTTACATAAACTATTTGAGTGGTTGAGGAAGTATCAGTCGAAGCTTAATCCACAAAATGTACATTTGTGGCATCTTCTAGAACATTGCTTGGTTGTTGTGAGCAAGGAGGGAATAAAAGTGGATCTAGACAATGTTCAAGCCATCATTGATATGCTGCCACTGCAAATTGAAAAAGAAGTTAGATGATTCCTAAGAAGGTTGAATTATATCGCCCGGTTCATCTCGCAGTTGATCGCAACTTGAGAGGCTAATTATTCTATTTGAGTAAAAGGTTATAGTTGACCACTTCTTTTATATTCGACACTAACTGAAAAGTCGATGGGATGTGTGCTAGGTCAACATGATGCATATGGGAGGAAAGAGCAAGCTATATACTATTTGAGTAAAAGGTTCACAAATTATGAGGCTAATTATTCAATGTTGAAGAAAACATGTTGCGCGTTAATCGAGGCTGCTCATCGGCTTAGGCAATACATGCTATATTATACCACATGGTTAATTTCAAAGATGGACCCAATCAAATATATTTTTTAGAAGCCTTCGCTCTCTGGGAGAATCGTAAAGTGGCAAGTTTTACTAACAGGATATGATATTGTCTACGACACCAGGAAAACAATAAAAGGAAGTGCAGCCACTGATTATCTAGCTGATTAGCCAGTGCAAGATTATGAGCCTATGAAGTTTGATTTCTTTGATGAAAACATTTCAGCGATATTGAAGGATGAATAAGAATCTACAGGCTCAGAATTATGGACAACGCTATTTGATGGGGCATCTAATGATGTAAGACATGGAATTGGGGCATTCCTCTTATCTCCTAAAGGAGAGTTTTTTCCTTTTACGGAAAAATTATGTTTTGACAATACGAACAATGTTGTGGAATATGAAGCAGTACTATGGGAATTCAGGTAGCTTTTTATATGAAGATCAGTAAACTTCGAGTGTACGAAGATTCATTACTAGTGATACGTCAGCTAAAGGGAGATTGGGAGGCTCGAGATTCTAAACTGATAACGTATAATAGGTATATAGCTTAATTAAGCCATACTTTTGAGGAAATTTCTTTCGATCATATACCTAGAGAAAACAATCAAATTGCAGATTCATTAACAACACTGGCTGCTATGTTCTCTACGAATTTTACAGAAGAAGTTTAGCTCATAAATATCGAGAAACGAGACTCTCCCGCGTATTGTTTGAGTGTTGAAGAAGAACCTGACGAAAGGCCATGGTACAATGATATCAAACAATATATTAAAAATGGGGACTATCCGCTAAAAGCTTTTCAGAATGATAAATGTACCATTAGAAGATTAGCTATGGGGTTCTTTTTAAATGGTGACGTACTGTACAAAAGAAACCATGACATGGTGCTTTTGAGATGTGTTGATACAAAAGAGGCAAATCAGATTATAGAGGAGATTCATGAAGGAATATGTGGTACTCATGCAAACGGTCATATGATGGCTAAACAAATCTTAAGGACATGATATTATTGGTTGACTATGGAGTTTGACTGCATCAAATATGCCAAGAGATGTCACAAGTGTCAAGTTTATGCAGATAAAATTCATATGCCGACATCTCCTCTACACATAATGGCTGCACCTTGGCCTTTCTCGATGTGTGGTATGGATGTAATTGGACCTATCACACCAAAAACTTCTAACGGGCACCATTTCATTATGGTTGCTATAGATTACTTCACCAAATGGGTGGAAGCAGTTTCATATTCAAATGTAACCAGAAATGAAAATGTTAAATTCATAAAGAGCGAGATAAGTTGTCGCTATGATATGCCAGAAAGGATCATCACAGATAATGCGACTAATTTGAATAACAAGATGATGAAGGAGTTGTGTGAGCAGTTCATAATCAAGCATCACAATTCATTTCTCTATCGTCCAAAGATGAACGGAGCAGTAGAAGCAACCAATAAGAACATAAAAAGATCATAGAAAAAATGACAGAAATTTACAAAGATTGGCATTGGATATGCCTTTTGCACTACATGGATATCGTACTTCAGTTCCTACGTCAACTGGGGCAACGCCATTTTCCCTAGTATACGATATGGAAACAATCCTTCTAATTGAAGTTGAAATTCCATCTCTCAGGGTTTTAATGGAAGCCAAGTTAGAAGAAGCATAATGGGTCCAGGCACGATTTGAGCAATTGAATTTCATTGAAGAAAAAAGGTTGGCTGCATTATGTAGAGAGCAACTGTATCAGAGGAAAATGATGCGAGCATATGATAAAAAGTTACATTCTCAAAGTTTTTGAGAAGGATATTTGGTGCTAAAAAAGATACTCACATATCAGAAGGATCATCATGGGAAGTTGACCCCAAACTATGAAGGACCATTCGTAGTTAAGAAAACTTTATCAGGAGGTGCACTCATTTTAACCAATATGGATTGGGATGAGTTACCACATCCGATAAATTCTAATCCGGTCAAGAAATATTTTGTTTGAAGATAAAGCAGAAGAATTTATATTGATCATCTAAGTATGAGAAAGACGATTTTGCACAAAATGCTTTATTTTTTTAAAAGAGTCTTTTTAAATGCTGGATAAATTATTGTCCTTTACGTCTTCTTATTTTCCTTTCATTAATATATAGCCTTTCTATTCATCATATGCTCATTCTTTCTATTCTTCTCCTACGTACTTTTCAGTTCAGTTTAATTCTATCTTATATACTCTGAATTTATTCCTTTATGTTTCTCTCAAAATACCAAGTTTATAAAGAATATTTTTAATTACTCTTAGGATGACACAAAAGCATAAAATCAGCTAAGGTGAAGGATTTAACATATATCCAAAAAAAAGTCACGGTGAAAACCTGAAGAGGCACCGTGGGCAAAGAAAAAGGTCATGGTGAAAACCTGAAAAGGCGCCATTGACAGAGGAAAGGACAATTGGTATCGTGTATACATAAAGGGGTTTGAAACAAAAGAGGTCATGAGCAGGAAGAGAGAAGTAGCTACAAAACATATGATGCTTACACAAGTACAAATGAGGAAATGCATAAGAGCAAGATGAAGTCATTTCATTTTTTGTAAAAAGTTGAATACTGGGGCATAGTATGGTACAAAAGAGCACGCCAATTTCTCCATCATATATTCGATATCTCGTTGACAAACTATGATCTTAATCCATGTAATTGTTATGAAGGATGATGGACATGACCACAATGACACATTTTCTTAAAAAAACAACCTTCATGCATAGTGTTCATATTGCCGTGAGACTAAGCATAAGTCAACTTCAACATCATTTTCGATTAAATCAAACCCAACTCAGTCGAGGTCGAAGCGAGGTGCTGGAGCTTGGTCCTTTATTTTCATTTCCGCTTAAATCGAACACGACTCAGTCGAGGTTGAAGCCAGGTGCTGGAGCCTTGTCCGTTATTTTCATTTTCAGTTAAATTAAACCTGACTCAGCTGAGGTCGAAGTCAGGTGCTGGAGCCTGGTCTATTATTTTCATTTCAGGTTAAATCAAACCCGACTCAGTCGAGGTTGAATCTAGGTGCTTGAGCCTGGTCTTTTATTTTCATATCAGGTTAAATCGAACCCGACTCAGTCGAGGTCAAAGCCAGGTGCTGGAGCCTGGTCCGTTAATTTCATTTCAGGTTAAATCGAACTCAGTCGAGGTCGAAGCCAGGTGCTGGAGCCTGGTCCATCTTTTTCATTTTGATTAAATCCAACCCGAATCAGTCATGGTTGAAGCCTGCGTCTACCCACGTTCTCATTTCTCATCCCGACAAAAATACTTATCTACACATTTGTACACCACCTAAGTTTAGGAGAGTGAACAAATGGGAGAAACTATAGATATAATATTTTTTCTGGGTCAATGATTTCAGGCCTATTTGTTGTTGATCGATTTTCTAAAGTCCAAGAAAATACCTAAATATAAAAAAACATAAAATATAAAGAATTATAAATAAAATTTGACATATAAAGAAATTGAAAAATTAAAATGAAATTCCTTTTTTAGAAAGGAGAAAATAATATGTTTAAGGAAGATCTTATTATAAGTGGAAAAATCTTCATTTTTTGGTCCGAAATTAAATAATAATTCAAAGATTTTCCTCAATATGTTGGAAGAAGGAAAGTAACAAATTTTATTTCCTTAAGAATGAGATTCACGATATAATGGTGAAATTAATGGAATTATTCTAGGGTAAATCTTTCTTTATGCTATATATAGGAGGCTTCATTAAGGGATTATGGAGAGAAAAAATTGGAAGGAGGCTTCGTTAGAAGTTGAATTTTCAAAGGTGAAATTGTTTAGAGAGAAAGAAGTGATGTGGGAGGTTAAGTTTTTTTTTTCAGAGAGTTTAATTTTTAGGTTGTTAGAGAGACAAAAGCTGAGAGTTTAGCATTGAGAGAAAAAAATACAAAAAGAGCCTTAAAGAAAGGTCGGAGTTTAGAAGGGAAAAGGAAAGAGAAGGAGAGCAAAGAAGAAAGTAAGAAAGTTGCTAAAGGGGTGAAGAGCATAATAACATTTAAGGAAAATGAAGGAAAAGGAGCAAACCAGCCTTCATTAAGCAAGGTACTACTTTCTCTAGACGTGGTGTTCGAACGCTGCTTATAACATATCACTGATTCTTTAAAAAATATGATCGGTTAAAGAACCTATAAAACTAAGTTTTATTATTTCAATTAGTCTTCTTCTAAAAGTAAGCCTTAATTGAGTGATTTGTAGAATAAAATAAGAAAACCTGCTTGTACATTCTTTTAAGAAAATCAATTTGTCAATATATTTGTTGTCAACGTTGGGGGGTTTGACAGTAAATTATCATCTATTAATCTCTTAGGTTTTAGATATAGGATAGGCTTTATTGTTAAAATCTATTAAAAAAAAGCATTAACATAGACGTTTTAGGCTTCTTAAGCTATTGATGTTACACTTTGACACCAAGTCACAAGCTGCCATTTTAAGTAGGATTTGAAATCTCACCATTATTTTTCTTTAAAAAAATGTTTTCTAATTCTTACATGGTTCTAACCCAATTGCTTGTATATTCTATCTATTTTATTACGTTTTCTATCAATGTTAATTTATAATTTACAATTTATTGACTAACCAAACTAGAAATTTTATGTTTATCATCAACCTTTTCTTTTACATTCTTAAATTTTTGACAATGAGAATGAAAGACGTTGCAAGTCTAACTCTTTATTCATAAGAGGCAAAAGATTATATTTTGGAAGTCTAAAATAAATTCTGATATTTTTATAAGTTTATAAAATTTCATAAAATGGGGTTTGGAGATTTTGGAAGTCCAATTCTCTATTCTTAAGAGGTGCAGAATCACATTCGGAAGTCCGAGTTTGATTTCATTATAGTTTTACCATCACAAATATATTTATCAAATAAACTTAAAAATTACATAACTTTTTTCTTAAAAAATATTATGTAAGAAATATCATAAGTCTGATTTTCTCAAGATATTAATAAGTATCATCTTCAGAAGTCCGACTGTAATACTTATATGTTTGTTAATATTTTTTTAAATCAAAAAATAAAATATTGGTAATGGTCTTCATACCACTCATTAAAGTTACAAAATTTATTTCATCTTTGATACAAAGATAGTACATTATGAGACTGTGTAAAAATAGTATTCTAAAATATTTTCTTTGTACCTTTTTTTAATATAGCATTTGATAAATTTTGATATCTGTTTTAATAAGAGGTGTTGTGGGGGTACTAATACCTTCTCCACACACAAACGACTCCCGAACCAATTTTTTTCGTAGACCACTTTTAAAAAATCGATGATCAATCACACCTTAATTTGATTGATGGTGACTCCATATATTTTCAAAAATCTTATTTTTTATCAACTCTCCATGTCGCACGCATGTTACGACAGATGTTTTAAAATCATATATAATGGAAACTAACGAAAAGTTTCTAAATTAATTAATAGAATTAGAAATTATACCAATGTAATTTTATAGACCAAAATTTATTGATTTACTTATAAAATATGAAAATCGGTTCACTGTCATTAAATAGAATTACCACTTCAAATTCTAGCAATTCCATGCTTCAATTAAAAATATTAATATCAAAATCGGTTAACTGTCATTAGATAGAGTTACGACTTCAATTTCTAGCAATTCCATGCTTCATATTTCTTTATAACTTTTCACATTTCACTCTTAATTCTTATGTGTTAATTAGTAGATGAAGATAAATGGTTTGATGTAATGCTATCAATGAAAAGCCTAAGTTTATGTTGCTATTAAGTTCAGGTTAATGAATGGTTCCAACTCTCTCAAAGTAGTATAAAAGCTCTTTTATTATGGGGAAAAAGAAGATTATAAATCTCAACCTAGACTTTTCAAGGATAAAACATACTTTGCAATTCCTATGCATTATACATGCTTTGTAAGTGAGAATGATGCTCCAGTTCTAAAGCATGTTCTTCCTACACCGACTTGGTCCTCTCGCTGAAGAGGTCTACAACACGATGAATGTCATAACTGAAAGTGCAAAAAATAGGCAATTGAGGAAACTACATCTCATTCAAAGAGGTAATCTAGTTGAGGAGTTTTTTGTTTCTATTCTAGATGTTTTTTTGTTTTAATATCCTAATTCTGTTTGTTCTTGAATGGTTTCCATATGGAGGAGTGAATATGGAGGAGTGAATGTAGAATGCTTATGATAGTGATGAACTTCTAGATATGATGTGATGTCACAAAATGTCATTGTAAATGCTTCTATGGATAAGTTATATCTTATATTTTTTTCCTTTTTCCTTCAAGGGTCATCCCTTGATCCATAATATTTAAATTATATTTGTTCTATTTGATTTCTTACTCTATTAATGTATGTTTTTTCTGTTCATATTTTTCTAACATTTATATATTATATGCATACATAGATCTTAAGTATTATCTACTAGCTATGATTATTATTTTTCTCCACTTGACATTATTGACGAAAACTTAAGATAATTTTTAGATATTCTAGATAACTTTCATTTTAGATATAATTTTTCCTCTAACTTGAAAAAAAAAGTAGACAGGAAGGTCTATTTTTAATTTTATCATTTTAGTTGGATCATGAATTTTATTATTTTTATAGATATAGTGGAAAATGTGTGAAACATGAATTTTAATATATATGTTCAATCAGCTAATTGATATATTTTATTTTGGTATAATTCACCTTATTTTCTTTTAATCTTTTTCACTTGATATTTCTCATTATTTTAATTTTTATTCGCATGAAGTTGATTTCATAAATATAATTATTAAACAAAATTATTAGATATTAATTAGTTTTATAGATAAATCCGAACGTAAAATGAACATATAACTAGTAAAAGATAGTAGTGGTAGAACTCATATTATAAATAATAAAACAACACGACTGAATGAGCATATCACAACTCTTTATGATTTGTTCAAAACCCAAACACTATTAACTTCCTTCAGTTGGAGAGCAGAGTGTTGGCTCAATTAACAAGCTAGCAAAGAGAACTAATGCAACAATAATGAAAGGAACTGAATGGACTGGCAAGTGGCGCCAAAATACTGTTTGAAATGCAGAGCAAAAGATGGATTTAGTCAAGGTAAAGGTAGAGTTAGTCAACAAGTGGTTGGAAAGTAGTAAAACATGAGTTAATGGTATATATTTCTGTCAATATGGGTGAGTTCTCGTAGCAGTTTGTTGGAGCTAAACCTAGCTATGATCTCTATCTCAAACCTCACACAGTACTTGAGCTTCGATCTCTACATATAGGATGTTGCAGTGCAATGCGACTACAGATGTGGTGTATATGATGATATGGGCAATTCTCATGAGCGGAATTCTTTTGAGCGAATCCAAGTATTATTCAAAAAACATACGGGTACAAGAGTTACATCAAGTAAGATCAACACTCTTTCAACAACAATTTGCTGATCTCTATCAATGACACTACAAATAAACTTTGATAAATATAAAATATCAAAGAAACTTTATCCCTGGCATTTGCTTATCATACAAAAAAGCATCGACAACTGGGTTTAATTCCCTATTAAGTTAACTAATGGATCCACTATATTAGTTTGACATAATAAATACTTCACTCCCTCACCCAATTGGTGATCAACTGAACCTCTTCTAAAAGATGTACAAGAAAAAAAAATCACAGTTCACTTTAATGCAACCTTTATCAGATAGTCTCTAATTATGATTAACTGAAAAATTAATCTGGTGAGGTATAATTCTTCCACCAAAACAAAAAAAATAGCTAGACCAAAACTTTATCATGGTCTGCTAATAATATTGCTTTTATAGAATTAACATCAACTCGATGTAAAATCGTCAAGAAAGACAGGATTTTGGTGACACAATTGATGATATAGTCAGAATTAATGATATGAATTTCCTTCGTATAGGCATAATTGCTGATAAATATTAATAGAAATGATTAAGTGACATTCTAAAATGAATGAACTGACAATTGTTCACGTGTTAGTATTATTTCATCCAACAGATTAATTGAGAACTTAAGTTGATATTTAAACTTACTGATATTCAACATTTTAATTTTAAGGTGATGTGTATAACTGTTCCATATCCTCAACTAATTCATAGTTTGGTGATCCCTCTCTTCTCTTCATTGTCTCTAACGTTGTTTTTCACCTTTTAATTCTACTTCTTCCTACTTAGATGAAACGCGTTTACCAGTTAACTTTGATACAAAGGCAAGTTAATTCTGCGACTAGGCTCCGATATAAGTGCGATGTGAGAATTTCAGAGCGGTAACAAGTGAGCACAATAGTCACTGCTATAGCGGAATTATCATTCCTATCCAGAACAAAATGTCACGGGTTCATAGATGTTTGTCAATGGGCCCATCAGATTACATGTTGGCACGTGCATTGTAATCATCTATAAAATACACTGAAGAAAAACAGGAAAATAGAAAGAGCGTGCATGTAACCTTCATCCAAATTAATGGTGGAATTTTCTCTGGCCATCCACCAGCACTTCAACTTGAGAGATGCAATTCGGCTTCCCAAATCCCGAACATTTAGTTATATGAAGTGTCTTTTGTGTTTTAACCTAAAATTTATTAAATTAGTGTCAAATAATAGTTTGGATAGTCAGCTATGGGGATGTCGTTGGTCTCAAAAAACATCATAATTAGACTTAATTTCTAAAATTTTATATATTTTCACAACACTACACTTTGAATAAAAGTGAAAAACTTACAGGGAAGATATAATAAATCGATGATGGGGAACCTTCACAGCTTGACACGCAAGATAAATCAAGTTTTAGCAAAAATTGCCCTCCGAGATCGTATCAATTGGTAGAAAGGTTTGAAAGAGAACGTTATTTCAAGAGCGATGATACTTGTTGGTTTTGAGTTCAAATGACTAGTGCACCGTTCGAGGCAACATAACAACTTTTTATTACATATATTTGTCATAGCCGGTATTTTGGTTGTTTCTGTTTGAGCCGTACGAGATGAAATTCTCATAGACGGTTCTTGGAATGGGAGAACCCTTGGTTTTCCTATCATAACAAAGTGTACAATTGGTTCGAAGAACGTCTTGAAATTCAGGCGATTGCAGATGATATAACTAGTAAATACATGCTCTATTAACTACTACTCATGTAGAGAAGATCACATGATGTATTTTATCAGTTGGAGCTTTCTGTTGGTAGTAGTTAGTTTGTTATCCATATTGTTATGTATAGGAAGGATGTATAAATATCTAGATATCAGTTAATTCAAAATTAACTTATATGATATCTCAATCAATTATCTTATCTGTTAATAAACATATTAGATAAATCAAATCAAATCATTATCTCATAATGATTTCATATTATTCAATTTCATAAATCAAATATTAGGTCACACTAATCGATCAACATTAAATTATTCGATATTATTATTTATTTGTAATTTCCAAAAACTATAATAAATATTATTATTAATTAACTCTTAACTAACTAATATCACACAATTATCTCATATTTATATACTTACCCCAGAAATTTTATTCCTTATGCAAGCTAGTCATTTCCCATGTCTTGAAATATTCACACCTGAGATTGTGTAGTACAGAGATGACTCAGGGACCATTGATCCATAATTCTAAGCTCCAATAAACCATATAATTAATTAAACTCTTTAAATAAATAATCTTGTTTATTAATTTCATTATTATACCACTATAAATATGAAATTGCACTCTTAGTAATTACAGTATATATTTACAGAGTAATCTCGTGTAGTCCATTGATATAATCACTTCATGTAGTTCTGTCCTCCAACTATTGGTCGTATATTAGAACTGGTCAAAATTATCGTTTTACCCTTCTAATTACCTCTTGATCCTTAAGTATCATTAATTCACTAGTGAATGATCAATTTATAATCATATTATAAATTTGATATTAATAACCATTCTGTTTCAAAATTAACACTCAAGGAAATCAATATTTGATCCGTTAAAAAAACTTGGATTCCAAATCTTGTAAGATCATGTTCTCAGTCATTCATATCACTGAATCTCCAAAATAAAAGTCACTAGTCTGTTCTACAAACAAACCTTAAGGAGTGAATCAAAAGATCTAGTAGACATGTATAGGAGTTCATGACTACTCAGGATTTAGACTGTTCTACATATGCTCATCAAATTGATGTGTATTAAATTTTTATGATAAAAGGTAAGTTAATAAAGATACTAATCCACATCGGTCATATCATATATAATCTAATTTTATAAAGTACATTTACTAAGATATCTATCAGCATTAGTGATCCGAATATAGATCACATGCATTCAAAATGCTTAGCGAACCTTTCTAGAAACCATTCATTAAAGATTTCATACTTAAATATGTTGCATACCATTATATTCATTATCTATGATCTTAATTCTCTCGTACTTATACAAGATCATAGTCTCATTAATGAATATGAAATTTTTAGATATTTACATAAATTATTCAACAAAAATTCAAAGAGAACAATTATAAAAAAAAATGTAATTTCATTACTTTCATATTAAAAATGTCTAAACACATGCTTAGAGGGCACTGTGCCTAACATTTTGAGCTACAAATGGGTGAACTTTAAAAAATACTCACTCAAAGACCACAAGGTTTCCTGCCGAGCAACACCGAGAGGAATCCAAAAGAACAAGTAATCGCCATTACCCTTCTTAGTGTCAAGAAGTTAGAAGAATTGAAGAAAAAAACAATTTTAGTTATCAACCAATTGAAGCACAAAATGAGGTTGTATGTGATGATTTTATTGAGAAATCAGAAAAGAAGTAAGATAAGCCTAAGTCAAAGCTTTTTCCTGACAATCCTCCACCGTTACCCTCAACAGTTCCAAAAGTAGAAATTGGACAAGCAGTTTTGAAGTTTCTTGATGTGTTTAAGAAACTATATATCAACAATCATTTTGCCAATTCTTTGGAACAAATGCCGAGCTATATCAAATTCATGAAGGAAATTCTCTCGAACAAGAGAAAACTAGAGGAGTATGAGACAGTTGCATTTACTGAGGAGTGTAATGTTATCTTCCAAAATAAATTTCCCCCGAAGCTAAAGGATCCTGGTATTTTTCTATTCCATGCACAATTAGCAATTCTTATTTTGAAAGGCTCCATGTGATCTCGTAGCTAGTATTAATTTGATGCCTTTCTCAGTTTATAAGAAGTTAGGTCTTGATGAAGTTAAGCTCACAACGGTCTCTTTACAATTAGAGGATCGTTCCATTAAATATCCAATGGGGATTATTGAGGATGTTTTGGTAAATGTGGATAAATTTATCTTCCCAGCTGATTTTATTGTTCTTGATATGGAGGAAGACCACGAAATTCTAATTATTCTTGGTAGCTCACTCTCAGCTATGGGGAGAACTCTTATTGATGTGTAAAAATGGTGGCTTATTCTGAGAGTGTAAGAAGAGCATGTAACTTGTAATGTCTTCAAAACAATGAAATACTCAAATGATATGTAACTGTTTGTGGTGGATAGTGCATAAATATGTATTGAAGAAGCAATTCAGAAAAGCCATCCAATTGAGCCATTAGAATCATGTCTAGTTGGGGCTATTGACAAGGAAAATCTGGAGATTTTGGAGTGTGTGAATCGGTTAGAAGTGACTCCACCGATATTCTCATTAAGAGATCTTATAAAGAACTAGGAGAAGATAAACCTAGACAATTTCCATTTATTGTAAAATCACCGGTGTTAGAACTCAAGCAATTGCCAACACACATTCAGTATGTTTATCTGGGAGAAGCATATACTCTTCATGTCATTATTTCTGCTTCATTAAATGGTGAAGAAGAAGATAAAATTTTGAGGGTATTCAGAGAGCACAAAACAGCCCTAAGGTGGTCAATTTCTGACATAAAGGGAATTTTAAAGTCAATAGACAACAGGTGAAATCATATTTGGATGATCAAATTTATCAAGAAAAGACCACAATCATGTTGGTTTTGCTGTAATCATCTACATTACGTCCGACAGAAGACATTAAAGCAAGCGCTACCGGGAGGCAACCCGATTTTATTTCCATTATTTTTATGTTATTTATTTTTATTAAAAGCTTCCACTTTATCCATTCTATCTCTTTCATTAGATCTCAAATATTTTATCTCCTCCTCTCATCTCTCCACATGCACCAGTTTTTCCCACTCTTATCCTCATTTAGAGATAACATGAACGATGCAGAGAATGATGACAAATAAATCTAATCCTAATTCAGGGAAGTCCTCTTTACTTACTTCTTTAACATATTTTTCATTGAGGACAATGAAATTTTTAGCTTTGGGGGTGGTGGCATTTAATTTTGTAATTTCATTGTTTATATTCTCTGTAGTCATATTTCGTTTCCTTATTTCATTTGCTTTTTTCTAATAAAAAATTAAAAATTTGACGGTTTGTAGCAGGCAACAATAACGCCTATTTGGAGATTGGTTTTCATTTATTGATAACTTTGAAAAAAAATAGATGAATTTGTGTATCTGTGTGTGTTCGAACTATGGTCTGTTGGACTTGAGTGACTAAGCTTGAAGGAGTGTCTCAACACCTAATACCCTACGACCAACTAGTTTGGGAGCTATTAACTGAAAGCTCGTTAAGGAAAAGAGAAGCTTAAGGAAATCAAATTAAAAAAAGAAGAATGGTTGGGTGTGATTGATAGTTCAAGAGGTGGAAAGTGACAAGTTTGGGGGTGTGGCAAGAGAAGTTGGGTTAAGCTCGTTGATTCCTAGAATATTTGTGTGACTATGGATAAAGATTGAGCCGAAATAATATCATTTATCCTACCCTAAACCCTAGCCATACATTACGAGCCTTCGAAAGTCCTAATGATTCTGAGTGTTGTGGATTTCCTACATAGTGAGTGAAAAAATGGCCTTTGGAGTTCTAATCTATTTATAGATTAATAAATATGGTTTTCTAAGACTTGGTTGCATAAACTCATTTGAGACTAAGAAGTTAAACAACTTAAGGTGACACACACACTTGGGATTTTGCAAGGTGAAGTGTAAGTTGGTATTTGTGTTAAACTTTTACATGATCACAATTCAGAAGTTTATTGGGTTATCGCTATTTTAAAATCTTTGATGCGTGTTTAGTTAGTCAAAACATTTCACCACTTGATCCCCAGTTTTGCATAATTAGAGTTTAATGCTTTCTTGTTTGATTTTTGGTTTTGTTTTACTCGAGCACTAGCAAAAAGTTAAGTTTGAGAGTTTTTGATGAGTATGTTTCACACTCATGTTTTAGACACTCTTAGCTCTAATTATGTTGGTTCTTTGAGTTTTATTAATTGATTTTATTTATTTTTATTTTAGAGGTAAGATATTCAAGTACACTTTTGGTGATTTTGAACGATTGGGAAGGCAAAAGTGGAATAAAAATTCATAAAAGGACGGATCTGGGCGGAATGGCCAGTGTCGCAACTATGTATCTTTGTGAGGTTATGAATTGAAAATATCTCATTCAGAGAGTTTTTCCTCTACCCTTTCTTCGTCTCTGTTTTCAGTTCTCCATTGTTCTTATCTATTGAAACACACAATTAAAAATGTGATTTATGATAATTGTATACTTTCACTACATATCTGCTACTAAAGAAACTTTGATGTAGCGGAAGTCTCGACAAAACTCTAACAATACCAAAAATCGTTGAATCACGCACGATTCCAGCAATTGATCTTCCAAAACTTGTTGCATCCTATGATTACCAAGAGTTAGGTAACAATTTCATTGATTCATAAAGAATACCAAAAATTGGAATAAAAGGAGAACAATTTTCTCATAAAAATATCCGAGCTGTCCCAACAACTCAAAAAGATGAATTTATACTGTTCCATAAATCCTAAAATTAAAAGAGAATGAAAATTACGAAAAAAACCTAAAAATTATGACTAAAACAACTTACAGACTTCCGAAAATGCTTAAAATAGTATTTTTGCGCCTGAAACTAGTTGTGATGTTGTTGCACATGTAAATTTCTGAATAAACTTCGATTTGATATCTTACGGGTCACGTGACTCAATCCGAGTCAAAAGTTACGTCCTCCAAATGTTGACGTGTGCGTGACACGATACATTTATTCTAAAAATTTCAAAGTTGCACCGTCCGCATCAAACTTAAAATTTAATCAAGCATATATACGATCACTTGCAAATTCAAAACCCAAACACCCATTTTCTTTGTTTCCTAGCAAATCTTAAACCAAATGTATTCCTTTCAGTTTTTGTTCACCAAAATCCAAAGCCTAACAAATATATTTATAGACAAACTCTCATACCCTAGGTTTCTTACCTAAACTCATTCATTTTCCAAAAAAATACGTACTAAAACTACCAAATTAACCAACCTCTCCTCACACACATTTCAATTGATCATCAATAATTAACGTTTTATAACAGTGTACTGGATATGACACTTCATCCAATTTTAAATTAAAAATAAGGGTCATCGTACCACTCTGAACTCAATAATTCAACAAGTGGGTAGAGAAAAAACACAAGTGGAGTTAAGACTCTAGTGGATCTTCATCAATTTACTATCATTCTTATTTCATATACATATTTTCATTATTTTGATTTGAAAATAATTTAGCAAACAAGAGAATTTGTGCGAGAATCAAGAAACAATTAAGTTACTAGATCTTGTATGGCACCAATTCAATACACCAATCTGCATTTGTGTCATTCTCATTAACTACTATAAAATACACCCTTCGCTAAAGAATGATATCCAATGTGTCGATCGGACTTTGAGCTTTACAAATTCCCTTAATTAAAAATAATCAAAATTCTTGAATGACCAACTAATTGAGGAAATTAAAATGAAATGCAGACTGAATTTCTGTGCAAACCATTGTCAGTGTTGACCAGGCTGACCAAAAGACATGTGGGATACTTGGGGGGATGAACCTAATATAACTTGCATGCATTGAAGCAATAATATCTCTCAACTAAACGATTAATTTAGGACTTATCCAAATTTAGATACTTCCAATTTTATAACGAATTAAATCCCACTATAAATATAACATAATTTCAACCCAAATCACCACAAAGTATTTCACAAGCTAGTCCTTTGAAAAAAAAATCTAATATTGAATCGCTTATAACCGATGGAATTAGCAAAAAAAGAGAGTGAAGATCGAAAGGGTCCATTTGAGAAGAGAAAATCGTGGACAACATTAGATATACGTTCTTTTGCATATCTAGGGTCTTTACATTGCCTTAGTTTACTTGCACCATTTTACTTCTCGTGGGATGCATTCTGGGTTGCATTAGTATTGTATGTTGTAACTGGTCTCTTGGGATTGAGCATATCTTATCATAGATATCTTTCACACAAGAGTTTCAAGCTTCCTAAATGGCTTGAGTACACTTTTGCTTATTGTGGTGCTCTTGCATTTCAGGTAACTAGTCTGCATATAGTAAGGCTTTTTAATTTGTATTATGCAATTGTCTTTTACTTTCGCATATCATTTACGTATGATTTAGTAGCATACTAAGACGTTTCTATCAAAGATGATGATATATAGTTTATAATAATTTTATAGTACACCTTGATCAAGGAATGCTTTTCATTTATAAATTATATTTGATGTTAAATAACTGTGACATACTTGGAGAGTGAGAAAGAAAAACCATGCGAGAGAAAATGAAAAACGTTCCATTCCTCCCTTTTCTCTTGTGTGTGTACCGAAAAATGACTTACCATACAATATATTTCATTGTCATTTAGAAGGAAAATATGTTAATCTAAGCTTGTCCATTAAGATGTTAAGCCAAACAAAATATTCCAGGTTATGAATTGAAGATGCACTTAATTAAGCTACACGCCTTTTACTATTGGTGTCTGCATTGTATACTGTTTTTTATTAATTTTCTTTGTGACTTGGGCAAATTCAGGGAGATCCAATCGACTGGGTGAGCACACACAGGTATCACCATCAATTTGCTGATACAGAAAGAGACCCACATAGTCCTAATGGAGGATTATTGTTTAGTCACATAAATTGGATCTTTGACTCTTACACTTTGACTAAGAAGACCATACCTCAGAATGTTAAAGAGATTCCAACATTGGAACACAATATTCTTCAAAATGTTGTTGGAGGATATCTTAAATATGGAAAATCAAACAATGTTGCTGACTTAGAAAAACAAGCTTTCTATAGATTCCTTAGTAACACTTACATTCTTCACCCAATCGCATCAGGAGTTATACTATATGCTGTGGGTGGTCTTCCCTATCTAGTTTGGGGACTGGTAAGACTTATTTCTCCATATGATTTATTATATATGACTTAATTTAGAATATTAAGCTACATATAAAAGTATATAATTTAATTTTTTATTTACCAAATATTTTATCTTTCGTTAAAATGATTTGTCATTTATAAGTTAACAGCTGAATAAAAAATTTGTCTAAATCTTGACAGTGAAATATTACTCTACATATATATGCACGTGGAAAATTAATGATTTGAGTAAAAGGTTTGACGTTCATAGTTATATGATTGTGGTGTGGTTTCGAATCACTCTGATTTTCAAAGACTTTTCTTGGCATTAATTATTATTTATACTAGAGAATTGAGAAAATCATATTTGTAGTAGTTTTATTAATCTTATAAAGAAGAAAATGTATTGAAGGTTTTTAATTTTTTGTTCTTGTAGGGAGTGAGGATTGTAGCAACTCTCCACTTCACATTTATCATAAACTCGATAGGCCATTCATGGGGAAAGCAAAAATGGAGAACCAATGACTCGTCCAAGAACGTTTGGTACTATCATATTTTTCTTAGTAAGATTTTAAAAAACTGATACGTGAATTAATAAAAAAACAATTATATTTTTTATTTCAGGTGGATGTCACTGATAACATATGGAGATAGTTGGCATAATAATCATCATGCATTTGAGTATTCAGCTAGGCATGGGTTTGAATGGTGGCAGCTTGACATAGCTTGGTGTGTGATATTATTTCTTGAAGCTATTGGACTTGCAACTGATGTCAAATTACCTTCTGAAATGCACAAGCAAAAGTTGGCTCTGAATAAGGAGAATGAGGCCTTCTAAATTAAGACTATGCTTCTGTGTGTAGCTGTGTGGTTTATGCTTTCGGCTCCTTAATGTTGCCTTAGTTGTGTTATTTCCTTATTTGGCCTTGTCTGCAGTACACCGTGATTAACGTTACTTTTGTTCTCTCTCTCTACATGTTAATGTTTTTTGGAACACTATTAATTATGGGAATGAAACATATGCAACTCGGTAAGGATTGAAGCCAGACAACTTCAGTAGACAGTACATAGGAAGAGCCAAGGCACAGTACTCAACCTCTATACCATACCCAACTTGACAAGTCCATGTACAAACGTTTGTTTAATTTGCAGAGACATATATGAAGGATTAACATTAGGGTTGTAAGCGGTTCGGTTCGGTGCGGTTTATAATGTTTTATCGAACCGAACCTCAAGTGTGGTTTTTCACAAATAGAAACCGAACCGAACTATATAGTATGTAACCATTGAACCGGACCGAACCGCAAAAAACCAATAAAAATAACATCAACCGACCGGACCGATAAAAGGTACAGAATCAACAAAAATGCATCCCAGAATACAAAAACCATATCGATCTAGAAGCAGAAAGTACATGAGTTTTACCAAACTCGAAGATTTAGCCAATTAAAGCAATAGAAACAGGTTTTCTACAAAGAGATATTGAAGAAATTACAAATTACAGAAAGAATATACTGCACAAAAACTTACATCACGACAAAAACTATATGAAACTTAGAACTAAAGCACAAATGAACTAACAACTCTGGAAAAACAAGAAAAAAAAATTCAATAAACACACTCAAAATCTCCTTATCTGGAATCTCAAACTAAAACCACAATAATCACACTCGATGCTGCGAAAAATATGAACGAACAGAACTCGTCGTTTGGAACGAAGATTTGAGCTAGGCCATATTAGCTCAACCCAGTAGATAAAATGCTCAAACTTTGCCCCTTGCTCGCCGATTTTAGGGAAAGATGGAAGGTGCGCGGCTTCAAAACCACGAAAGAAAGATCCCAATGTCTAGATCAAAGATCTGAGCTAGGAAATATACGTAGCTCAACGTAGTGTATATAATGATCGAACTCATCCCGTTGCTCGCGGCTCTACAAAAAGAAGAAAGGTGTGTGCGTGGGGCTAGGGAAGATGAAATGTTCAGACCTGCTAGGAAAGACAAAATTTTTAGGCGCAGCGCTAGGGAAGACGAAAGAGAGAGGGGGGGAGAGAGAGAGAGAGAGAGAGAGAGAGAGAGAGAGAGAGAGAGAGTGACGGCCATGGAATAGGGTTAGAGAAATGAGAAGGGTTATATAGGTAGAGTTTCTAAAACCTAAACCCAAAAATGCACACTTTATATATATATATATATAAATCAAACCTGTCGGTGTAATTTTTCAACTAAAATCGCAGACCAAACCGAACCATTAGTTTTCAACTAAATTTAAACTGCAGAGAACCGCATAATATACAAAAATCGACCAAACAGCTCTGGTTCGGTTGGTTTGATCAGTTTTTACAATTCTACTTACACTCTTAGTTAACATAATCTTCAGAACCAGACGGTTCAGACATGTAAACAAAGCTCTTGGAGATCACCATTAAAAAATCCATTCTCTGAATATCAATTCGTTGAACATCCCAAAACAAAGTTAACACGAGCTCGATAGACGTTTATAATTAACTGAAGTGATTAAGATTACATTAGCCTTACAATTTAAGATTTAGGGATAACAGACAATTTAACATAGTATATCGATCAAAGTCGGTGATCTTAAGTTCAAAATATCAAATCAACAATCTTTCTTTCCCGTATAATTAAAATTAAATGTTCACGTTTTAGACCCACTAGAAAAAGACTTAGTCCTATACTTGAAGGCCGAGTCTTAAAAATTAATGAAGTCTTTAGCAACAATTCTGACCATATTTCCCACGAGAAGTGAGAAATTAGCCGGGAAATAAGAATGGTGCAAAAAACACCGAAAACAGATGAATTAAATAATTTAGTTACCTAAATTACACATGCGTACATAAATTTAATTACATCACGCTTGTATAATTTAGTAACTAAATTAGTTAGTCCCAATTTTTTTATTTTTCTTGCACATTTTTATAATTCACGCTTTTCAGTCATTTTCATAGTTATTTCATTACATAACTATCTAGCTACGGAGACCGGGTCTAAGAAACCAGGTAAACAAATTATAGTGTCCATAACCTACTAGAATTACAATCTAAATTGATAACAAAACTGGTTTTTCTCTTGCTACAAAAAATTAGTCAAATGTTTGTGTGTAATATATGAAGCCATCTGTTATGTTAACATTGTGGGCTGGTCGATTGTTTAAAAGTTTCTTTTGACATATGTGATTCCGATGGGTTGGTCGATCGTTTGAAAATTTTTGGACATGCAAATATGAGAATGAGATATTAATGTGCTTTGTTCATTTGAGATTTCTTGTATATAAATTTAGAGACTTTTCTCCTCAAATTTATAAATTTATAGCCGCTACTTAAGAAGAAGTAACTTAACATTTTATTCAATGCCTATATAATGATCACTTGCAAATTCAAAACCCTACACCCATTTTCTGTGTTTCCTAGCAAATGCTAAACCCAAATGTATTCCTTTCAGTACTTTATTTGTCCACCAAAATTCAAAGCCTAATTAACCTAACACACACANNNTATATATATATATAAACTCTCATACCCTTAAGATCATTCATTTCCCACAAAATACGTACTAAAAATACCAAATTAACCAACCTCTCCCCACACACATTTCAATTCATTAATAATTGACGTCTTATAACATTGTAATATAATCCTGTAGTGGAATGGATATTATTCTGTCTGTAGGCCATAAATGTGTTGTGGGACATACAATATTTCCTACACACAAGTAAGATTTATGATAATTGTCAAGAAAGAGAGAAAATATCATGAGTATGTTTTTTGTTGGATTGAATTGATCATTTATTAGGTGAGCCTTTATATGTATATAGGTCTTATTCAAGATGTGACAAATTAATAATAATAATAATATTAAATAATAGGGAATGATCACATCCCCTATGTTGTCGGGAACATCCTCATACCCCTAAGATTGCTCTCATACTTATGTGATCTTTGTCAGGCGTGGGCTCTCATGCTTTGCTTACTCTCCTTCGTCCACGTGTCATGCAAGATTTTGTCTGCTCATTGGCCCCCGTTACACTCAACAAATTTTTATTCGTTGAAATGTAATGATCATTATTACGCTTGCCATTTTCTATTCTCACGTGCTTCTTGGAAACATGCGACGTATTTGTTTTTATAACTTTTCGATTGATCGCTGTCAGTGATGGTTTCTCCTTTTCATTTTGTCGTTACATTCTTTTGTTCCTATTTACAAATGCTTCGCAATTGTCAAGCCATTTTTTTATTAGTTTGCTGTCGATGGTGATTACGTCTCCTTCATTTGCTGTTACGTCTTCCTGTTATTGTTTACAAGTATTTATTGGGAACACGCGAAACGGTTTTTCAAGAAGCTATTTGGCAGGCCTTTGTTAGTCTTCCCGTTGAGGATGTTGCTGCCAACCATTGTGTTGAAAATGTTGTCGTTGATGCAACCATATTCTTTTGCATCTTTTTGTAATTTTCCTTTCTTGAAGACTTAGCAAATTTTCTCTCTTCCTTATCTGTGTAACTCCTTTTCCATTCACAGGGACAGGTTTGTTTGAAGATGACTTCTAGTTTTCTTTTGAGAACGGCTACTGATTGTAGAGTTTCTCCAGTTTCGATTGCTACAAATTCATTGGTAAAGTTTTCTCATTTTCTTTAATACGGACTCATTGTTAGAGTTTCTCCCATTTTTTCATTTTTCTTTTTCTTCTCTCGTACATTAAGATCTATGATAAGAATGTTGTACAAGAACAATAAAATAATAATTTATCAAAATAAGTAAGAAATGAGTGTATCGTTTCATAATTTCATCACAAGGGTTTGAGTTTGATGCCCTACGTTCATTGGTAGAACTTTTTCCATTTTTCTTGCTACGGACTCATTGGTAGAGTTTCTTCGATTTTCTTGTTTTCCTCTTTCCTTTTCTAGTTTTGTATTTTTCCTTTGTATTTCTGCTTCGATCAATGAGAATCACTTTGTTTGTGTAATTTTTCTTCTATTGAACTCCCTTTTTCTTGTACTTCATTCTTTCTTAAAAAGCTTTAGCAAAATTTTGGAGATCAAAATATGTTCCCATTCCAACTTCAAGTTTTCAACGGAATCCATTCTCAAACACTTTGGAAAATGTTGGCTCCCAGTTCTCTTGAGATTAACTATTTCTGTAGTAGAATCTATTGTCAAACATTTCTAGTTCAATTTTCTTTTGTAATAGAATACGCTCTCGTGACTTCTATCTTTGGTAGAGAACAAGTATCTTCCCGGTTGTGGAATCCGTTCTTGAGGATAATACTTTAATTTTCTTTAAAGAGAAAGACTTATGAATAACCATGGCCCCCATGGCCCCGTCTTCATTTGGTTCATTATGAGAGAATGACTTATGAATTGATATTTTTCCAAAGAGTTACGTTCAAATAAAGAATCATGGCTCCCATTTTCATTCTAAGAATGACTTATGAACTGTCCGTTTAGGTTCAAATAAAGAACCATGACCCTCATCTTCATTTTGTTCATTCTGAAAGAATGACTTATGAATTGTCGTTTTTCCAAGGACTTATGTTCAAATGAAAAACAATGTCCCCATTTTCATTCTAAAAGAATGACTTACAAAGTACCTACTTTTTTTATATCAAGACTTAGGTTGAAATAAAGAATCATGACCTCATTTTTATTATGAGAGAATGTCTTACGAACTGTCCGCTCTCAAGAAATTACGTTCAAAATAAAGAACCACGGTCTAGTCTTCATTATGAGATTAGAACTTATAAATTTCCTCTCCCAAGGACTTACGCCCTCAATTCTTTCTAAAAGTAGGACTTATGAATTGCCCCTCCCAAAAACTTACGCCCTTAGTTTTTTCTGAGAGTAGTACTTATGAATTACCCCTCTCAAGGACTTACTGTTGGAATTATGTCCATAAAGTAGGGCATAATAACTATTTATGAGTATTTAGTTATTTCTCCGATATTTTGTATTACTGAATTTAATGAATAAATATAATTTTTCATTTAATTAGAGTGTGTTTATAATTTACTCAAGTCCTAGAACTATTATCAACGTAAGAAGAGTAAATATAGAGAGGTCTTCCAGACAAACTCTTCTGAAATCGTTCAGAATGTTATTCACAGTCTTAAGATCGACTGGGTAATCGAATCTGATTACGACTGTTAGGTTGAACTAATGGATGCCAGTTTTGGGTATATGAGTGGAGACTCAAACGGTTCACCTAGACGTGTTATGAAACATGTTGAATATACCGGTAACAAATTAGTTTAGAGCAAAAACTATTTACCTTAAGCGTATTTTCATAATTATCTTAATCCTGAGGTGAATACGTAGCTTGACTTAATTACTTGTGATCTTTGATATGTCAAATGAGTGAGTTCGAATTGACGGACAATATCCTTAGCTGTTGGGATCGTAATTCAACTATGTTAGAGTTAGGTGATTCACAGATATGAAAATTTCTGGTTGGATTGAGAAAGCAACAATATCATATTATGTTTTACTGATGGGTGTGTGAATAAATAAACCGGGCCTGTTATTCAATGAATTGAGTCATTGGTTAAGACCTGTGAATTGTACGAGACAATTTACTATTATGTATTTCTTATTCACAATCAATAAATGAGTTTGGGAAATAATAACAATAAGAGTAAAATGGTAATTTTACATCCCCTCTTGTTACTGATATTCACGATGGGTAATATGTTAAAATATTTTTAGGACCGTGAAATAAAAAAGTTTATTTGCACCAACAGAAAATGTAGTGCACATAAATCAAGAGTTGATTCGGCATCGAACCTATAGTGGAGTCGTATGATGTGATGATTATTATAAAGATAAATTCATCGGGTATTTGAATCCTATAACTTTGTTCATGTGGTTCCATTCAGTCCATGAAATAACTCATGAGAACAAGAATAGAAAAAACGACATCAGTTGGACCAAATATATTTTAGTGTCAAGGTGTATTTCCTACACTCATATGTGATGGGTGTTGTCACTTAATTAGTTAAGTATGATTAATTATATTGAAATTAATTAATTTATTATTTTTTAATTATTAAATAAAAAAATTAATTAATTGATTGATAGAGATAAATTAGATTTATCAGTTAAATTGATGAATTTTGATACAACAAAAACTCTAAGATGATATATACAAAAATTAGCCATGGTGGTTAATTTTCAAAATTTTGAAATAAAGAAGTATATTTACAAATTTTAAAAATTTATAACTATATATATGTGATAGCAATTTGATTGTCACGCGAATTGTATTAGATATAATACAACTCTAGAATACAATGATTGAGACTGATCAATACAGTGTGTAATTACACAGAGAGAGAAAAAGAGCTCCGCCTCCCACACATGTTGCCGCCGAATTTCAAATTGAAGGAAGAAAATTTTGATTTTTCTTATTCATTCGTTTTGAGAGCCCACACTCAGTTCTGAAACAAATTATCATGAAATATATTTCTGAAATTAACGAGTGGTTATTGGTGTGAAGAAAATTTTGAGAAATTGGTTCATAAAGATCGTACTTGGATTTTGGTTTTTGAAGATCAAGCTTGAAGATTTGGATCTTGAATTTTGAAGAACGTAAAGAACGAATACAAGGATTCCACTAATTCATAAAATCTCTGATACATAGCAAAGGTGAATCGTTTCAACCTTTTTCTATTCGTTTAAATATCTGATATGCATGATTATTTGTTGTTTTGATTTTTAATTATTCAATTGATTAAGCAAGTTTTAGAAAAAACTTTTGATACTCCGCCCACAAACTATTCGTGGTTCAAACTTATTTTTCTTTAATTTTAAAGCCATTGATCCAACACTTACGTCCTTAATTCTTTTTTAGAATAGGACTTATGAATTACCTCTCCCAAGGACGCATGCCTTTAGTTCATTCTGAGGGTAGGACTTTGGAATTCTCCCTCCCAAGGACTTACGCCCTTAGTTTCTTCAGAGAGTAGAAGTTACGAATTGTCCCTCCCAAGGACTTATGCCCTTAGTTTCTTTAGAGAATAGGACTTACGAACCGCCTGCTCTCAAGGACTCGCCCTAATTTTCATTGTTGTTGAAGAATAGAGAGAGTTGACACCAAGTATTTATTTTATAAGCAGTCGTAACTTTTAATCGAGAGCTCCAAATTGAATTCTGTAAAAAAATTTAATAAGTAGACTTTTATATCTTTCTGACGATATAAAGATTTTCCATGTAATTTAGTCTCAGTCAAATTTGATCATTCTGCATAATATGCTTTCCTGAACAAACTTAATGAAAATCGTCATTACTTTTACTCGAGAACTCCAAATTGATTTCTGTAAAGTTATTTAAGAAGTAGACATTAGTATCTTTATAATAATATAATATTTTCTATGTGATACTATTTAATTGATACAATATAAAAATTAAATTTAAAAACATTCATATGTTTAATTTCCTAAATAATGCCAACAAAATCTTTCATAACTTTTGATTGGGAGTTTCAAATTGATTTCCGTAAAAATTTTCACAAAGTAGATTTCCTTATCTTTTTGTTGATATATTACTTTTAATATGTTTGATTACCAGTAAATACGGTAAAATTTATGAAATTTACGATTCTGTATAATCTATTTCTTTGAAAGACCTTCATAAAAATTACCGTAACTTTTTTTTGGAAGCTCCAAATTGAGTTCTACATAATTTTTCAAGAAGTAGACATCTATATATTTCTAACGATATATAAGTGCTATGTAAGTCCATTTAATACAGTTAAAAAATTAAATTTGAAGGACATAAATAATTTTACTTTTCTGTACGAAAATCACCATAAGTTTTTATCCGTAGCTCTAAATTGAATTTTGTAAAATTATCCATAAAGTAATCTTTTACCTCTTTCTAATGTTATAAGATTTGCCATGTGATTCATTTGCAGATAGTACAGTTTAATTTTTGAAATTGCTGCTCTGCATAATCTTCTTTTTTGAATAGCTTTAATGAAAATTATCATAACTTTTGTTCGGGAGCTCCAAATCGAGTTCTGCAAAAATCTTCAAGAAGTAGACATTCATATCTTTATAACGATATATAATTTGTCATATAATATTATATTAATCGATACAGTTTAAAAATTAAATATGGAAAGCATGAATATGTTTACTTTACTCCACAGCACCAAAAAAATATCATAACTTCTGATTGAGAGTTCCGAATTGATTTTCGTAAAATTTTACAAATATTAGACTTCCGTATCTTTCTAATGACATAAGATTTTCTATGTAATTCTGTTCCAACGTTTCCTGTTTTCCTTTTCCATACCCGTTTCCATACTCATAGCAGTGTACTCGTTTTCTTTTTCTGTACCCATTTCCGTACTCATAGCCATTTCCATTTCCATTTTTCTTACCATTTCCGTAGTCAATGCCATACCCGATTTCTATTTCCATATTTGGTTGTCGTACCCATAGCCGTTTTCATTTTCGTTTTCGTAGTCGATGTCGTACCCATTTTCCGTTGTCGATTTCGTATTTGGCGCCGTACCATTTTTCGTAATAATGACATAAAATAAATAATAATGGCATAAAAGAAATATGCTAATAATAATGTTAATCGAATATGGAAGGGATGAATTTACCAATTTTCGTCTCTGTTTCTGCTTCTAACTCGTAGTAGTTTCTGTTTCTGCTTTTACCATGTTGCCGATTCTGTTTTTGCTTTCATTTTCGTTGTTGAGGGGTGTTTGACTTAGTTTTGAGCATTTTGGAATGAATTCCTTGAGTTGTTTTCACTCTCAATGAAATAACCAAAATGTAAATGATTTTTTCCTCCACAAGAATAAGATTTATGATAATGAGAGAGAGAGAGAGTGCTCTCTTGAAAAAAATTTATAATAATAATAATAATAATAATGGGGGAATGATAACACTCCCCCTATGTTGTCGGGAATATCTTCATGCCTCTAGGATTGCTCCCATACTTATGAGATCTTTGTCAGGTGCGGGCTCTCATGGTTTGCTCATTCCTTTCAATCATTATATTGTTTTGTCTTTTAATTGTCGAATTAATCATAATCGTCTAATTCATCTCACAGTTTTGCTTATTCCCTTCAACTATTATATTGTCTTGTCTTTTAATTGTCGAATTAATCGTAACCGTCTAATCCATCTCACGGTCTTGATCTCCTTTTTCTTATTTTTACATAATGAAGATTTTCTCACTCCTTCTTAATTGGTTCTCTTTCGTACACATATTATATGAGATTTTATCTAGTCAACTATAAATATACCATTGGCCAAAGCATGAAATCCGATGTTTCGAACTATGAGCTTGATGAATTCACTTAAAAATAATAAAAAATCTTGATTGTCTTCTATGCAAATCTGAAGAAATTAAAAGGAAATATAGACTGAATTTCTATGCAAATCATTGTCAGTGTAGACCAAACTGACCGAAAGACATGTGGGATACTCGAACCGGAGAGAAATTCTTGTATCTACTGTCACATTGTTATCGGTAATTGTGATCATTTGATTAAAATATTAATGGATAAGATTTTTTTAATTTAATTTAAAAATAAATGAAAAATAAGTTTAATTTTTTATTTTTGTATCTACTATAATCGTTTAAATTTAACAATAGATCAGATTATCACAATGTAGGGTCTAAGCCTCATTGTTGCCGGCATCTTCAATAATTTCTCCGGCCGGGAGATGCACGGAACATTTGCATGATTTTATAAGTAATCTTCTTCTTTTTATTTTTATTCTTTTAAAATTTAATCTTTAATCTTTTTAATTTTGAACCCTTAGAAATTTAGCCCAACTTTAACATAAAATGCCCAAAAATAGTCTACATCCAAAAAATCTACAAAGGCCAAAAATTTTTTTTTGTCTCACTATCCTGGCTTGTGAACCGTCTTGTCTCATTCTACTCGGTTTTTGTCCCTCCTGTGAGACTGGACGGGATAAGAAAATCATGTCCCGTCTCGAATAGAAGGGGATAAAAAATGTCAAAAACTATCACGTCTTATCCCCATGAACAGTCCTAGTAAATGCGTGCTAAATTTCAGATAACATATTAAAACCTGTAGGTAATCTGACTTCATTACTAAAATAACTCGATTCATAGTTCATACTGTTTATGTTATGTTGCGGTCCTTCATTCGATATGTGTGTTTTCCCATCAACTTATTGGATTAGTGGGGGCATGTTCTGTGCGTCTGCTACCAGGCAAGCCAAAAATTGGCATTCAAATAAAATGGAGCAGTCCCTTGTTTTTCGTGTCTTGTTAAGGATAAACTGGTTGATACTAGTCATTGAAATTCGAATCATTCTTCCCGAACAGGCCAAAAGAAAATGTGCGTTGCTATATAACTTTTCCCCTCTTTCATGTATGACTTGTTCATGCATAGTTGTAGCTAAAAAAATCTTTTACGTATTTTGCAGTATCTGTTTCTTTATTTGAATTCTTGTTAATAATGTTGTCTTTCTGTATGTTATATGCGACTAGGCTATGTTAGATGGATATAGTTCATGTTTGTATAATCTTGAATATTATTTCTTCAGATTTACTCAGTACAAATTTATAAATTTGTCTTTTAGAAATTAATTATTTTCTAGAACAAATCTGGATCATTAATGGTCCAACTTTAACATGATTTCAGACTCTGATCTCATTAGATGTATCAAGTACACATGGAGGTTGACTTGTTAGGTGGGGTGCATAATGTAGGTTTTCAGGAAAGCCATCGACCTCACTGTTTACTAGTATAACATCATATTTGTTCCTTTTCTGATTAACGGTATGAAATGATATGAAACTGAATGGTATAGTATAACATTATATATATATATATATTCCTTTTCTGATGAGGGTGAAGTCTAAGCGTTGTGTTTCATTTTTTTCCTCCTTAAAGGAAGCCTTTCGAGTGATTAGATTACGTGAGTAAATGTTTATGATGTTTTTGTTTTGAGTTTTGTCTCTGATGCGAGGTGTGAATTGGAATTTACAGTGTAAGGTGTTGTATGTAGATATTTATTTGCACAATATCGGAAGTGAAATGCAGGGAACGTGCAGAAGCAAAACACCTAAAATCTTATGTCTATGGGTGTTTTTCCCTCATCTTAAAAATGATCATTAATGATACCATTGAGGAAGAGCACTAAGAAGAGTTTGAAATTGTGTCTCACTTCTATTCTACTTAGTTATGGAACAATATTAGCATAAGCCATTGCCCTATAAACATTGGGAGGTTTCTAATTATAAAACAAATTAGTGACATATGTTTCTCTCTTTGTATTCCTGGGACATTGTTTCTCTCTGTTAGCTTTTGTGTGTTGTCATTATGCTATATACGCACATATGCAATGTTATTGAGCATGCTTGTTATGTTTACCTCCTTACTGAAAGCTTCCTTGAATACAACAATCAGTTCGTTGCTTTCTTGTTTATTACTGTGGATGATAAGAACATATTATGTTGATCCAAGAAACACTACAAAAAAATTGACTTTTAGCCACAAAGGTTTTTGTGACGAAAAATAATTGGTCGGTAAAAGTCATCTTTTGCGACCAGATTTTAAAGTCATACTAAAAATTGGCCTATTGCAACAACGTTTTAGCTCGTCGTAATAAACTTTAACTTGGAAAAAAATAGACTAGGCGGTGCCAATTTTGTTGGTCGCAAAAGCCTGTCCTTACCTTGTTAAAATGATGTCGTTTTAACAAGGTAAGGCAGCTCCATAAACAAACAAAAAAACCCTCACCTTTAGATCTCAACCCCTCTGTTTTTCGCCGTTCATCGGAGTGCTCCTCACCCCACGAGCTAAACAAGCTCTCCCCTCACCCAGAAGCTTTCCCCTCCCCCCACGCGCGAAACAAGCTCTCCCCTCACCCCGCGACAGAGAAGCTCCCCCCCCCCCCCNCCCCCCCCCCCCCCGCGCACGCAGAAGCTTTCCCCTCTGTTTGTCGTTTGTCGCAACGTGCGCGTGACGCGGAGCGGTGATTAAAAAAATCATTTTTTGAAGGAAAAAGAAATATATAGTCGCCACCAGTCATTTTAGGGTGTGATTGGTCACCCAATTTTAAGATGAAAATTTTGGTCTACGAAAACTCAAAATTGGTTCGGGAGTCGTTTGTGTGTAGGGAATGTATTAGCACCCCACAACACTCATTATAAAATAGTTACCAAATTTAATGCTATCCAATTTTTTATTTTAAGGCAAAGGTTAAAGAGATTCATTTTTGAATGTCCCATTTGGTGCATTTTGTATCATAAAAATGAACAAAATAAATTACTTTTAATGGGTGTTTCAAAGACCATTAAAAAATTATTTTTTGTATTCTTATATCCTTTTAAATCAAAACATTATTAGAGTTATTCTTGGTATCCCAAGAATGACTCATCACCTCAATAGTTCGAGAAATTTGATATCTCGAAAATTTCAAAGTCCGTCGTCGAATTTTTTTTAGTGAAAATTAAATAAAAAAATTTACAAAATTTAAATCGAATTGTTATGGTTTTAATTTACGAGCGTCAACTTTGATGATAAAAGAATAAAATAATAATCACATACAACTGTGACATATGAAAATAATACATAAATGAATAAGAAGAGATAACAACTATAAAAAAAAAAGAATAATGAAAATGAATGTTAGAGATGATAAATATGTATGATAAAGTTTAAAAAAAAAAGAATATGTATGGTGAAAATAATGAAACAAGACGTGAAATAATTAAAAATAAATTACAAACAACTAATAATATCTATTAAAAAAATAAAAAAATAAACAAACAAAAAAATATAAACAACAAAAAAAATTAAAGTAAATTTTTTTTACAAAGGGTGATGTCACCCTCTGTTAAGCGACGGAGGGTGATGTCACCTTCTGTTAAGTGACGGAGGGTGATGTCACCCTTTGTCTCTGTTTTTTTTAATTGTTCACTTTTTTACATATATATATATAATTATTTAGTAAATAAATTGATAATAAATTTTTTATGTGTAAAATAAATTAATCTATGAAAAAAATGCTTAATTTCATATATGATTAGCATGATTATGCTTTTTTTATTACATGATCTATTAATTACTATTTTTTATTTCTTCACCCAATGTTAATCAAATAGGAAAAGAACGATCATGAATGGTAATTAATTTAAACAAGTGTCACTAAAAATAAATTAATAATTTTATTTGCGATATAAATGTACCATTTTTTATTTTTGGACCACTTAGTTCACTAATTACTATTTTCCCTTTCTTCCTTCATTGCTAGGAATAATCATGGATGGTAACTAGTTTAAATAAGTGTTACTAAAAATAAATAAATAATTTTGTTTGGGATATAAATATATCATTTTTTATTTTTGGACTACTTAGTTCACTAATTATCATTTTTCCTTTCTTCTTTCATTGCTAGGAATGATCATGGATGGTAACTAGTTTAAACAAGTGTCACTAAAGAAAATTCATAAAACTTTCAAAATAAAATAATTTTTGTTTGAAATATAAATATACCATTTTTTCATTGGACTACTTAGTTCACTAATTACCATTTTTTCTTTCTTCCTTTATTGTTAGGAATGATCATGGATGGTAACTAATTTAAACAAATGTCACTAAAAATGATGGTCAAAAAATTAAAAAGAAGAGAACAGAATATTTGTAAGAACATAAAAAAATTAAAGCTTAAAATATTTGCATAATCTTGTATAGAGGTTTTACTCTCTATTTTATGCATTTTTATGTTTGAGAAATCATCATAGGAGACATTTTCATCAAATGTACACTTTCAACCCATTAAATGGTTGATTCACATTGAATTAATTTAAGACCCCTCAAAATTTTATCCTCATTCTCATTGATTGAGTTGATGACAAAAAAATCTCATCATCAAACTTGTAGAGAGATAAACAATACATGAAAACAAAACTTAAGATTAAAGTAGGAGAAATGATAAAGAATGAGCAAACAAAACTTAAGATTAAAGTAGGAGAAATGATAAAGAATGAGCAAACAAACCTATATATGAAAAATGAAATAAAGAAATATCAAATACATGAGTATGAAAAAGAGAGATGATTAATTAGAATGAACAAAATATATTGTAAGCTAAAATGTAAGAAATTTTAGCTACCTTAATAAAAAGAAAATGAGAAGATGGAAGATGAATAGAAATGAAAACTCACCTCCTTTCTCTTTTTCACTATTTTCTCAAAACCTCTCTTTCTCTCTCTAAAATCTCTTCTCTTACTCACTCTCCTCAAATCTCTCCTTTCAAGTGAAGACCTCCCCTCTATTTATAGGCAAACTTAGGGCTTCATTTTTTTAATTTTAATCTTTTGTTCCTTTTTTTTAGTCATTGGAAAAAATTTCTTATTTTTAGGCATTGTGCTATTTTTCAAATCATATACATAGTCTTAGACTAGTATATGGGCAAAAAATATAATTTATATTTTCAGAGTATTGGACCGTACAAAATACGGTATCTACAGCTGCCTCCATTTGTTCAGGCTTCTAAACTTAGAAGGTGTACAAAGGTGTAGATAAGTATTTTGATCGAGAAAAAACTATATAGATAAAGGAAATAGAAACCTCGACTTATTCGGGTTCTATGAAATGATGGAACTTATGAAACGGACCAGGCTTTAACACCGGGCTTCGACCGCGACAAAGTCGGGTTTGATTTAACCTAAGATAAAAAAGGATGCGGACCTGGATAAACGCAGGCTTCCACCTCGACTCGATGCGGGTTCGATTTAACCATATTAATTGAAACGGACCAGGCACTGACACCGGGCTTCGACCGTGACAAAGTCGGGTTCGATTTAACCAAAGATAAAGAAACGATGTAGACCTGAATATAGGCAGGCTTCGACCTCGACTCGATGCGGGTTCAATTTAACCATAGATAAATGAAGAGCGTGGACCTGGATAGACGCAGGCTTCGACCTCGAGTCGATGCAGGTTCGATTTAACCATATTAATTGAAATGGACCAAGCGCTGACACCGGGCTTTGACCACGACAAAGTCAGGTTCGATTTAACCGAGATATTTGAAAGGAAACGAACCTAGATAGACGCAGGCTTTGACCTTGACTCGATTCAGGTTTGATTTAACTAAAGATGTTGAAATGATATTTGATCTGATATTTACAAGTTTCATATGGTGCAAGAGCTAGACTAATGCATGCTCTAAATGTTGGAAAGTCATGTATGGATTTTGAAAAAATATCTTTAAATGATTCATGCACTTGAACTGCATCAAAACAGATCAATATGATGCATGTTTATGTATTGTAATTATTGAATATAAATGCAAAGTAGTGATTTTGAGTGCATGCGTGCTATGCATGATTGAAAACATTTGTAAGCAAATTATTTGATGATTTTTTTTAAAGTTGACTAATGTCGCCATATTCTTCACCCTTCAAATCAATCACTTGGCCTAAGGTCATGGACTTGCAATGAAGTATCGAGCATACTTTCAAGAAAATTATGCATCTTTATTCATTGGTTTATGCCCCAGTATTCGGCTTCACGTCGATGATGAAGAAAAAGTGGATAATTTCTCCCCATTTTGCTTCTTTTATGTACTTTAATTGCAATCCTCCAATCATGCTTTAGCCTTCGTTATGTGCATACCACTTTCTCGTGATGACTTTTCAGATTCCCCCTCGTACTCAGACCGCCTTTCCTAGTTCCTATTCTTTTCTTTTTTCTTTTTTAATTAGCTTTCACCTAACCAAGTTTATTCTTCTAAGTTATTTTAAGAGTAATTAATGACATCTTAGAATTGAGAGGAATAAGAAATAATGGAAATAAGGAGAAGATGAAGTATATGTATTTGTCAACTGAGAAAGAAAAAAGGCTCTTCATTGATGATGAACAATGTTTACAAACGATGGTTTGGAAAAAGAAAAAAAATGGAGGAAGAATTTCTTCAGTATTCGAGACAGCTTTTTTTTAATCATTTTTTTGCCTAAAATTATATTTTTCCCATACTTAGAGCGGTCAAACGAAGTACTTTTTGATTGAATCAGAATTAACTGTGTGTGGTAAATCATCTCCATCCATGTTTGTTAGCATGAGAGCTCCTCCCGAGAAAGCCTTCTTGACAATGAAAGGTCCTTCATAATTTGGGGTCCACTTCCCCGGTGATATTTTTGATATGGGAGTATCTTTTTTAACACCAAGTCTCCTTCTCGAAAATATCGGGGAAGCAATTTTTTGGCATATGCGTGCATCATTTTTCTTTGATATAATTGCCCTCTACATAATGCAGTCAATCTTTTTTCCTCGATGAAATTCAATTGCTCATATCGTGTTTGTACCCACTTTGCTTCTTCTAATTTCACCTCCATTAAGACTCTGAGGGAGAGAATTTCCACCTCAATTGGGAAGACCGCTTCCACCTCAATTGCCTTACATGTTTGTTGTAAGGTACCGGCTTAGAGTCTTTAGCTTCCCATTCCCCGTTTAGTTGTCGTATCACCAATAATGAATCTCCGTACACTCGAAGCTTCCTTATCTTCATATCATAAGTTGCTTGAATTCTCATGGAACATGCCTCATATTCTGCCACATTGTTTGTGCAGTCAAAGCATAGTTTTTCCATGAATGGGAACAACTTTCCCTCGGGAGATATGAGAATTGCTCCAATTCCATGTCCTACATCATTAGACGCGCCATCAAATAACATTGTCCACAATTCTGGATCCGTAGATTCTTCTTCATTTTTTAATATGACTGATATGTTCTCATCAGAAAAATCAAACTTCATAGGCTCATAATCTTGCACTGGTTAACCTGCAAGATAATCAGCAAGTACACTTCCTTTTATTGATTTTCTAATGACATAAACAATATCTATTCTGTGAGCAACATTTGCCATTTAGCGATTCGCCCAGAAAGTGATGGTTTTTCAAAGATATATTTGATTGGATCCATCTTTGTAATTAACCAAGTGGTGTGGTATAATATGTATTGTCTAAGCCGATGAGCAACCCAGGCTAATGCACAACACGTTTTCTCCAACATCGAATAATTACCCTCATAATTTGTGAACCTTTTGCTTAAATAGTACACTGCTTGTTCTTTCCTTCGAGAGGCGTCATGTTGACCAAGTACGCAACCCATGGATTTTCCTGTCATCGTAAGATACAAAATGAGTGGATGCCCTGAAGTTGGAGGAACAAGTATATGCGAATTTTGAAAGTATTGCTTGGTATTCTCAAAAGCAATTTGACAATCATCATTCCATCCTTCTCTATCACTTTTGCGGAGAAGTTTAAAGATAGGTTCACAAGTTGCAGTTAGCTGTGAGATGAACCGGTCTATGTAATTTAATCTCCCCAAGAAACCTCCAACTTCCTTTTGAGTTTAAGGTGGCGGCATATCAATGATGGATTGAACCTTATCAGGGTCAACTTTTATTCCTTCCTTGCTCACGACAAAACTAAGTAGTTTCCCTGGAGACGTTGTGAATGTACACTTTGTCGGGTTAAGCTTTAACTGGAACTTTGTCAACCGTCCAAATAGTTTTCGCAGAGTGACCGTATGATCTTCCCCTTGATGAGATTTGGCAATGATATCATCAACGTACACGTCGATTTCTTTATGCATCATATCATGAAACAGTGTTACCATTTCCCGCTGGTAAGTCGTCCCTGCATTCTTCAGAGCAAAAGGCATAGCCATATAATAAAATGTACCCCACAAGGTTATAAAAGTCATCTTTTCACGGTATTCAGGAGCCATTTTGATTTAGTTATACCCCGAAAAACCATCCATGAAAGAGAAGGTTGAATGTCCTGCGGTGTTATCTATTAAGACATCGATATGGGGTAATGGAAAATTATCCTTGGGGCTTGCCCGATTTAAGTCTCTATAATCGACGCACACTCTTACTTTCCCATTTTTCTTCAGCACTGGGACTATGTTAGTAACCCATTCAGGGTATTTTACTACTTCTAGAAAACCCACATCTACTTGCTTTTTAACTTCTTCTTTGATCTGTACCAGCATGTCTGGTTTCATTTTCCGTAACTTTTGTCACACTGGTTTACTTTCGGGCATAAGTGAAAAATGATGAACCACGATATCAATGTCTAGACCTGACATATCTTGGTAAGACCATGCAAAAACGTCAATATACTCTTTGAGTAAGTCAATTAATTCTCGGCGGCTTTAGCTTGTCATAGAAGTGCCGATTTGATCCTCTTTCGTCTCTCTCCAATCCCAAATTTATCACCTTTATTAACTCTTGATATGGTTGAGTTATTTTTTCATCCTCCTCTACCATTCTTAACATTTCCATAGATGGTTCGAAATTATCCTCGTCACTTTCATCTGACTCTACGCTAAAAATGAGATTGTCAAAGTTATTGCTTATGCTCTTGTTTTCAAAATCACTGTTCTCGAACCTGAAACTGATTATTGGATGAACAGAAGGCGAAAAAAAAATAAATAAATAAACAATGCATGAGTATGAACAACATTTCAGAAATGAAAAAAGTAGACATAAAAGGAAGAACAAAAAGAACTTGAATTATATTTATCACTAGCAAAAGGAGACGAAACAAGTTTTTAGATTTTCATTCAAAGAGATTACATGAAATAGACGAGAACATAGGCCCATAACAATGAAATTCCTAAGGAATTGGGTAGAATCATTAGAATTTTGGCATGAACATATTACTCTTGAAAATTCTCGAGAAGCACTGGTAGCTCGGTGACGTCTCAATTGTTAAGTTCATGATCTGAATCGTATCGAGAAACCAAGTCCTCTATACTTGCACTTTATGATTTCCCCAAGATTACGGATATTGAAAGCTCAGCGATATCATCTTCAAGATTGTACTGCTCAACTATAACCGGTTCTTCCAATGAAATTCCCCCACTTCTAAAGGATTTAGAAATATGGGGTATGATCGTCATTTCCATATCGAATTCGCTATTTTCGAGCCTAGCAATCCTCTTTTCTTTCTTTTGAGCTTCCACTCTCATTCTATCAGCCTTGATCGGTATATATCCAAGCCTAAACATTTGTTCATTCTTGTCCCACTCGATTAACTTATTTATGCCTTGATACTTACCCCCGAGTCCTTTACTTGGCTTGTATCCCCCTTTTATCATCAATTTTGCCACCATCTGAGATGCTTTTGATAAGCTTGATGTTGGAGTGAGTTTCCCACTAGCAATAAATGTAGTGTTCGTAATCTCAAATGATCGAAATGAGCACTCTAATGCTTCTTCTGCCGCCTCAACATACGGCATTGTAGCCGGCTTAGATACCAATAAATCGTCTTTCCCATATATACAAATGAGTTTATGATCCATTATAAATTTGAGCTTCTAATGTAATGAAGACGGTACTACCCCGACAGAGTGAATCCATGGTCGACCTAAAAGAAAACTGTATGCTGGATTTGTGTTCATCACTTGAAAAATAATATTGAATAGGCATGGCCCGATTCAAAATTGTATCTCTATGTCTCCGACTAGTTCTCTTCAGGTACAGTCGAATGCTCTTACTATCATCATGCTCGGTCGCATATGTGTTGCGTCCACAGGGAGCTTTGCTAGTGTGGATCTTGGCAATACATTTAAAGACGAGTCATTATCAATCAATACTTTTGCGACAACATAAACCCCACATTTCACAGATATATGTAGAGCTCTGGTGTGTCTGGTACCATCGGCAGGGATTTCATCATCTGTGAAAGTGATAAAATTTGGTGCGATAATATTACCCACAATTTCACTCAACTTCTCCACCGTAATGTCATGACAGACATATGCTTGATTCAAAACCTTCAATAATGCTTGGCGATGTGGTTCAGAATTCAGAAAGAGTGACAGTAAAGATATGCGAGCAGGTAAGCGATTAAGTTGTTCTATCACCTTATACTCGCTTTGCTTATATGGGGAGATCGAGGTCAGACAGATTTAGCTTTTGAGTTTTGTCATTACTGCTTGTAATAACCTCATATCCGTACGTCCATGGTACTGCTCTTGAATATTTGTAAGCGAACGCACCCGACATTTGAATGGTGATAGTCATCGGAGCATAAGACATAGTGGTGTGAGTTGACTTTTCCTCGTAATGTATTGTGAGAGGTTTTGGGATATAGGACGACATTTCAACATTAACTTCAGATGATTCTTTAGTTATCATGAGTCATTAACATCGGTTATGATGATTGGCTCATTAGCGAGTTCACCTTATGGAGTGAAAGCTTGGTTGTGACCACATGTAATTACGGATGGGCTGTATCCAGTTTTCCCTGTCTGCATTGTTTCCTGGACATTTTGGAAATGGATGATGCAGGATATTTATTGGTGGTGAAGCATGCTGAAACTGGTCAACCTGATGACGTTGATAGGTTGGAGTGAACCTATGAGGGTAAAGTGGAGTATCGTTTGACAGTTGATTTTGTGACGATTGAGCCCCTTGCGGATTTTCAAAATAGGCCTTTCCCTTACTTGCGGCGAGGAGTTCGAGGACTTTAGCCATTTACTCTTTTAGCTCCCTAATCTCTTCCTTCATTTCCTCTCGCGATTGCTCTCCTTCTTGCTCGTCCATGACCCTAACTTGAGCTCAAGTTCGATAGGGATGTCGAAGTTGTCAGGCTATCTTTGAAAAATTTCTTTAAAATAAATAAAAATAAAGCAATGAGATGTAGATTTTTTGCTAATAAGAAGAAAAAATAATGAGGGTAAATTTATGCATGAGAAATGATACTGCGCAAAGTGAAAGTTCTAAAGTGATCAATTTCATTCAATTAGTAAAGCCATCCACTACATTTTAGTATGTAGAAGTCAATTTTACTTCATAATATGAGTTCATACAAAACGACCAAAATGACCCAAATCCCGGTTGACTTCTTCCAAAAACTTAGACAAGTTCTCTCTATTAGGATAGATGGGCAAGACATTTCTCTTCAAAAATGAAGCTTGTTCCTCCAAATTGCCCGCTCTCACAACCATGCCTTTAAGCCATTCCACAGCCTGCCCAGATCGTTATCGAATCGAGTTGTACTCTTGTTGTAGCAACTGATAATCATATCTCAGTATATCGACATTAGCATCATTGTTTCTTGCCAACTTTTCTGCCACGTTCTGATCAGCTCTAACTTGGTGTTCAAGGATTGCGATGACTTTCAATAATTCTTCAGGATCATTTGTTGACTCAGCCTTCTTAACTTTCTGATTCTCTAAATTAACTTGCAAATTATCAACGATTCATCGTAATGCATCATATTGCTCTTCTAACTCAACGATGTACGCATTTTTCTTATCAACAGTTCCCTTCACCACTTCTAGAATTTCTCGTACCAGTTTATTTTTCCTCTCTAACTTCACGATTTGATCTTCTTGTTCGTAGATTACCCCTCGCAAGTTCTCATTGTCTTCCATCATCTTTCTAATTTTGTTGCTCAATTGACGAGTGTCAGTTCTCAACTCTGAGTTTTTCGCTTCAAATATGCCCGATCCTCAACCTTATTTCTCAACTCTTTGAGTCGTTCTTCAGCTTCGATTCTGTGTTTCTCACACAAATTCACCTCGACTGCTAGTCATCTGTTTTCTTCTAAGAGGGCTAGATATTTTTGCCGCTCCTCATATAACTCATCTAGCTCCTCCTTTTTAGCAATCTTTTGATGAACTTCCAGTGATTTGACTGATGGTACATCCTCAACTGGTTAGGCAATAATTACTTTGTTTCTACACTCAAGCCATGCTTCATACTCCTTTGTGCAGTTCATGTGATTCTTCTCATTTCGCATCCTTCTTGTTATTTTCCAAGCTCCAATCAGCTACTGTAGTTTTTGTTCAATTTCTTGAGAATCGTAACTAACTTCAATATCCTTCAATGCACGCGTGGTGGGGATAAACTATCTCATGTATAATTGACGGAGTGCCATTAGCGGAGCATAACTAGTACAACCCCATGGTCCCGGGAGGGGAACCCATTGAAAATCACCACATCTGTAGATCATTGGTGTTAACGACATCCAATGTGTTTTCCAAATAACATCCTCATCTTTCAACTTGGATAGGTATGAGAGCCAAACCCCTTTTGTGGAAAACTACGGATTCCATTTGGCCATTCCAAATTCTGCAATAGGGATCCTCGTCTTCATTCATGAACTTGAGAACTTAACTTGAGGACATTTGAAATCTAGCGGACATCTTAGATGGCTGAAAATCCAAATACACAAAAGAGTTGAAGAGCCAATGAACTTTCCTTTTCCAGACACTCGGATGTGATTCAAAGAACGGATAGTCTCAACGAGAATTGAGATAACAGGGTTAACACCATGTTCGACTTGAAGGAACATTTTTATCACTTTATCATCCATATAACCTTGGATCTTTGAAAATAACACGGTGCCATAAATATACAGAGTATAAAGAGTCATGCCCTTATCCTCTTTCAAGAAATTTTGGGTGAGATCTAGGAGGTAATCCAACAGCACACACTCATTTCCCCATTTAATTTTCAATCTTTTCTCAATCTCAGACGCATGGACAGTACCGAAGAGCTTAGACAAAGCTCTCTTCAACGTGAGCTTTTTGTCATAGTTATAAACTTTGTCTGCATTTTGCAACGGGACATTCAATAGTGCTTGATATTCTTAAATTGTGGGAGTAAGATTGATTATTCTGAAGGTGAACATCTATAATGAGGGTTCCAGAAATGCATTAAAGCTTCAAGGACGGGAACGTTGAATACAATATACAACAAATAAGCTATGTGACCATATTTTCTGACAAACAAACTTTTCTGCTCTGGTGAAAAATCCTCCCATATCTTGTTCAACCCCTCCAAGTCAATGCGTGAGAACTCCATCTTAGTGATTGATGGTAGAAGAACAATGTCTTCCTTTTTCAGACAATCTCTTTTATGTATATACGACTCCTCTGACCATTGAGCTATCGTAACTTGATCTTCTATCACACTCGAAGTGGGAGTCATGGTCTCTAAAATATGAATGAATTGAATACTTCTTTACAATCCTTATTACGCAGCATGATGCATGTATGTAAAACACAAAGATGAAGTTAGAAGTGAAACAATGAAGAAAATACATGTTTAAGTGACACAAGACATATATAAATGTACAAAATTAATCATGATATCATATTTCAGCAGAAATCTAATGTTGGTAACGAGGTGGGCTCGAAAAACATAACACATGTGTGGTTGGACTCTAAAAATCTCTTAAAGGCTCCCAGGTTGTCCACACGTTTATCTGAATAGAGTAACAGGGGCTCCCAAACGATATCCCAAAATGGTCGATCTGAGTGAGAACTTTCGTGAGCCTGCATGGGAACCGTAGTTCCACGAAGGCATTCCACTACTCATTCTCGCTAATCCTAAAAGGAAAGCCCGGGTATAGGGCTAGTGTATACGTGTGAAAGTAGAAATTATGTAAAGAAATATACTTCGTAAAAAAAACTTATGTACAACTACAGTCACGAATTAGAAAAAAACAATGAATCATATAAACAAACCAAGAACCATACAAAAGGATAGCATACGATGAAATTTTGGCTTGAATTTCTATTAATCTAAAGATGGTTAGACCAATTGTTTGTCCCTAATGGAGTCGCCAAGCTGTCGCAACGTGCGCACGACGCGAACCGGCGATTAAAAAAAATCATTTTTTGAAGGAAAAAGAAATTTGAAGTCGCCACCAATCATTTTAGGGTGTGATTGGTTACCCAATTTTAAGATGAAAAATTTATTCTATGAAAACTCAAAGTTGGTTCCGGAGTCGTTTGTGTGTGGGGAAGGTATTAGCACCCCACAACACCCATTATAAAATGGTTACCAAATTTAATCAAATGCTATCCAATTTTTTATTTTAAGGCAAATGTTAAAGAGATTCATTTTTAATGTCCCATTTGATTCATTTTGTATCATAAAAATGAACAAAATAAATTACTTTTAATTGGTGGTTCAAAGACCATTGAAAAATTATCTTTTGTATTCTTATATCATTTTAAATCAAAGCATTATTAGAGTTATTCTTGGTATCCCAAGAAAGACTCCTCACCTCAGTAGTTCGAGAAGTTTGGTATCCCGAAAATCTCAAAGTCCGTCGTCGGATTTTTTAGTGAAAACTAAATAAAGAAATTTACAAAATTTAAATCAAATTGTTATGGTTTTAATTTACGAGCGTCAACTTTGATGATAAAAGAATAAAATAATAATCACATACAACCGTGACATATGAAAATAATACATAAATAAATAAGAAGAGATAACGACTATAAATAAAAAAAGAATAATGGAATGAATGTTAGAGATGATAAGTATGTATGATAAATTTTAAAAAAAGAATATGCATGGTGAAAATAATGAAACAAGACGTGAAATAATTAAAAATAAATATAAAAATAAGTTACAGTAAACTAATAATATCTATTAAAAAATAAAAAAACATAAAAACAAACAAAAAATATAAACAACAAAAAAAATTAAAATTTTCTTTTTCACATAGGGTGATGTCACCCTCTGTTAAAATTAAAAATTAAAATCTTACACACACACACATATATATATATATATGATTTTTTAATAAATAAATTGATAATAAATTTTTTATGTGTAAAGTAAATTAATCTATGCAAAAAATGTTTAATTTCATACATGATTAGCATGATCATGCTTTGTCTTACTACATGATCTATTAATTACTATTTTTTATTTCTTCACCCAATGCTAATCAAATAGCAAAAGAATTATCATGAATGGTAATTAATTTAGACAAGTGTTAATAAAAATAAATAAATAATTTTGTTTGCGATATAAATATATCATTTTTTTTTATTTTTGGACTACTTAGTTTACTAATTACCATTTTTTCTTTCTTCCTTCATTGCTAGGAATGATCATGGATGGTAACTAGTTTAAACAAGTGTCACTAAAAATAAATAAATAATTTTGTTTGGGATATAAATATACCATCTTTTATTTTTGGACTATTTAGTTCACTAATTACCATTTTTCATTTCTTTCTTCATTGCTAGAAATGATCATGGATGGTAACTAGTTTAAACAAGTGTCACTAAAGAAAGTCCATAAAATTTTCAAAATAAAATAATTTTTGTTTGGAATATAAATATATCATTTTTTTCATTGGACTACTTAGTTCACTAATTACCATTTTTCCTTTCTTCCTTTATTACTAGGAATGATCATGGATGATAACTAGTTTAAACAAGTGTCACTAAAAATAAATAAATAATTTTGTTTGAGATATAAATATATCATTTATTCTTTAATTGATGAAATGATTCATGAATTAAAGAATAAATCTATTGAGTCATCTTCTTCTGTTAAGGTTGTTAACCAAGACAGTAGTTCAGAATTTGAAATTATGTCTGAAAAAATTGGTAAAATATTTCAAAAATTGAAAGTAATTAACCAAGACACTAATTCAGATTCATAAAGTTGTAGGTCAGAATCAACCAATGAATCATCCATAATAAGTAAATTCTCAAATATTAACAATATTGAAAAAATATTTAAGAATTTAGAAACTAATAAATTAGAAAGAAAATGGTATAAGAAACCCTTGCCTGCTGACATTCAAATTATTGAATCTTCTCTTGTTAATCAATTTTCTGTTTCTGCAGAAAAGTTATATGAATGGAACATTAATAGACTTGTTGGGCAGAAAGTTCTCAATAAATTACATTTCATGGCAATGGTGCTGACAACTACATTACCACCCACAATATACTTCATGAAGAAGTAATAAATCTCCTAGTAACAAGATTCACATGAATGTTCCATTCGTGATGGAAAAAACATCTCACAGAAGAATATAAAATTGCCATTCTTTCAGCAGTAAAGATTGATGTTGAAGGAAACCCAATTATTAGAGAAAATCAGGAGATAATATTTGATGGAATTAATACACTCCTTTATACAATAATTGAACACTTCATTGATACGCCAAGTAATATTACTTCGCGTATTCATGATCAATTAACAAATCTTAGGTGTGTAGCCTTAAATGATTTTAATTGGGATAAGAATATATTCTTATCCAAAGTTATATCAAGGGAATCAACCCTTTGGGAAAGAAAATTTATTAATGGATTATCCAATCTATTTGCACACAAAATAAGAACAGTCTGTAGTAATGACCTAGATAATATAGATTATGATAGTCTAACCTATGGAACAATAAATATTATAATACAGAAGGAAGGATTAAAAATGTGTGTTGACATGAAAATCAACAAACAAATTAAAAAAAGAAAGTAAACATGCAAAATATGAGTTTGGTAATTTTTGTGACCAATATGATTTACCCTTTATTGCCCCTTCTCAGAAAAATAGAAAAAATTCTCACCTAAGCCCTAGAAGGTCTCACAAACCCTAGAGGAAGAATTATCATAAAAATAGAAATAAAAACTTTTGATCAATCTTTCTCAAAGAATAAAAATTTTGATAAACGGTTCTCTAAGAATAAAATATTATGGGAAAAAGTTTACTAAAAAGTTTGATAAAAGTAATATTACATGTTTCAAATATGGCCAGAAAGGTCATCTTTCTAACACCTGTCAAGTTAAGAATAAAATTAATCAATTAAAATTTTCTGAAGAAGATAAACAAGAATTGTTTAGAATCTTAAAAATAATAAATTATTATGACAGTAATAGTGAAGATTTAGGAGATTATGAAACCCCAGAATCCTCTAAAACTAAATTCTCAAGTTCTAACAGTAATTCTTCTAACATCACTATGAGGTGTAGGGATAGTTGTTGTAAAAAATTAATGTCTTAAATAAAAATGAAGAACAAGAAACCCTCTTGTTGGATTTAATTTGTAAAATTAAAAATCGAGAATTAAAACAAGAATACCTTGAAAGACTTAAAAAGCTAATTCTGAAGAAAGAAAATATTAAGTCTAATAATAATAATACTGCAAGTCTTTCACAAACCCTTGGAAAATTAAATAGGTTAAAAGGGAAAAAAAAGAAAGTTACCTTACAGGAACTTCAAAAAGAAATTAAAAATATTAAAATAGAAATAAAAGAATTAAGAAATTCTAACACAGAAATAAAGGAAGAATTAAACCTTTTAAAAATAGAAAAACTAATTAATAAGCAAGAATTTAGTGAACAGAGTAAATTACTAATTTCTGATAATGAGCTTGAAGAGCATGTTATTAACAGTCAAGACGATGAAAATTTCATCCAAATACTTAATCACATCAAAATCAAAAAATGATCAGAATAATTATTCAAGATTTTTATTTTACAACAATGACTCTTGTGGATTCAGGAGCAGATTTAAATTGTATGTGAGAAAGACTAGTTCCAACCAAGTATTTCAAGAAAACAAAAGAATCGTTGTCATCTACCAATGGTACTCGTATGCATATTAATTATGAAATACCCACAGTCTATATTTTTCAAGACAATGTATGTTTCAAAACATCATTTGTCTTAGTAAAAAACATGTCTGATAAAATTATTTTAGGTTTACCATTTATTGCTCTGTTATATACATTTTCAACAGAGTATGATGTTATAATTATCTATTTCATGAATAAACCTATAAATTTTAAATTCTTTTCTTTTCCTCTTAATGAAAAATTAAAAACTTTAAAAGAAAAATCTATTTCTGATTCCATAAATCTCATTTTTTGTAAGGAAAAATAATTATTTTTTTACAGGATGAACTAAGATTCAATAGAATTGAAGAAAAGCTTCAAAACCCTGCTCTTCAAAACAAAATTAAAATATTTGAACAAAGAATCCGTAAAGAATTATGTTCTGATATTCTCAATGCTTTCTGGCACATGAAGCAACATACTGCCAGTCTGCCTTATATTAAGGGATTTGTTGAAAAAAATATCCCAACAAATGCAAGGCCAATTCCGATGAATTTTGATATGCTTGAGTTTTGTAAAAAGGAAATTACATAACTTCTCAATAAAAATATCATTAGAAAGAGCAAGTCTCTTTGGTCTTGCTCGACATTTTATGTCCAAAAGGCCAGTGAAATTGAACGAGGAATTCATCGTTTAGTAATCAATTATAAGCCCTTTAATAATGTCTTGGAATGGATAAAATATCCAATACCAAACAAAAGAGATTTAATAAATAGCTTTGGAGATGCAGTAGTATTATCTAAATTTGATATGAAATCTAGATTTTGGCAAATCCAGATAAATAAAAATGATAAATCTAAAACTACATTTGTAACTCCATTTTTCCATTATGAATGGAATGTAATGCCCTTTGATCTTAAAAAGCTCCCAGTGAATTTCAAAATATAATGAATGAGATCTTTAATCAATTTATTGATTTCTCAATTATTTACATTGATGATGTGCTCATTTTCTCTAAAACAATAGAACAACATTAGAGACATCTTGAATCATTTGCTAAGATAATTAAATAAAATAGTTTAGTTATCTGTGCAATTAAAATTAGGTTATTTCAATCTAAGGTTAGATTCTTAGGGTTTGAAATACACCATTCTATAATCAAGCCAATCGATAGAGTAATATAATTTGCTGACAAAATTTCCAATGAAATCATAGATAAAATACAGTTGCAAAGATTTCTAGGATCTTTAAATTACATATCTGATTTTTATGATAAAATGAGAATTGACTGTAAGCCACTTTTTGACGAGCTTAAAAAGAATCCCCTTACATAGACAACTGTCCATACTGATTTAATTAAAAGAATTAGGCACATGTTAAGACATTTTCTTGTATTGGCATCCCTACTAATAATTCTTTTAAAATTATACAAACTGATGCTTCTGAAATTAGATATGGAGGCATCTTGTTACAAAAAAAATTCCTAAAGTCTCCTGAACAAATTGTTAGGTTTACATCTGGAACATGGTCTCAATCACAAATTAATTACAGTAAAACTAAAAATGAATTTTTATCAGTTGTCATGTGTGTACAAAAATTCCAAGATGACTTACTAAATAAAAAAAAATTAAAATTGATTGTAAATCAGCAAAACATGTTTTGGAAAAAAATGTTAAGAATATTGCTTCAAAAAAATCTTTCTTAGATGACAGTGTATACTCAGTATTTTTATTTTAATATTGAATTCATTAAAGATATTAATAACTCAGTACCTGACTTCTTAAATCGTGAATTCTTGCAGGGACGACAAAAGGATGGGGTCTAGGCCCCAAGCCTCGGGGAAAATGATTAAAGGAGAATCTTTCACTCAACAATTGGTCCTTAGGGTCCAAATGAAAGAAGAGCTTTCTACTCCAAGAAATACTCAATCAACTATTCTTAGGTCTACCGGGCCTAATTACCAATCTGCTTCGGTCAACCAATTTGATCCACGTATAGTCTTTAAACCATATGACCTACAATTGGCCATCAACCAATCAATCACCAATTATAGAAAGTAAAAATCTCCTTATCATAAGAAGATCACTAGTAAAAATCTCTTTTACATTGAACATTCATTTACCCATTTTAAAAATTCAGTTGAAATAGCGAAGGCCCATTTTCTTCCTGATTCTCATTTCATCCCTGGACACAAAGATAAAACCCTCAGTTTCTACAGAAATATTCTCCTAGAAACAAAATCAATAAATATCAAACCCATAAACAGTACATAAGGAAAAATCCTTTATCATCCCTTATATATCCTCAGAATAATAACTTTGGAGGAATGAAAAATCAATCCCTTAGGGTTAAGAACCCTTTTAAATAAAAAATAATATAATTATTTTGACTATGTTGATGCTTGGCAAACAATTTTCTTGCATCAAAATAGTGAATTTTCTCATTCTTGGTTTTTGAATTTTGTCAATAATTTGAAAGTGAATTTACCAAAATAGTTTTTAAGATGATGGTCAATGCAAGACCCTGTCTTTAAAATATTCCCAATCGAATTACAACAGAATTTTAACTTATTTTTAAAATTATTTAAACCCTCAACAGTTGAGGCCTTTTTTCCTCCAATAATTTATTTTGTAAATAAATACATGCCATGGATTTTGAAGTGGCAATACACCATTGAAGGGGAAGTCATCACCAGACAATACTACGTAAAATAGTGGGACAAATTCAGTACATTAAAAATATCCACTTCCATAAATGAAGAGTTAGTAAAGACTCACCCCTAGTTAAAATCTCTGAAACCTCTAGTGACCTTCTTGAAAATTAAGGGACCAGATAACAAGCTTCACAAATTAACCAATCATCCAATTCTTCCAAATATTCAAAACCTACCTCAAAAAATTCTTCAAAAGGAAAAATCAAGTCTAAAAAATCAAAAGAAAAGAAAAAGTTAATACAAAATATGCTCATTCTTCTTGGAGACAATACAAGCTCTTACTCTAAATCTTCAGTAGATTCAAATCACCCAGTAAAGAATAAAAAGAGTCAATCATCCGAATCTCCCTCTCAGCAATTGAAGGGAAAATCTCATGTACGTACACTTCCCCAATGGGCCCATGATCCCTTCCAGGATTCACAAGACTGTTTTGATGATGTAGACCTTAGTGATGTTGAATAGGAGAAACTAAATAGACCTTTGACAAAATGCCAATAAAATAATTTTGCAGGCATTATGATAACACCAGAGCACAATGCAATGATCATCATACTCTTCAAAAGCAAGCAAAGGAATAATGACCTCTAGTCCAGGATAACAATTATCAAGGACCAGAAACAATCGCTCCATCAAAATAACAACAGTCTCAACAAATCATGATAGCAACGAAGATCAAGATTTCAATTATCAAGATTCTTTGAAATTTGTCGTTTTGTAATCATTGTACTAGTTATCGAATAATTAGGCAACTATTTATGTTTTTTACTATTCTTAGTCAAAAGTAGACAAAAGTAGGCATTTAAAATGTTTTTACTTTTGTAGAATATAATAGTTCAGGTAAGTGATGAGTTCCTAGTTATAAATAGGCAGCCTCTCTCATTTATAAATCAGAACTCGTTTTATAATTCTTACTATTTGAGAGCTAAAACTTATTTAATGAATCAAAGATTTCTTCTCCTCCTTTTTTGTAAATCTTTTCTTCAACATAAATTAGTGAGCTGGAGCACTAATTTATTGTTACCAATAAAAATGTTTGTGTAAGTTTTGAATCTTGCACCTTAATACAGCTTTTGTAATTACTAGTTTTTAATACATTTTTACTGTTTATCTTCTTGCCTTTAATACCCTTTCTTTAAATTACTGTTAATTCTACACGTTTTGGTACCAAACTCAAACCTGATGGGGATAATATTGTTCATTAAATATTTTTACTTCTGCAAAATTAAACTGTTCACCACTTATTATGGCTGGTTATTGATATTATTGTTTGCTTATGTGCTTACGTGAATAATTACTTATATCTAATCTCACTCTCCGCCCAAGTGGCTGGTTATTCTCATAATTGATTATTTCTTTGTATTATTTGTTTATCTAATCTGTGAATTTTTTTTATTAGAGGCTGGCGTATCAGCTTCGATTTAGCTAGTTTCAGGGACCTAGGTAAGACCTCTTATATACGTAAATCCCGAGGATAAGGTGTATTAAATTACTGTTGATTAGAACTCATTTTACAGTTCTGATTTGTGAATCAGAACTTGTTTTACAACTATTACTATTTGATAGCTAAAACGTGTTTTGTGAATCAAAGTTTTCTTCTCCCGCACTTTTGTAAATCTTTTCTTCTTTTTCTTTAACGCAAATTAGTGAGTGGGAGCACTAATTTATTGTTACAAATAAAATTGTTTGTGTAATTACTATCAACACACAGACACACACACCACACACACAGATATATATATATATATATATCAGGAGATTAATTGATCAATAATCGACTAAGATTATGTCATGTTATTATATAATAACATTTGTTCATGTTAATTGAATATTGACGTCATTCAAAGAAAATATAATTAATGTAATTACTCATTGACGCCGAGAAACTATATTGTTAATACATAAAAAATTGATATTCATGTTAATACATAAAAATACACGTAAATAAATTTTTTACACTTAAAAATGTACAATTACTGTAAATATACGTTGATACCAAAACTAAGTCACGTTAATTACGTACAATTAACTATTTACATGTAAAAATAGATGGATGCTGTCTTTTACTTGATTAGGCCACTTTCTGATTCTTCATGTGTTTGCCAACATCCTTGATTGTTTCACTTCCTGCACAATACATATTAATTAATATGTATTATTTCCCAAACTAATAATTAAACAGCTTTTATTGGAAATAGTATTTTTATGTATGATATATTAATTATTTATGGGAATACATATTCTAATGGACAATAAAATAATATTTGGGTTAATTTTGAAAGATTTGAAAGGCAAAAATACGGATAAAATAAGAAAAAGACTGATCTGGGTAGAATAGCCAGCGTCACGGTGCTGGCTTCCACCTTTGTGATGCTGGCAGCAACCACAAGAAGCAGTAAGCCAGCACCGCGACGTTGGCGCGATTTTAGATTTTCTTGGGATTTTTTTTGCTCCAATCCAATCCTTGACAAATCCTTGTGTGTAAATATAATATTTTAGGTCTTTTAGAGGACTTTTTTGGAATGTAAGAGGCAGAGGAGAAAGCTTTTGGGAGAGGAAACATAGACGGATCCAATCGAGAAACGAATCTCAACTTCAATTCATCCTCAAATCTAGTTTTTTCTTCTATTTTCCTATATATGTTCATGAATATTATTAGGTTGTTTTCTCATTCTAGTATGTTCTAAATTTTTATCTAGGGCTACGAAGTAGCCAAATCATGATTATTCATATATTTTTATTTATAATTCAATCAATATTTATTCAGTATTATTGAGTCTTATAATCCGTTCTTAATGCTTGTGATCATTTGGCCAACTATTGCATGATTTTAGATTTAATTTTGAGACTGAGAATTGATGATTAAGTTTACTCTTTCTTCATAACACCATTAGAATTTTATAAGTTAGAGATAATTATGGATCCAATGTGGCAATTGTAATTTCTTATGCTTCATGAGTTTCAATTTATTTAATATTGACGGAGATGTGGGATTAGTATTTTTGATTCATTGTTATCGATGCTTGAGAAAGATTGATAATTATATAAGAGAAATTTGCTATCAATAATTTGATAAACATTGATTGATTGAGTTTTGTAATTTAGAACATGTTTGGTTTGGTAAAATCGAAAACCCTAGAGCTTTTAACTAATCTTATTTGAATTATTTCTCCTTATCAAGTATTAATCTTTTTAGTTCAAATTTTCATTCAAAAATCCCAACTTTCCGTTATTCTCAATTAGAACTAAGATATACTTATTTTCAATATTTTAATATCAATCAATCTTATGCACGATGCTCTATTTTTATAAAAATTTTATTACTTGACGACGATAGTGTACATTTGCACTCTAGAATAATCGTAACATGCATATTCGAATGGACAATAAAATGATATGTAAAATCTTGTTGGATTTAAATCAAATCCAATTTATGCTTTAATCGCGTAAATGACATTATTTAATTCATCATTTATTAATTTGTACGTACTCATTTATTGGTTTATACTTTTTAGTAGTGCATCTATTTTAAGAGAGGGAGAGAGAGTTGAGTAGATTTGTTTATATTTAGAATATGAGAATGAAATATTTTGATTGATTTGATAGATGTAGACATCATATTTTCTCCGGTCTAATACTTTAAAAATACACATGTACTAATCTAATATGTGTATGTTTTTTTTTTGAAAAAAAACCCCAATGTCTAAAATTGATAAATAGACTAGGGGCTAAAGAGGTAAGAGATAGGTCAAGGACTAAAAAAATTAAAAAAATGAGCAAATTAACTAATAATAAAAACTGAAGCCCTAGATTTGCATGTAAATAGAGGAAGGACCTTCACTTAAGAGTAGGGGATTTTACAGAGAGAATGAGAGGTCTTGAGAAAATATGAAAGACTTTTAAAAAGTAAAAGAAATTGAGTCTTCATTTTATTCATCTTTCATCTTTTCCTATTCGTTTTCTTAAGATAGTTTAATTTTCTTGCACTTTAACTTACAATATATATTGTTCATTATTTTTCATCATCTCTCTTCTTCATACTCATGTAGTTGATATTTTTTATTTTATTTTCTATACATAATTTGTTTGTTCCTTTTTTATCATTTATGCTACTCTTAATCTTAAGTTTTATTTTTATGCATTGTTGATTTCTCTACAAGTTTGATAATGAGATGTCTTTGTCATCAACTCAATCAATGAGGATGAAGATAAAGCTTTTGAGGGGTGTAAAATTAGTTCAATGTGAATCAACTCTTTAATAGGTTGAAAGTATATATTTGATCAAAATATCCCCTATGATAATTTTTCATATATAAAATAGAGAATAAAACCTCTATACAAGATTACGCAAATATTTAAGCTTTAAATTTTTTATGTTCTTACAAGTCTTTTCTTTCTTTTTTAAAATTTTGTTCATAATTTTTGTGAAACTTGTTTTAACTAGTTATCATCCATGATCATTCATAGCAATGAAAGAAGAAAGAAAAAAATGATAATTAGTGAACTAAGTAGTCTAAAATAAAAAAGGGTATATTTATATCTAAAACAAAAAATATTCAATTTTGGAAGTTTTATTGATTTTTCTCTAGTGACACTTGTTTGAACTAGTTACCATCCATGATCATTCATTTGGTATTTAATTAGCAATGAGGGAAGAAAGAAAAATGACAATTAGTAGACTATGTAGTCAAAAATAGTATGTGCATGCCAATTATGTATGAATTAAGCATTTTTCATAGATTGATTTATTTANATATATATATATATATATATATATATATATATATATATATTCTTTAAAAAATGAAAAAAAAAACATATGGTAACATCACCCTTTTTATGTTTTATTTCTTTTTCCTTTTTTGTTGTTTATTTTTTCCATTTTCTTTTATCAGTAGATATTGTTGTTTGTTTATATGTATTTTTTTACTTGTTTCACATTTTGTTTCCTTATTTTCATCCTACATATTCTTTTTAAATTTATCATACATTTTTATCATCTCTAACCTTTCTTTCCATTATTCTTTCTTTTCTTTGTAGTTGTTATCGCTTCTTATTTATTTATGTATTATTGTCATATCGTCATGATTTTAATGTGATTATTGTTTCATTTTTTTATCATCAAAATAAGCGTTCATAAATTAAAACTATAACAATTAGATTTAAATTTTATTAATTTTAGTATTTAGTTTTCACTAAAAAAATCAATGACGGACTTTGAAATTTTTGAGATACCAAATTTTTCGAACTACCGAGGTGAGGAGTTATTTTGGGATACTGAGAGTAACTCCAATAATTCTTTGATTTAAAATAAATATATATAAAAAATAAAAAATAATTTTTCAATGGTCCTTGTATCACCCATTAAATGTCATTTATTTAGTTCATTTTTATGATGTAAAATGAACCAAATGGGACATTTAAAAATGAATTTCTTTAATCTTGTTTTAAAATATAATTTGGATAACACTTGATTAAATTTAGGTAACTATTTTAACAATGGGTGTTGTCGGGCGCTAATATCATCCCCAACACATAAATGACTCACAAACCAACTTTGAATTTTCGTAGACCAAAATTTTTATTTTAAAATTAGGTGACCAATCACACCCTAAAATGATTTATGGCAACTTCGAATATATTTTCTTCAAAAATAATTTTTTCAATCACCACTCCCCGTTGCAGGCACGTTGCGACAGTTTGACGACTCCACTAGGGAAGAAATTGGTCTAACCATTTTAAATCAATAGAGAGTCAAGCTAAAATTTTATCATATGCTATCATTTTGTATGGTTCTTTGTTTGTTTATTTCGATCGAGCGACTTATTTTTTCTTATTCATGCTTGTAGTTGTATATAATTCATTTTTTACGAAGTATATTTCTTTACATAATTTCTAATTTTACACACATACACTAGCCATATACCCAGTGTTTCCATTTAGGATTAGCGAGAATGGGTAGTGGAATGCCTACATAAAATTGCGATTCTCGTGCAGGCTCATGAAAGTTCTCACTCAGGCTGACCCTTTCGGAATACCGTTTGGGGGCTCATGTTACTCCGTTTGGATAGTAGTGTGGACAACCTGAGAGCCTAATAAGATATTTGAAATCCCAACCACAGATGCATTTTGTTTTTAGAGCCCATCTCATGACCAGTGTTTGATAGAAATGGAGATTTGACTTAAATATGGTATCATGATTAACTTTGTCTTACACTACTTAAATGTTTCTTTTCGTCTCCATTGTCTCACTTCTGACTTCATCTTTCTTTTTTGCATATATGCATCCTGCTGCGTAATAGGGATTGTAAAGAAGTATTCAATTCATTCATATTTTAGAAACCATGACGTCCACTCCGAGTGTGATAGAAGATCAAGTTATTGTAGCTCAATGGTCAGAGGAAACGCAGAAACGAAAAGGAGATTGTCTGAAAAAATAGGATGTCATTCTTCTACCATCAATCACTAAGATAGAGTTCTCATACACTGACTTGGAGAGGTTGAAGAAGATATAGGAGGATTTTTCACTAGAGCAGAAAAATTTGTTTGTCTGCAAATATGGCCACATCGCTTATCTTCTATATATTGCAATCAACGCTCCCATTCTTGAGGCTTTAATGCATTTTTCAAACCCTCTGGATAGACGTTTCACCTTTGGAACAATTGATCTTACTCGTAAATTGAAGAATATCAAACCGTACTAAATGTCCCGCTGTAAAACATAGATAAAGTTTATAATTATGACAAAAAACGCACATTGAAGAGAGCTTTATCCATGCTCTTGGATATTGTCCATGCATCGTAGATTGAGAAAAGGCTGAAAGTTAAAAGGGGAATGAGTATGTGCCGCTGGATTACCTCCTAGACCTCACCCAAAATGTCTTGAAAGAAGATAAGGGTATGGCTCTTTATGCACTGTGTATTTATGACATCGTATTGTTTCCAAATATTCAAGGTTATGTGGATGATAAAGGGATAAAAATGTTCCATCAATTTGAACATAGTGTTAACCCGGTTATCTCAATTCTCGCTGATACTTTTCATTCCATCACATATGAGTGTTTGGAAAAGGGAAGTTCACCGACTATCCATCTCTTTTGTGTATTTGAATTCTTAGCCATCTTAGATGTCCACCAGATTTCAAATATCCTCAAGTTAATTTTTCAAGTCCATGGATGACGACGAGAATCCCCATTATACAATTTGGAATGGCCAAATGGAATCTGCAATTTCTCACAAAAGGGGTGTGGCTCTCACACCTATCAAAATTGAAAAATGAGGATGTTATCTGGAAATCCCACTAGATTCCGTTGACATCAATGATCTACAGAAGTGGCGACTTTTAATGGGTCCCACACCCAGGACCATGAGGTTGTACTAGTTATGCTCTGCAAATGGTGCTCCGTCAATTATACATGAGACAGTTCGTCCCTAGCACACACACACACACATTGAAGGATATTAAGATCAGTTATGATTCTCAAGATATTGAACAAAATTGCAGCAGCTGATTGGAGCTTGGAAAGTAATGAGAAGGGTGCAAAATGAGAAGAACCTCATGAACTGCACATAAGAGTATGAAGCATGGCTTGAGAGTGGAGGCAAAGTAATTATTGCCTTACCAAATGAGGATTTACAATCAACAAGTTATCAGAAGCTCATCAGGAGATTTTTAAAAAGGAGGAGTGGAATGAGTTATATGAGGAGCGTTAAAAGAATTTAGCTCTCTTGGAAGAAAATAGGCGTCTAACAGTCGAGGCAAATTTGTCTGAGAAACATAGGATTAAAGCTGAAAAACAACTTAGAGATTTCATAAATGAGGTTGAGGATCGAGAATATCTTAAGTGAAAAAACTCAGAGTTGGAAACTGACACTCGCCAACTGAACAATAAAATTAGAAAGATGGCAGAAGACAATGAGAATTTGCAAGGGGTAATCTACGAACAGGAGGATCGAATCATAAAGCTAGAAGGGAAAAATAAGCTTGTACAAGAGGTTTTAGAAGAGGTAAAGGGGACTGTCGATAAGAAGAATGCGTACATCATTGAGTTAGAAGAACAATATGACTCATTACGACGAATCATTGATAATTTACAAGTTGATTTAGAGAATCAAAAAGTTAGGAAGACCAAGTCACCAAATGATAATGAAGAATTATTGAAAGTTATTGCAAGCCTTGAGCACCAAGTTAGAGCGTATCAGAACGTGGAAGAAAAATTAGCAAGAAACAATGATGCTAATGTCGACTCACTGAGATATGATTACCAATTTCTACAACAAGAGCACGGCTTGATTTGATAATGATCCGGGCAAGCTATGGAATTGCTTAAAGGTGTGGCTATAAGAGCGAACAATTTGGCAGAACGAGCATCATTTTTGAAAAGAAAAAGGTTTTACCCATCCATCCTAATGAGGAGAACTTGTTTAAGTTTTTAGAATAAATCAACAAAAATTTGGGTCATTTTGGTCGTTTTGTATAGACTCATATTGCAGAGTAGTGTAATTGACATCTTTATACTCAAATGTAGTGGATGGCTCTACTAATTGAATAAAATTGCGTACTTTTGGACTATCGCTTTGTGCAGTATCATTTCTCATGCATAAGTTTACTTTCATCATTATTATTTCTTCTTTTTCATTAGAAAAATCTACATTCTCATTGTTTTATCATTCTTTTTCTTAAGAAAACTTTTCAAAGATACCCTGTCAACTCTGACATCCCTATCGAACGCGAGCTCAAGTTAGGGTCATGGACGAGTAAGAAAGAGAGCAATCGCAAGAGGAAATGGAGCAAATGGCTAGAGTTTTGGAACTCCTCGCCGCTAGTAAGGGAAAAGCATGTCTTGAAAATTCGCAAGGGGCTCAATCATCACAAAATCAACTGTCGAACGATACTCCATCTTACCTTCATGGGTTCACTCTAACCTATCAACGTCATCAGACTGACTGGTTTCAACATGCCTCACTACCAGTAAATATCCAGCACTATCCATTTTTAAATGTCCAGGAAATGATGCAGACAGGAAAAATTGGCTACAACCCATCCACAATGGCAGTTGGTCACAACCAAGCTTTCACTCCACAAGGCGAACTCGCTAATGAACCAATCATCATACCCGATGTTAATGACGCAAATATGCAGAGGCCTGTTACCAAACTAAGTGAAGACCCACTGTCGAAAGATAAGCTAGATTTTCTAGAGAAGAGATTACGCGTCATTGAAGGGTCAAATGTATATGGTACCATTGATGCCACTCAATTATGTTCGGTCTGGGATGTAACCATCCCGCAAAAATTCAGACTACATGATTTTGAAAAATACGATGGTAGTACATGCCCGAGAAGTCATTTTTTATGTACTACAGAAAGATAGTTGCTTGTGCCAATAATGATAAGCTGGTAATTCTTTTCTTTCAAGATAGCTTGATGGGAGTTGCATCTCAATGGTATATCCAATTGGATAACAATATATTCAGAGGTAGAAAGATTTAGATTATGCTTTCTTAATACAATACAAGTACAACACAGACATAGCTACTGATCGTCTGGATGTACAAATGATGGAGAAAAAGCGTACTGAAGGATTTAAAGAATACTCATGTAGTTGATATTTTTTGTTTCATTTTTCATACATAAGTTGTTTTGTTCATTCCTTATCATTTTTCCTACTCTTAATCTTAGGTTTTATTTTCATGCATTGTTGATTTTTCTACAAGTTTGATAATGAGATGTCTTTGTATCAACTCAATTAATGAGGATGAGAATAAAGTTTTTTAGGGGTGTAAGATTAACTCAATGTGAATCAATCCTTTAATGAGTTGAAAGTGTACATTTGATAAAAAAATTCCTATGATAATTTCTCATATATAAAAATGCATAAAATAGAGAATAATACAAGATTTTGCAAATATATAAACTTTGAATTTTTTTATGTTCTTACAAGTTTTTTCTTCTTCCTTTGTTAAATTTTGTTCATCATTTTTGTGACACTTGTTTGAACTAGTTATCATCCAAGATCATTCCTAGCAATGAAGGAAGAAAGGAAAAATGGTAATTAGTGAATTAAGTAGTCCAAAATAAAAAAAAAGTATATTTATATTACAAACAAAAATATATTCTATTTTGAAAGTTTTATTGATTTTTCTTCAGTGACACTTATTTGAACTAGTTATCATCAATGATCATTCGTTTGATATTTGATTAGCAACGAGAGAAGAAAGGAAAAATGGTAATTAATTGACTATGTAATCAAAACAATATATTCATGCCAAATATGTATGAAATTAAGTATTTTTCATAGATTAATTTATTTACACATAAAAGATTTATTATTAATTTATTTATAAAATAATTACATATATATTTTTTAAAAATTGAAATAAAAGAAAACAGAATGTGACATCACCTTTTGTCTAACAGAGGGTATTAACCATATGTATCTTTTTTGTGTTTTATTTCTTTTTCCTTTTTTTGTTGTTTATTTTTTTCATTTTCTTTCATTAGTAGATATTGTTGATTGTTTTAATTTATTTTATTTTTATATATATTTTTTCATTTTTTTCACATATTGTTTCCTTATTTTCACACTAAATATTTTTTTTAAATTTATCATACATTTTTATCATCTCTAACCCTACTTTCAATTATTCTTTTTTTTCTTGATAATTGTTATCTCTGCTTATTTATTTATGTATTATTGACATATCATCATGATTGTAATGTCATTATTATTTCATTTTTTTTATCATCAGAATCAGCGTTCATAAATTAAAACCATAACAGTTAGATTTTAATTTTATTAATTTCATTATTTAGTTTTCATTAAAAAAATCTGATGACGGACTTTAGAATTATTGGGATACCAAATTTCTTGAACTGCCGAGGTGAGAAGTTATTTTTAGGATACCGGAAGTAACTCCAATAATGCTTTGATTTAAAATATATATATATAAGATAATTTTTGAATAGTCTTTGTACCACCCGTTAAAAGTCATTTATTTTATTCATTTTTATGATTCAAAAAATGTGCCAAATAGGACATTCAAAAATGAATTTCTTTAATCTTGTTTTAAAATATAATTTGAATAACATTTGATTAAATTTGGGTAATCATTTTAACAATGGGTGTTGTGGAATGCTAATACTTTTCCCACACATAAATGACTCATGAATCAACTTTGAGTTTTCGTAGACTAAAATTTTTATTTTAAATTGGGTGACCAATTACACTCTAAAATGATTGGTGATGACTCTAAATTTATTTTCTTCAAAAATAATTTTTTTCAATCGTGGCTCCGCGTCGCAGGCACGATGCGATAATAGAGATTTTTCTTTAAAATAGTAATATTTGTTAGTTTATTGAATTACATTAATGAGGAGAAATGACTTTTTCTAAATTTATAATTTATAATATGTAAATTCTTTATTTATTGGAGTTGTCTATTAATAATTTTAAATATATAATGAATGATATAAGACAATGTCCAGATCATTACACCTTCCGTGCGGGTCGAAACTTACCCGACAAAGAATTTCGCTACCTTAAGACCATTATAGTTATGGCCACCATTCACCGGAGCTTCGGTCGCCGGCTGCCCATTATGGTATATAAATTAAAAAAAATCTGAAAATTTAGATAAATTTGACAAAAATCTAATGTTTTCAGAAATTAGATAAAATATTTAATTAGGTACTATATTTATATTTATGCTATTTGTCTAAATATCATAAGATACTGTATACTTTCGGACTTACAATAAAAGCTTAAGAAAACAAAAATTAGCCCAGCCCTAGACCCCACATCACCTGGTAAAATGGAAAAAGAAACGAAAAAATAAGCAATCGTTAGTTTAGTTGTTTGTGGTGGGGGTCGTGGCTTTTAAATTTTTAATAACCACTTGTAAGCGTATCAGTTGAGGGAGTACCCGTTAACCAGAATTATGCTCAAGTAATATTATTTTGTCTTAAAAATTTTGAAATGGACACTAAAATATATATTTTTTAATTAGGGTATATAATATGCGTTTAAACTAATATTTATCTAAACGAATATTCTAATTTAACTTAGAGAGTACTACGAGAATTGCAATCTTAAATAAAGTCTAGCGATCAACCTTGCGGATATAAACTTACACTGCTAAAAAAAGTCATAATTTAACTAGGAGATCTTCCTAATGCTCAATGATTCTAGCAAGAATATTGAGAACGTGGCATCAAAGTCTAAAACTCCCCTGTGAATAAAGTAAAACAATGAAAATGAGACAGAACTTAAACTTTCGTTATTTGAGCGTAGCCTCCGCATGGGATTCCTCCTTAATTAATGTGAGTCCCATAAATGGTAAAAAGCAAAACTGAAAAGAAGAGAAATAATGAAGTGTGTTAATAAGTAGAAGGTGAGGGAAATGAAAGAATGAAACAGAAGACAATGCATTTAAACCCGTTTATTTCGCGTTATCTTCCTTTATAATTATATTATAAATTTTTTTATAAATAAATTAAATATTTGTTTAAAATAATCTTTAATTAAATAAGACTGTAATCTTAATTTATATACAATCATAATTTACAATACTTTAAAGTAATTGAACTGTAGATGAAATTAAAGCAATCCTAATTTACAATGTCATTGCAATTCTAATATCAAACAAAATTATATTCATACCCTCATTCAAATATTCTTTCTCACACTTTCTCTCTCATTTTATTAATTTCATTAAAATTAACTTTATCAATGTTTAGTTTAATATTATTAATTTATTTAAATATTAATAGTATAATTTCACGTGAAAATATTTTTTATTTTGTCTCTTGTTTTATTAATTTAATTATAATTATTTATTTAGAATTCAGACCAACATAATTAATTTATTTAAATATTAATTAAATTCATTTTATTAATTTATTTTATTAATTTATTTTTTATTTTTTAATTATTAATAAAAAATCATTTTAATAATTTTAATTAAAATTAAATTATTAAAATTTAGTCTAGCAATATTAATAAAATTAATTAACATTTTACGTGAAAATATTTTTTTATTATATCTCTTATTTTATTAATTTAAATTAAAATATTTTTTAAATTTAGTCTAGCATTATTAATTTATTTAAATATTAATTAAAAGTAATTTAAAAATTAATGTTTAAATTGCACTTCAAAATATTTTTTAGATAATATATAACTAAAAGGGTATTTAAGTAACTTCATGTTATTTACACAAATTTACAATAAAAGTTAACATATACCAAACATAGCAATCATTAGTTATCATTCAATACATCATATATTATCATGTATAACCAAACGTGACAATCATATTTTACAAGTAATTGAATTGCACGCAATTGATTTACCAACAATTAAATTATGATAATCATGATTGCACCAATTAAATTGTGATGATCATTATAGATTACACGAACTAAACAACCGTTTAATGCATTATCATGCTAGCATGAAAATTTGCTGAAAGCAAATTTGTTGAAGCAGTTTGCGTGATATCCGCAGATTTGAAGCGCTGAATTACTTGAGAAATGCAAAAGAAGCATGTTATATATTGCACTATAGGAAAAGGAGTTTATAAATAGAAAAAAGCAAAAATGAAAAAAGAAGAGAATGGTGAAGTGTGTGAAGAAGTGGACGGTAAGGGAAAAGAAAGAAGGAAATATAAGAAGACAACGCATTTAATGCATTGTCATGCTAGCATTGAGCATGGAAATTTGCTAAAAGCAAAATTCTTGATGCAATTTGTATGGTGAAGAATTGCGTGACAAATGAAAAATGAACGTGATGCAAATTAATACACACTGACGGAGAGAGCCGATTGAGAGAAAGTGTGTGGAGCTCCAAGAATAAGAACTTGGTGCGAGGGACGATGCTACTCAAAGGGAAAGGGGTATTGCCCCCTTATTTTTTTTCCTTTTGTCATTTTGTATCTACTTATAATTTATTTAAAATATAAAATTAGCAAATAGTATCATATTTGCCCCCTTTCAGAATTATAAAACTATCAAATATGCATACTATTTGCCCTTTCAGTTTTATAAAATAAGTAAATTGTATATCATTGCTCTCATTCAAACTTTTGAAATTATCAAAGTGTATGCTATTAGCTCTCATTTGACTTACTTTTCTGGAAATAATAAATGTAACATAAATTGTAAAATGTATAATTTTATTTATTTTTTTATTATTCAAAAAATTTAANCCCTCCCCTCCCCTATAAATTCTTGCCTCGCCCCTGGTAGGTGTATGAGAGTAGAGAAAATAAGGAGAGTGATTGTACACAATTGTTAGTGTACAAAATAAACCAAGTGAGTGTTGTATTTCTCTTGATATATAAATTCTAGCATTGTTCTAAAAATTTGATGTGATCCCATTTTAAATAGTGGAATTATTTTCCCTGGACTACAGTCCCGTGATTTTTTCCTTTTGAGTGTTTTTCACATTAAAAATTGTGTTGTCACTCCTATTATTATTTTATCTTTTACATTCTATTTTCATTACACAAAGGCGAAAACAGGTATCCTGGACTTATTGGTCTTGTATTAGATGGTGTAACTTCGCAACACCTTCAAAAGATCACTAATTGGTAATTGTTATATCATAAAGTTATTCCTAATATATACATTACATATGAATTTTATATTTAGTGTAAAAAAAATAAGCACCTGAGTAAGGATAAAACTATGACTCCTATAAATATGAAAATCACATGAGATAATTATAACATAATAAATTCCCGTAATAATCTCCAATGTTCTTTAATGCTTCTGGTTTTTGGTTTTTGTATCTCGCATGTTTCTAATAATGCAGTGAGAAATGTGCATATTATGTTCAGGAACTCACCAAATAGCAGTTTTTACATACCTAATTAAATTTTTGACATGATTTTAAATTCGTTAGATTTCTGTCAAATTTTATTTTTTTGATTACATAATCTTGTTAATAGACATAACTTCCCTCATGTTTAATTAAGTAATAAAAATATTTTTGAATTTGTTAGATGTTCCCCTTATTTTACGTTTATAATTTTAAGCATTAAAGTGTTTACATTTTACGTTGGAGAGAGAGATTTGATGGGAGAGAGAGAATGAAATTCTAATGCTAAAAAATAAGAATCGGAGAGAATGAGATTTCTAATTTATTACATTCTCCCCTTATTTTACGTTTGAAGTTTAAGCATTAAAGTGTTGACATTTTAGGTTGGAGAGAGAGATTTGATAGGAGACGTAGAGAATGAGATTTTAATGCTAAAAATAAGAATAGATTTTTTATTTGAGAGAGAGATAGTGTTAAATTGATAGGAGAGAGATTAAAATAACAAAAACTATTTTTTTTTAATATTTTCAAAAATATTGTACTACATATTATCATACTTTTTATTTCATATATTATTAATTGATATTGTTTCATCGTTGATCGATAGAGAATGTGGAGAGTGCGGAGATAGTTTTAATGAAAATTTTCATTGTCCATGATGATAATATGTGGATAGTAACTACATATGTAATTCAATATGTTGCCATTCTTATGTTTATTGTTATTACATGGTTATAAATTTTTTTATTTAGATAATTATTGATGATGTTTATATATATTTTTTATGTTTATTGTAATTACATGTTTATATTTTTTGTTAGATTATTATTTTTTGTTTAGATTATTATTAATGATGATTTGCATGTTTTTTTCTACTTGCATCCATGCTTAGTCAACTGTATTAATATTAAATCTTCTAGTATTAGGGTTTTAGAAAAAAAATCTTTAATGATAAAAAGGTTTTGAGATATACATGCCAATGAACAAATGATTTTCACAAAAAAATATATGTTTTAGAGTGAGGAATACTGTTTAACATTACCTATTCAGTTGTTTTAAAACTCAAGATTGTGGAGGAAGGCTTCCGGATAAAAAATCACCTTTGTCCGCCGACTAGCAACGTGATTCAAGATATTGATTGACAATATATCTCGCCGGCAATAATGTATATTGTCCGACGAGGAGAGAGAGAGGTTGAAGAGAGAGAGACTCTGTTTTCAATTTAGGAGAGAGAGACGGTAAAAGGTTAATTGAAGAGAGAGAGAGTAAGTAAAGGAGAAATTTAAAATATCTTCTATTGATGATAAGAGAGAATTGAGGAGTGAGGTGAGATGATTGAGGAGAGAGATTTGAGGTGTGGGTAAAATGTGAAAAGATTTCATTGAGGAAAGAGAGTTGTATTAGTCAAGTAATTGATGAGAGATAATAAGGAAAGTTTTTAGGCGTAAAAGATTTTTCTATTTTTTTCTAAATATTAATATGTACGGATAGGAGATAGTAAATGTATATTATTTTTTATTTACATTGGAGGGTATTTACGATATTTACATTATAAAAATCAGAAATATAATTACAAATTTGACAAAAATCTTATGTTTTCAAATACTTGATAAAAATCTAATTACACCCTATGATATTGCTATTTGCCTAAAAATCACTATTATGTTTGTCTAATCTCTTCAAACCATTTTTTTTGTTCTTTGTACTCTTTTTATTTATTTCTTTGTACTCTTTTTCTTTATCAATAATACATATTCATGGGCGGACAACTATTCTATGACTCTTTTTCTTTTATCAATAACCTGCTCACGGTGCTTCAACTTATCAATCGACATATTGTAAGTATTTCTAAAATTGTTTATTATTATACAATTCCTTATTGCCTTTCTGACATCATCTGAATCATGCCCAAAGATTGTTCCGGTATGCATATGAGGAATTCTAGATGTATATTCGCTATTATGTATTGGCCCGTAGTTACTACATTATTTCTGAATCTAGACATTATAGAGAAAATGTTGACTTAGTGTTATCTATAAAGGAAAGATATTGTTATATACATATTCCCTATGACGTTTTCTACAATAATATTTCTCCTTGGAAGCTTCGCCCTCACAGCATGTTTACTATTTTACTTGGAGATTCTCCTTCTGGCCAATAACGTTACAACCATAATAAAGATTTATTTTCTTTGAGAATTCTATTGTCCATAGCTGCATTACTATGTCTGCGAGAATTGTGACAAGAGCGGAAGTTGAAGCTTATTATATTTTGTATGCTAAAAAAAGACGGAGAAGGCGCGTTAAGGCAGCAACGCTCCATGAAGTGCAGAGATTGTCTATTTATATATCGTCAGTGTCACTTCCTTTTCTAGTTAAATCTAAGTCATTTCCCATTTATAACTTAACCTGTGGACTGAAGCGTCATGAATGATTAAACTCAAAAGTGATCGAGTTGTTTATTTTTTCACCTTGATGATGGGACTCTTGTAAGCCTTGTAGGTGTCTACGATCATTGGATGGATATTCCTAAACAGATGGCGTTATTGCTCTGTGAGATCTACTATGTCAACTTTGTTATGAGCTGATGGCTCCATATTATCAAAAGGAGACAAATAGCTGACAACCTATCTTTAGGGATATGATACTAAAGACTGAAATACTAAGAAAATAAGTACGAAGACGTATATACTACAAAGCCCGAAGGTGGGTATGCAATGAAGCCTGAAAGAAGGTACACAATAAAGTCTAAGGGTGGTTATACTACAAACATCTAAAAGCGGGCATATTGTAAGTATTTAAAGGCGGCTAGCTCCATAGTCAAATTTCTGAATTGGGCACCCTCATTTACCTTCATGAAATACAAAGACGAATTTTCCTACATCTCATGCCTACAATCTGAATGCCTACAAGTGATACCAATGTGAATTTGTGTAGATATGATATTGACACGAATTTCCCTAGATGTGATGTTGAGGCGAATTTTCCCAGATGTGATACTGATGTGGGCTTTCCTAAGTGCAAAGAGATTACAGTGTAAAGAGAATGTAACGGATAGTCAGATAGCCAACTACTTCAAAGCTATTCTAACCTGATTGAGTAATGTGAAAAAATGCAATAGAAGGCTAGGATGTGCTCCAAAATCATGATAATGCATGAGGAGATTCATCATGATGAAACATTTGATATACTTCGAACATACATGAGATCGGGCAAACTCGGAGGCAACATTGTCCTATTTGCTCATGACCAATTATTATAGCAGTCATCTCAGTGTCGCACAATATGTTTATCCGTATGGATTCCTATATGCATAGTCGATTTCACACTTCAGAACGGGGATAACATGATGACAGTTTCATGATACTAAACATTGACAATCCTTCAGAGTGGAAAGTACACATGTCATATTAAACAGTCAAGCTTTTATCATCCAAGGGGTCGCCCTACTTTTATATCCCATTATTATCCTTGAAAACTTATTGGGTTCCTAAAAAGAATTTGTTGTTATATGGGCTTCAAAATCACCTAGTTCCTCAGAGATCATTATAAAAAAGGCTTTCGGTAGCCTCTAAGTGCGTCTAGAATACCATTTAGAGGTGCACACCCATGGTAGCAAAAAATAACCATGTATGGTGCCTCAAGCAGAGAATTTCATATCAAATCACCTTAATTAGTGGGTTGACAATTCCCCACTAAGTGCACTCAGGGTAACGACAAAACTACCACGAGGAGTGACTTAGGACTGAGCATGTAAAGGCAAAACATAGCCGCTGTCACAAATTCTCCTCCAAAGTGGAACTTGGCCTTTGAAACATGATTTATTTTTTATTTAATTTTTAACTAAAAATTCATATTAAAAGAAACTAAGCAACAACACCAATGTCAGCAACAAAACCGGGTGCTGACTCCCACCAACAAAATGGATCAGAACACGAAAGACCAAAGCAAGCCAGAATACAGGCCACTCCATTACACGATCTAAGGGTGTGAACTAGCTTTGCTCCATTCATAGCCAAAAGGAGAGAGCATATTTTCTCTACAAAAGAGCCTAGTTCCGAAAACATTGGACAAGGAGAAGACACAGCTTGCACCAGGCCCAAACAAACTGACTCTACACTATTTATATGGAATCTCCTTTCTAAAGCCAGGGACAAGCCCTCAGTCAATGCCAAAGCTTCTACAGGCAAATGAGGAAAATAACCTTCGAAGTGTTTGTAAAAAGCCCCTAGAACACGACCTTCACAATCTCGAAGAATACCTCCTACCGCGCTTCAATTTGAACTCATTCTCGTAGCTCCATCAATGTTAAGTTTTAGGCAACCCTTATCCAGCTTTCTCCATGATGAAAGTTTTTGGTGGCAAGGGGTCGTGAGGTTGTCCACTTCATTTGGAAGTTGGAAATCCAAAATAAACTTTTCAATCCAAGTGTTACTGTTAAGCGCAAGATTAAAATGTTTTCCATGAATTGAGTGGTTCTGGAAAGACCAAATTCCCCAACAAAGAAGGACCACTTTAGTCAAAGAGGGAGAATCCAGAAAATGAAAAAAAAACTGAAATAATATCCATCAGAGGCCATTGGGCACACTGCTTCGGCAAATGGTTCAACAAGCCAACCTGCTGCCAACAACCCGATGTTAAAAGGAAGGAAAACAATGCATGGGTTGTAGAATCCAATTTGCCGCAGTACCCACATCTCTCATTAGCATTAATCCTTCTCCTATTTAAATTTATCTCGGTCGAAATTAAATCCAACAAAGCCATCCACATAAAAATTTTAATTTTGTTTGGGACCGCTAGCTTCCTAAGTTTTTTCCACCACCAATTCCCCCCTCAATTGATGAAGATGAAGTTGGATCGATGATAGAAAGACCCAGTTGGTATCCTCTCTTCACTAAATAATTAACTTTGTCATCAAAGTGCCAACCTAGTTTATCACTCCCTCTATTTGAAAGTAAAGAGATAGATAACACTAACTCAACATCTACCAGATCTAGGAAATAAGATAGAGCTTCACGGTTCCAACTAGAACCGGGAATCAAATTTGCAACTTTAGCGCATGCCCGTGCATTGATCGAAAATAGAGGTCAAAATGTAAAAGGTCGCGGAAGCCATGGGTCATGAAAAATTCAGATCGAAGTCCCGTCACCGATTCGCCATCGAATTCCCCTGCTCAACAACTCTATACCCCATAGAATACTCCTTCATATATAGGAGCAGTTTGATTTCAGCTTACATGATATAAAATTCAATGACTGTGAGTATTTTGCCTTTAGGATCCGAGAAACAAGGTTATATGAGATTATAATTATTCTCCAGCACTTTTTTGCAAGGAGCGCCTGATTTAACACTTCTAGCGATCTAAAACCCATGCCTCCCATGCTCTTTGGTTTACATAATTTGGTCCAAGCCATCCAATGAATTTTCCTCTTGTTAGCAGAAGATACCAAAACTTTGCCATCTACATGCTTAACTCTGAATAGAAGGATTTTGAGAGACAAAAAACGTTCATAGAGTAGGTTGGCAAAGCTTGAACTATTACTTTGATGATAAGTATCTCTTTTCCAAAAATGGAGAACTATTTCTCCCTTCAATGACTCATGAGCTTAGACCCTTCTCCATTACAGCATTAAAAAAATGATTCTTTCCTCTGCCTGTCCATGACGGTAACCCTAGATACTTTTCATGGAATCATGTAGTTTTAATACCCATCACCACTAAGAGGTTCCTCATAATATCAGGTGAAACATTAGGAGAGAAAGTCATCACAGATTTGTCCAAATTTACGCACTGCCCTGATGCCTTAGAGTAGGTTTCCATACACGAGGATCGTGTAGTGTAATCGTGTAGCGTACACGAAAAGTACACGATCATCATGTGGTCATCATGTACACTTGATTAGTGTAATAGATGCTACGTAATGCTCGTGAACTGTTGAAAAAGTTTTTGATGCACTACGCAATGATGGTGTAGTGTACACGAGATCTACACGGGGCTCGTGTACCTTGCGTGTACTCTACACGATGACTACATGAGGATCGTGTAGTACTTATGTAGACCTCATTTTACACTACACTATCATCTTGTAGTGATCATCTACAATAAATGAACTTCAAACAACTTTTCAGATAGAATAAAATAAATAAATATTCCTATAAAAAACTCATGAAAATGAAAAAACCCATGAAAGAAGGAAGAAGACAAGTAAATATTTTCCAAAAGAAGAAAATAAAACTTATACTTGTTCCAGAGAGAAGAATTAGCAATCCTATGTTATTGTAGGAAGAATGAAGAAGACGAAGAAGAAAACGAAGAGCAAAACAAAGAAGAAGTCAAAAAACTAAAAAGAAAAAGGAGAAATGAAGTGGGTATGGAGGTTTTGAGTATTAAGTGAGTAGACCATGTCATTTGATTGGACAGCTTATAAGAAGAGCAATGGGGAAAAAATGAAAAAGTGAAGGAAAAGTGGGATAGGGGCCAGGGTATGCAAAAAATTAGTGTAAGGGTCCACTTTAGCAAAAAACCATAGTAATTGATCTTCACCTGGCTGTAACTTGGAGGAGACCATGATGATTGCAAGCAAGCTTCAGGATCTGGATCCTTCGATTCAGGATTTTGAGCCTTCAATTCTTCTGCGATGAAGCCATGTATCTTTGAGTTTGCACCTACAAACTCCATGCATGATTTCTCTGTAAACTTTAGAGTCTCGATAGGGTTTATTTGCATTTTTCAATAATGTAGAGGTTTCTTCCATTACAATACCCCAAGATAGGCAAAGCGATTGTGAAAAGGGATCTCGAGTATTGTCTGGATGTTTTTTAAGTTCTAAATGTCAATTCTACATCATATAAGTTGATTACGTTGTTGGGCGTCAACAAGAAGCGCAAATAAACCTTCAGCATATAAAAAAATATGAGGAAAGAGGGTCACCTTGACGGAGGCCACGCTGGGAAGTTAGATTATCATAAATCAAACCATTCATCATAAATGAGAAAGAAACAGAGGATACACATCTGAAAATCAAATCAATCCAATTCTCATTAAATCCTAGTTCTCTCATCATTGGCAAAATATATTTCCATTCAACTCTGTCATAAGCTTTGCTCATATATAATTTAATAGCTGAGAAGTCATTTTGCCCTTCTTTTCCTATTCATAGAATGAATCATCTCAAAGGCAATAATAATATTATATATAATTAGTCTACCCTTCACAAAGCACTCTGATAATCAGAAATAATCTCAGCAAAAATGCATTTCAGTCTATTAGCAATCGTCTTATATATGAGCTTGTAAATAATAGTACATAAACTAATCGAGCGAAAATCAGAGACAAATTGGGGGTTATGATTTTTAGGGATCAAAATTAACAATGTCCGATTAAATTCTTTAAAGTCAGTTCTATAATTCAGAAACGAGAGGCAAAGAGAAATAATTTCCTTACCCACAATGTGCCAAAAATTCTAAAAAAAATAAGGCAGGAAAAGCATCAACATCAGGGCTTTTCATCGGATGCATGCTCTAAAGGGCTTCCTCAATCTCCTTCTCAGTATAAGGGAGCATAAGTTTCTCGTTCATTTCATCGGTGACTCACCGTGATACACTACAAGTTACAGCCTCAACCACCTCTTCATTTGGACCTGAAGATGTGAAATTATCATGAAAATATCTTCGAAATTTATGAAACAATCCCCTCCGTTGTATCCTGTCAGTTTTGATCTGAATAAAAAATCCTCGTATTAAGTTCTCTCTCATTCTTTTCGACGCCTTTGCATAAAAAAGGCAGTGTTTATATCCCTGAATTTTAGTCAGTCCGTTCTCGATCTCTGTTTCTAAAATAGTTTTTCTTGGCTTTCCAGAAAAGAGAGTTTGGACTGAAGCTTTTGAATTCCTGACCAATCTGATTCTGGGCGAACCTCCTCCAAAAGACGATCTAAGGTACGACGTGATGCTGCCAATTCTTTCGAGATTGAACCAAGCTTCCCCGAACTCCATTTATTCAGAGAAAACAAGAAATTTTTTAGTTTTGATAAGGTCGGGTCCCCATAGCTAGTTCAGAAAAGGGAGGACCAAGCCCATGTAATAATGACACTGCACTCTTCGTCCCTAGCCTAGAAGGCTTCAAAGTGGCTTCTCCTGCCCAGACTTCCCGAGGCTGGATTAGAACCAGTGGGTACATTCTGCTTCTCAATGTGGGCCAAAATCATTCTATGGTTCGAAGTAAAAAATCCCAAATTCTCCACCCAAGCCCATCTGAAATGATTTTTCCACCCGTCTATAAAAAAAGCTAGATCTAAGTTCTCTTTGATGAACTCAACTCTCTCATTTGCCAGGTGAACATGGGCCATTTACTCGGTAATTCAGACATTGAGCAGAATTCTAAGGTACTCCGGAATTCTTCCATTTTTGATTCACTGTGAGGATTACCTCCTACCTTTTCCGAATGCTCCAGGATTTCATTAAAATCACCAATTACTAGCCAAGTGGCTAATTGGGTTGTTTGCCGGTCGTTGGAGAAGAGCCCATGATTGACTTTTTAAAGATAGAATCGGGTTACCATAAAACCCAATGAATCTCCAAGCAAAATCATCGTCTTCCGTAATTAAAGCATCATTATGCCCTTGAAAGTATGATCGTATAGACACCGAGACATCTTTATCCCATAGAGCTAATCCCCCTTTAAACCGTCTGTCCCAATTACCAGCTCATGACTAAATCCCAATCTACTTCTTAATTTTTCAACTTCAAAATTAAATAATTGTGTTTCCATCAGAAAGATCAAATCTGGGCTACAACTTTGCACAACTTTGTGAAAAACATTGAATGCTCGGGGTTTACCCAAATTTTGAGTATTCCAGTTTAGGGTCTTCATTATTCATAGCGGGTCTGATCCTCGGCATCCACTGCGTGAGATTTTTCATCCATTTTTTGATTAAAAGTTTTGGCTACTTTAAAAACTGAAGAACTGATCGTGGGAAGCTTACGTTTACTTAAAATTGAAACTGGGGAATTAAACTCACCTCTGTTTGAGTTAGTGTCATTTAGCACAACGCTACTGTTGGTGTCGTTCTGCCCAATTTGATTACTGATTCTCCTCCATTTTCCTTCTTTAAAATTGGACCCAAAGTTTTCATTTCCTCCCATTAGGCCCAAACTCAAGTTTCTGCCCGTTAAAATAGAGTGGGTAACCTCCATTTGTTGGTTTTCATCAAAGCCCAATCCATATAAGGTCAGAACTGCCCGTGAACTATTTTCCAACATGCCTCCCCCTTTGATTTTTTCAACATCCATAATTGAAACTTGAGATTTTTCTTTTGCACAGACAGTATCTCTTTGTCGCGTGTCCACCTTGTCCTCCACATCTGCCCCAGCCCCTGTCAGACCCAGCCCGTGGTCCTGTTTAAATTATTCCCGTTCCATACCTTTGTCTTCTCCCTCCATTGGCTTTCCGGCGCCAATTTCTGGCGAGTTTCCATAGCTAGCCACCTGCAACGCCTTGCATGTATTCCTTAAAGGGGTTCTCTTCTGACCATTACTCACAGGAGGATCCCAACTCCCTTTTTTCTTGATGGTGAACTCCTTGCCATTCCTTTCTGTATACGCCCTCCTGAGGAAGACGACTCTTCCGAACTCTGAACTGAAATTTTTGGTGTCGGTCCCAGGCCATCTGTATCCCTTAGCCAAGAGCCATATTGGAACTTTACTATCCCACTTGTATCCAAATTATTTGTGTCTACCACACAGTCCTTCTCTGTGTGACATAATAAACCGCAACGATAATAAAAATCCGGCAAACGTTCATACTTGTAATCGACCCATAATGGTTGTGAGGTTCGATCAGTTCTCAATTTCATGCCCCTTCTCAATGGTCTCTTTACATCTAGGCAGACTCGGATACACAAATATTTGCTCCAACATCTTCCATCTGGATGTTCATCCACTTCTTTGAAAAGCCCAATGACATTACCAATTTGTTCTCCCACGCCAACCGTCATATACGAGAAGGGTAAATTATAAACTCGAACCCAAAAATGGACCCCGTACAACTCGATCTCTGAGGGTTGTTGATAGCCATCCAATTCCCCAATCAGTACTAATGCCTTGTCGAAGTGCTAAGGTTCATTAAGCATCACTCGTTTCCGATCCAATGGGTGGCGAAATCGGGCAACAAACGTATCCTTTCCTACCTCTTTGATTATTGCCCCTCCTCTTGGGTTCCATAACTTCAACAAAGTCCCCACGATGTGTGGTTTAAATGTTCACACATATGTGTCTTCTTAGACAACTTCATTCTATTTTCATATACATATTATATAAATGTATATATGTGTGCGCTTTCTTAAGTAATATCAAAGTCTGAATCGTCTTTGTTCCAAAGGATGCTTACTATGCTTACCATACTATTATATTTATCATTGAAAACACATCTATGATTACTTTTTTGAAAAATTTTCAAATGACATCACTGAATGTGATTTTATCTCCACTAATAGAGGTTATAAATACATTGCCAAACATTATCATTCACATGCAAAAAAATTGGCTATGACATATACCTACTTGATTCTGTCAATCATCATACCACATGGATGTACAAAAATGTAACGAACTTCCTCTTGTTACATCTACTCTCATGCATATCTAATCGCACTAACGTCATATATTGAAAGTTCATGTTTCTCATTAAGCATTACGACATATGCTCCTAGCATGTGTATCCTCCGTCGAGTCATTTCTTGACGAACTCTGCCCTGATTAGTTTTCTCTTGGGTAATATGTTGCATTGATGTTATGCTATGTTGATCAAGCTTCTAATTGGTAAAACTTCTCTCTAGTGAGTTCTTCTTGATCAGTTCTCTCAGATCATTAATATCAAAAGGTGATGATATGTTTATTCGTCATGCTAATGAACTATCTCTAGTAATTTTGAATATGAACACATCATTGGGATTTATCTGTCATGTACGAGCATGATATAGTTAGAGAATATCGCTTGGCTCTATTCACTTATCATGATGCATGAATTTTTGAACACACATTGTGAACATGCATATGGTACATATATTATCATGTATACTCTCTCGTGCTAACATTGAACATAATGTTGTGCATTGCTAGTGTGTATATATATTTTTCAGCTAGTCATTTTTCAGTGAATGTCGCCATGATTAGACTCTTTAATAAAGAGAGGTCCGTCGTAGCCAACTACTTCTCTTACTGAAGGCTAAATGAAAGCAATTGGTGCATCGTCACATACAATTGAGGGCTCCAACAACAAAGATGACCCTACATAACTGATTCAACGAAGAAACGTATACCATCACAGCTAAACTTGTGGCTCATCAAGTAAGATCACAACACACAGATACTGTGTACAAGTTCAAGTGCTACGCAATTGAACTTGCACACGGGGCTAATGTTTATACATGGGATTCCCGCACCTGACATATCCATTGGATCCACCTTCTCCAATCAGACCTCTGTGATTATCTACCTATAATAGTCAAGTCAATTGGCAAGACTTGAACGAACTCTTACTGCCTTGAGAATGAATTGGAGGCATATGCTTTGATAGGATTAGGATGAGGTTTGTTGTGTCAGTCCGCCATCACGACTTTCTCAATAGGCTTTAGTTGCGTTGTCCTCTTATTGAGGATGAACCTAAAGGCATGTGATAGTGTTCTATTTGTTGGTTTCTACATACACTTGACAATCACTCATTGGTCACCACAAAGTAAGGTTTAGCCCTCACTCTCTCTATATCTTTATATACAGAGGCATGACACCCTTATTGAGGGGGGCTAAATATTTTACATTTAGACACACATTTAGGGATTTCACTCCCCCCCTCTCTCTCACTCATTAAACTTCATATGAAAATTCAACATAGTTAGGACCATGATGAGTACCTCATTGGTAACCTTAAGAAGGTGTGTTTATCTGTGATTGTCAACGTCTAGGTCGTGGAAGATGCTCATACTTTCCTCCACACACAGACCTCCACGTTTTCAAGGCTTCTCCGTTGATTAAACGACTATCTATTCTTATACCCAATCCGGTTTGAAATCTAACCCCTAAACAGATTGCATATAAAATATTTGAAGACTTCTAAGTGTCTGAAATTCTTAATAGAAATATCTTTGAATCACTTCTATATATTATACCCTTATTTTAACCATAAAATTGTTAAAAATCACCTAAACAAGAATATAAAAGCATGAAAACAAATAAATCTGAAAATTGCAAAAATTAATCCAAAATAATAAAAAATTTCACTGATTTTTTCCATCATACATCACATTCACATGAGTCGAACCAAAGCAAAGGCAGTAAAACTCAGTGTGGCAGTTCGTCAATCTTGTAAACACTCGAACTAAGTTCCTTGTCAGTTTGCTCGGCTGAGGCAGTTCGTCAATCTTGTAACGTCCTATCAGAGTTGATGACTGAGATTACACTTGAACCGCGAAATATATTTTTTTATTTTTTATTTTACTTTTTCAATTGATTAGAGTCGTTTATATTAAAACCCGATGATAGATGAGACTAACCGTCAACTGCGAAAAATTTCAGAACTATCAAGAACCCCAATCCCGACTACAGCCGAGGGTGCAGTTGGTACATGGTTTTGAAATAAATTCTTGCGAACGTTAACAAAACAATATTAGTTTAAAAGAAAAACAAAACAATATTTATCTGACTTTCTAACTTTGGGATACTAAATCATTCATAATATATGCTTTGTTTCTTCGGACTTGTTTGGTATTGTTTTTGTTGTTTTTTTTGCTATATTTAACTTAGACAAATAAAATTTGTGTCATTGATAATTGACACTCATAAATTTAAAAATGGATAACACTAACCGATAAATTTTGATAATAGAAATTTCTGTCCTTTATTGTTTAATTTCTTCATATTTTCTATAAAAAAATTTAGGGAGAAGTAAACAGACATCCTTTGAGATTTGTCTAAAAGACACGGACACTCATGTAGTTTAAGAAAAGACAAATAAATTTAATCCGTTACAAATAGTTTAATTTTAGAATGAAATGACCAAAATAACCTTATATATTGACTCTTATCTGAGACCCGTGCACCCGTACTGGAGTTTGATCTCCATTATTCGGGTTATATCAAAAGTGGATGGTTTGATATAACCTGAAAATTTGGGTTTGATGTAACCCTAAGTCCGTTAGCAAACGATCGAGTAAGAGCTTTCTTGATATTTTGAAAAAAATTAACGCCATTAGTAAGAACATTAACATTTTTTGTCTTTTTTGTGTACAAGATAAAATGTCAAGTGAGATGTATCTTTTCTGAAAAAACAGAGGGTGTCCGTGTACAATACTCAGGAGATGTTCGTGTACTTTTCTCGAAAATTTAAGATAGACCATAAAAATTTAAGAAAAGGAAATAGAAAAACTAACATGATTAAGCAATGGAGGACCAATTTTCCTATATTTGAAGGAATGCTGATTGAGTAATTTTACAATAGTTATCAAAATCGCAATCCGGATCGTATGATCTTACGATCATATAATTTCAAACGATCCAGATCGAGTATAGAATCGAGATCAAGTGGGATCATGGTAAGATCGGACCAAGATTTGTAGGATCGGTAGGATTGTGGTAGGATCCCACAAAGTTTATATTATATATACTATAAAAATTATACAGGTATGGTGCGTGTGACGCGAAAACTTCTTTCCGCTTGTGAGTCCATATTTTTCAAACTTTGTGCAAGAGGGCTATTTTTTTATATATTTTATTCTTGTGGTCATTTTTTATGAATTTTCTTAGAAATTGATTATTTATTAACATAACATATTATTTTTAGTTTTATTAAATGTTGTCAAATAACTGATTGTTGAAGCTCACTTCCTAAGTCTCCCTAAGTTCAATTGTAGATACCTTATTTTATCTGACCTAATACATGAAATATACATGCTTTATATTTGGGCTCTTTTAATAATCCAAGACTATATGTACAATTTAAAAACTAATCCAATACTAAAATAAGAAAAGTGGTCCAAAGACTAAAAAGTAAAAATTAAAAAAAGAGGACTACAAAATAAAAATTGAAAAAAGACTAAAAGTAAAAAAGGCAAACCCTAATTTTGCCTATAAATAGGAATGAAATCTTCACTTAAAGGGAGGTCTTTTGGGGAGTAAAAAAAACGGGGGGAAGTCATCTTTTAGAGTGAGAAAGAGAGGGGTTGGAAAGAGAGGT
>QANY01000053.1:278778-304160 GCA_003255025.1 Datisca glomerata | reverse complement strand
CGTAAAATGACTAATGTAGAAATTTGAGCTGTTTTTCGGTATTGAGCTGTTTTTCAAATCATACACATAGTCTTAGACTAATATATGGGCCAAAAAATAAATTTATATTTTTAAAGTGTTTGACGAGACAAAATACGACATCTACAACATGAAGCTGAAGCCAGGGTAATTCTTGTCACGCCATACAGGCGGATCTTACCGTAAAGTTTTATACTACATGAATTATGCTCCAACAATAAGGTTGGATATCAGGCATTAATAATTGGCCTTGAGATGGCCTTAAAAATTAGAATTGATAAACTTGAGGTGTCTATGACAAAAACTGATTATAAATCAATCGATGATGTAATGCCAAACTCGAGGATTATAAATCATTTAATGACGCAATATGAAGTTAAGAAGGATGACTTAATTATATACTTTAAGTACGTAAAATGACTAATGTAGAAATTTGAGCTGTTTTTAGGTATTGAGCTGTTTTTCAAATCATACACATAGTCTTAGACTAATATATGGGCCAAAAAATAAATTTATATTTTTAAAGTGTTTGACCAGACAAAATACGACATCTACAACATGGAGCTGGAGCCAGGGTAATTCTTGTCACGCCATACAGGCAGATCTTACCGTAAAGTTTTATACTACATGAATTATGCTCCAACAACAAGGTTGGATATCAGGCATTAATAATTGGCCTTGAGATGGCCTTAAAAATTAGAATTGATAAACTTGAGGTGTCTATGACTAAAACTGATTATAAATCAATCGATGATGTAATGCCAAACTCGAGGATTATAAATCATTTAATGACGCAATATGAAGTGAAGAAGGATGACTTAATTATATACTTTAAGTACGTAAAATGACTAATGTAGAAATTTGAGCTGTTTTTAGGTATTGAGCTGTTTTTCAAATCATACACATAGTCTTAGACTAATATATGGGCCAAAAAATAAATTTATATTTTTAAAGTGTTTGACCAGACAAAATACGACATCTACAACATGGAGCTGGAGCCAGGGTAATTCTTGTCACGCCATACAGGCAGATCTTACCGTAAAGTTTTATACTACATGAATTATGCTCCAACAACAAGGTTGGATATCAGGCATTAATAATTGGCCTTGAGATGGCCTTAAAAATTAGAATTGATAAACTTGAGGTGTCTATGACTAAAACTGATTATAAATCAATCGATGATGTAATGCCAAACTCGAGGATTATAAATCATTTAATGACGCAATATGAAGTGAAGAAGGATGACTTAATTATATACTTTAAGTACGTAAAATGACTAATGTAGAAATTTTAAATTATTGCCTTCGAACATGTTCGAAAAGTGAAAAAATGACGAGTTGATGCATTAGCTAACTTGGCTAAAAATCTGTCAACATACCAGTATGCCAAAAAAGGGTCATCCCACTAGCTGATCGTAAGCAAGAAGAATCGAACTTAAGTTCCATATGCCTAATTGATGAAGAGGATTGACATCAACCATTCATTGAGTATTTGCAACATGGAAAACTACCCAATGACCTGTGTCATAAAGCCAAAAACTGAAAGCTAGCTGCATGATTTACTTACTACAAAGATACCCTATAATGACATTCTTTTGACGAACTCTTTCTTTGATGTTTAAGACAAGAAGAAGTTAAGCATATATTAGAAAAGCCTCATTTCTTTGATCTTTGGTGTCTGTAACACTCATCAAACAGGACCAAAGCCTCATCTTAGGATAAAAGATTAGGATATTATTAGCCAATAATAGTGCAAGATTCGATGGTTTATGCCAAGAAATGTGACGTTTAGTAGTTTTTTCATTTCAATTTCATCCACCAACCACCAGGACCTTTGCATTTAACATTAGTGCCTTGACCATTTGAAGGGTGGAGACTCGTTCTGGCTCTCTAAATCCAGAATTATCAAGGGGCATTCTTACGTACTTGTCGGGACATATTACTTCTCCAAGCTGGCTGAAGCCATACTATAATGGAAGCCAATAAAGAAGATGTTGTTGATTTCGTCAGGACACATATCACCAATAACGGAAAGTAATTATTTAACAACCTGATGGACAAGCTTTGTGAGAAGTTTGATTTCAAGTAGTACAAGTCTTCTATGTATAACACATCGGCAAATGGGCTTACATATACATTTAACAAAATAGCTTTGTAATATTTTAAAGAAAGGTGTGTTGAAGAAAAGAAAGTGAGATTGGCACGATAAAGTCAGTGAAGCTCTCTCGACATATCGAACCACTCCTCGAACACTAACACAAGCCACACCATATTTTGTATCCTAGAGTGTGGAAGTAGTTTTACCGCTTAAACGACAAATCCCATCAGTTTGAATTGTTGAGGGAACGACTAATGAAGAAAATACGAGGCTATGTTTGGAAGTAGGGGCATGCATGTTTGGTTCAGTCAATTATTACCTTAAAAATGTAATAAAACTAATTTGATCGTTTCTCTCTCATTCTGAATGGAATCGAACTTATCATATAGAAATAACCTAGTTGAACCAAACTCAGGTAACCAGTTTGGTTCGGTTGGTTTATAGAGTTTAACAAGAAATTACAATATCTCAAACAAAAAATTCCATTGAATAAGCCCATAAGAAATTATAATCTCAGTATAGTATAATCTAAAAAAAAAAAAACTCCATTGATAAATCTCCAATCTTAACACCAAAGTTCAATCTCACAACATTCACCAACATATTTCAATTTGTCTTTCACACTTTCAATGGAAGTGGGTATATTCGTGGAAATATAATAGTAAAACAAAAACTTTCAGCAAAATCCAAAAATTAATTCAAAACCCTAATTAGTAAATCCAATTTCGCAAAATTTATAAACTCATAAAGTACCTTCAATGGAACTAGTGAGAGTGGCGAAGTGACAACGCTGAAATTAAACAAAGACAAATAGAGGATTTCAGATGCTGAGATGAAGAGACGGGTAATGATTAGATAAGGGGTGAGAAATGAGAAACGGCTGCTAGAGTTTTGAGATTTGAGGATGAAGATGCGTAAGGTTGAGGGACTAAGGGAGGAAAAAGATGCGTGAGGTTGAAAGATGACTAAAGGAAGAAGAGAAGAGGCGTGGTGTGAGTTTGAGATGAGAAGTTTACAAAGTAGTTGATAATAATGTCTGAAGATTGGGGTCAATCAATGAAAAGTTCCTGAAGCGCTGCTATTCTTGAAAGATGGTATGACACGCATTGTCACACGTGCCTTATAAAATGCATGATGCTCATCTCCCGTATGAGCCTAAACTTTTGCCAACAGACTATGGTTTGACTTAATCTTTTTTATAAAGGTTCGTAGGTAGCTTAAGAACAAATATCTTTGGTCGAATTCAACAGAAAAAAACTCAGAAAACTACTATCTAACTTGATTGCTTCTCTATACGGATAGGTAAGCAGCTTAGGAGCAATCCATAGGTTCAATCTAGAAAAACACTCCACCAACTTAACACATGGTTAAATTGTTAGCACATTCTATTGAATCCAACAAAAGAAAGACGATGAATCATAAAACATCAACTACAAAAATGTGAGTATAAAATATTAGAATGCAAGTGATACAAAAGAAATGATAGAAGATGGACACTTCAAAGGTATATAAAAATCTAGTGTACCCTAGAATTCCACCTCATCGTTGAAAGGACAAATGTGTCCATCGGCAAAGCTCTATAGAAATCTCATGCGTTCTAAGATTATTCCACTTCGTCACTGACACGATATAATATGGCTGTAGACAAAGCTAAGAGAAATCTCACGCTCAGGATTGCCATTGCAAGGAAATGTAGTTGTCATTAAAGTCCAGAATTAAACCCTCGCACTTTGTGAGAACGCTACTGCAAGGAAATATGGTCGTCACCAAAGTCATGAAGGAAACCCTATCACTTTATGGGAACACCACTGCAACAAAATATGGTTGTCACTAAAATCTCCAAGGAAACCCTCACATTTTGGGGGAACGCCACTGTAAGGAAATGCAATGGTCATCAAAGCCCTGAAGAAAACTCTCGCACTTTGGTAGAACTCCACTACAAGAAAAGATGGTCGCTTCCAATGTCCTGAAGAAAACCCCCACACTAAGACGAAACGCCACTATAAGGAAAGATGGTCGTCACCAAAGTTTCGAAGGAAACTCTCTCACTTTAAGGGAAGGTCACTGCAAGAAAAGATGGTCGTCACTAAAATCCCGAAGGAAACCCTCACACTCTAGAGAAAAGGCACAACAAATAAATGTGGGCATCACCAAAGTCTCGAAATAAACCCTCACACTTTAGGGGAACACCTATAAAGGATGGATGGTCGTCACCAGAATTCCAATGAAAACCCTCGAAGCTTGGGGCAACGCTGTTGCCATGGACGATGATCTCGTCACCATAGTCTTGAAGAAAATCCTCACTTTGGGAGAAAGCCAGTGCAAGGAAAGATAATCGTCATCAAAATCCTAAAGAAAACCCGCACACTTTGGAGAACACCACTGTAAAGGAACGGGTACGTCACCCAAAATTGGGGACGTTACTGCAGGCCAAAAGATGGTCGTCGCTACCTTTAGGATGAAACCCACGCAATATGAGAAACGCCATTGTGAGGAATATGTTGAATATACAATATTTAAGAATTTGTCCTAAACATATTTTTCTTTATTTTTTTTTACTGAATTTATAATCGTCAGATCAAGAAATAGTTAGATCAAGAAATAATTAATGAGATATCAATTTTGTAGGACCATTTTTACCTTTCAACTTTCATTAAGGACGATAGAGTTTTGTATAATTATTGAAACTAAACTAGTTTCATTGTGTTTATGGCAAACTAAGAGAGATTGATGTTTCTAGATAAAGAGCAGACATTAACTAAAATTTTGGACGGTTATATATAACTTTTGTACACTCCAATTATCAAAAGTTACACATTGCATCCTGAATTTCTAAAGGTTACCAATGGATCTCTAAACAATCACAAAGTTTCATTGTAGATTGTTTTATTTGAAACCATTTTTTTGTTAGAAGACCCAGTAAACATTATCTGTCCGACAACTTAAAAAATATGCCATGAACAAAGAGATCAGGTGACATTGGTTCTGAACCCTAAAATGATAGAAATACGGCCTTAGGTTGGCTGGATTGTTTCCATGTGCTGTCATTTTGGAGTTTAAAACCAATGTAACTTTGTCTCTCAAATAAATAACGCCAATGTCATACTTTTGGAGGTATTTTTTTTGACAAAAGGATACTCAATAATCCTCATTAGAAATCTCATGGAGTACAAAGGGAATAACCCACTCGTGAGGGGGAAAACTAAGTAAACAGCTAGCTATAAGAAGATTTACTAGCATGAGCAGCAATTTCCTTAGCTACATGGCTGATATAAGGCTCATCCATTTATGCATTCCATGATCCACATTATCCATTTATTATGAAAGTTCCCCAATGATGATCACCAAAAAAGCTCCTGTTTTAATGCGTTCCATGATCCTCATTATCCATTTATTATGAAAATTCATTTTTCCCAAGACCGATTCGATGAACGCCCATTCTACCCGGTCCTAAGCCTTTGCCATGTCAAGTTTCAGAACCATTTCTCCTCGTTTTCCCTGATCTTTCAATAGAAGCGAATGAAGTGCTTCATGGACTACAAGGATATTATCTTAGATTCTCCACCCAGCTACAAAAGCACTTTTCAAAGGAGAATTAAGCCCTTGCATAACCGGTTTCAAGCGATTAAAAAGCACCTTGGAGATAATTTTATAAAGTACATTGCAAGAGAGATTGGCCTAAAATCTTTCATGGTCCTAGGAGCAGATTTCGGAATGAGACTAATATACGTAAAATTGATGCCCCGGCGGCAGTTAACCTGTCTCAAAGAAGTCCTCCAGCATAGCTAAGATATCTCCAGCCACCATATCCCAATTACTTTGAAAGAAACCAGCGTTGAAACCGTCTGTACCAGGTGCTTTCAAAGCTTGCATTTGCCGAATAGCCGTAATGATTTCATGCTCCTTGAACGGGGAAATCAGTTCCTCATGCTGGCTGTCCGTGACTTGAACATTAAGGACTTCAACAACCTTTTCAATTTCTCTTGGCTGTTGACTTTTGAAAAGGTTAGAGAAATACGTAGCAGCCACTTCCTTTAATTTCTCCTGCTCCACTCTCCAATTACACTCTTCATCCTCCAGCCCGTGGATCCGAATCCCCCTACTCTTTTATTTAAATTTGGTATGGAAATAAGCTGTGTTTCGATCTCCTAGATTAAGCCAATCCTCATGAGTTTTATCCTTCCAAAATTTCTCTTCATCAATGACGGCCCTTTCCAAATCTTTCTCCAGCTCATTTATACTCCGTTGATTCCGAACTGGCGTCCCATACAGAGCTTGGAGTTGAGAGAACAGCTCCTTGATTCGAATTAACGAATTTCCTTGGTTTTTTCCGCCATTACAGCAGCTCTTCCATGGTTTTCTTAAGCTTCCGGATAATCTTCTCTCCTGCCAAGCCTTGAGTATCTAGACCCCAAGATTGGGCTATCACCTTTTTGCAACTATCCTGCTTTATCCATCTGATTTCAAATCGAAACCACTGAGGTACTCTTCTAAGATTGCTCCTTGGCCAAGTATCTATCAGCAGCACCGAGTGATGCGATCCAGGATAATAAATATGTTGGACAACCAATTTCTCGTAATTTAGCATCCAATTACAAGAACAGAGAGCTCGATCTAACCGGCAAAAGATCAAATCAGTTCCCCTTCCATTGCACCACGTGTACTGTGTACCAACAAATCCTAAGTCAATCAAATTACAGGAGCGTATCAGATTACGCGAATTTTCCCCGTTGCTAAATTCCACTAGGTTCCTGCTAGATTTCTCCCAATCATGGAGAACTTCATTAAAATCGCCTGCAAGCAGTACGGGTTCGGGGATGGGCAGAATCTTTTGAATCAAAATTTCAAATTGAATTTTCCTTTCCCTCATTTCATGACAGCCATAAACTCTGAAGAAATACCATCATTGACTGATCAAAACATCAACAATTTTTGCTTCTATAAGAAAATATGCATAAGATATTACCTGAACCAAATGATGATCTTTTTCCACAATAGCCCAAGACCCACCTAGTATTTAGTATTTACAGGGTCCACCAAAAGTACATGAGGAAAATTGAGGCGCCTCTTGACTCTCTCAATCTTCGCCGCTTAGTTCTTTGTTTCTTGGAGAAAGACAATGTCCGGGGAGAATTTCTTCACTGCCTGGTGAAGGCTATGAACTGTCAAGGGTCTCCCAATACCTTGACAGTTCCAGCATAAAAGTTTCATGGCTGATTTGGAGACCCATTAAGGTTGGTCTCCGCCACCTCTTGATTTCTGGAGCTCGAGTCATAGTGCCAATTTAGAGCTGGAGCAGCATTGTTCGTTGTTGAAAACACTCTCTGTCAAAATGGCTTCCTCAATTATCCCTCTGTTTGGATTTGGACGAGCTCTTTTTAAGTTCCTGCCCTTTGATGTAACTCGCAACGTGATATTTGGATCAAGTAATTTCTTACTCTTTTTCTTTGTTCTGGTTTGGGCCTGTTGAGAATTCTCAACGTCTCCTTGGTCCATTGGGCTCTGCTGAACATCCAGTCCAAGTGGGGGAATGTCCATGTTAATTGGGCTAAAATTGGTAATTGGCCCAATCTCCACCATTTGCTCTTTATCCTTTACAAACCCTTCCGATTGTGCGAAAGAATTATTCTGAGTAGGTATCCGCGCATCTAATGCCACACTCCCTTGGATTTCGAGTTTTTTATCCTTGTCTCTACATATGTTTCCACCTCTAGCTTCTTTAATGCTCTGACAGCTAGAGTTAGGTGTTATCATTACTTGGGGAGAAGAGCTAACATAGGTATGAGTTGTTGAGAGGCTGCATGATATCCAAATCGACCCCGGATCTTATGTATTAACGTTGCTCAATACCGTTCGTCACCCTTCCATAGTTAACTCTTATGATTGCGCCTAGTTGAGAACAGAGCCTCCTAATCAGATTTTCTCCCCAGTGGGAGAATATGCAATTGGACCCAGAACTTGCTCCACCTCATTTGAAGCTTCTGTATGTTGGAGAGAAAAGAAGAAGAGAAAAAAATTAAAGAAAGATTGAAAAATTGAATGAAAGTGTGTGATGTGAAATAAAAGATAATTAAAATATTTTCATTATCCCATAAAATCTAATTTTAGTTTATCTACACGTTTGGTTTGTTCTCTAAATTTTAAAACGTTATTTATAGAATAGGGCATGATTAGCTTCGTTTAGAGAGAAATAGACGAACACAATGGCACTTGATAAAGCATCCTGCATATTAAGAGAAATACAAAAAGAGTTCTGTGAGGGTCAGAGTAATCGGTTGTTGTACTCTGACTTAGATCGTTGTATCCTGCAGAGACGATTCGTCGTAGTCTTTAAACACCCCGTGGAGGACGATAATTGTCTTTAGAACATTGCTTTCGAGCAATCCTCGATCTACATTGTATTTTTTCAGTTCTAATTTACTGTAATCATTTTCGTTTTATTTGTTTATTAGATAAGATAAATTCTGCTGTAATCGTTTCTGTTGCAATTACGTTGTAATCGTTCCTTATTTCATTGTAATTATTGGTTAATGAAATTATCTTGTTCCATCTCTACACACAAGACTGCATATATATATACAAGGGCCACAATCTAGGACAAATGACAAGTCTTCCTTTTTTGAGAAGATGTTCCAAATTATCTCTAATTTCAATAAATCTAACAGCTTTCTTTAAATTCCAGGCTGCACATAGAGCTTCCTTTAATGCTGCTCTACTGAAATTTCTTTGAGTAATTAAAGAGCTTAATAAGCTAAGCTCACAAGCATCAGTATCTTGCTGTTTCATTTCCTCACTGACCATAAATGCATGCAGTTCATTCTCCGACAATTTGATTTCTTGGACGAGAGCTCTCAGCTCTTCCATGTCTTCCTTTTGCGACTGAACTGATTCCCCTTATCAAACGGTTGGTGATTACTTTGCACCTTTGTTCCCCAAGATCTCTTGCTAGCAACAGGATCAAGAGACAACATGGTGACCGTTCTCTAATGGCACCGCTTAGAAGTTGGTATTTTGAAGGTATTATTGACCCGTAATATTTTGACTCATCTAACGAAAAATGGTACGGCATCTAACGAAAAATGGTATGGGTTTTTTTTGTTAAACTGATATCATATATTAATTATTTTATAGAAATAGACTCGTACATTAATTTTTATTTTTTTAACCTGATTCACTTTCCATTAAAAATACATTTATGTTACATGTTTACTCTTCATCTCATTTCTTCTTTTTTGTTTTTCATTTTTTTCACTTCTTCGTTTTCTTCTATGTTTTCTTCTTTGTCTTCTTCTTCGTCTTCTTCTTCGTCTTCTTCTTCATCTTCTTACTTCTTCATGCAACAACAAAATATTTATTTATTTTCTTCTTCGTGTTCATGAAGTGTACTCATCGTGTAGCTACACGATATCTATACGATAGGTACACGACGCTAGTGTAACCCCATTAATGAAACTCCAAAAATCAAACGCGAAGGATTAAAAAAAAGTAAAAACGTCGAAAAAAAACTAGAAGAAGGAATTGCTACAAATAAATGGGTAAAAACTTATTTTCAGATCTGGTTTGTGGTTAAATATGGTTCAGATTTATAAAAATAGGCAAAAACTCATTTTCAAATCTGAGTTGTCGTCAGATCTTCTAGTTCAGATTTGTAAAAATAGGCGAAAACCCATTTTTATAAAAAAGAAAATAAATAAATATTCTCAGAAAATTCATGAAGATAAAGAAGAAAATAAATAAATATTTTGATGTTGCATGAAGAAGTAAGAAGATGAAGAAGAAGACGAAAAAGAAAACGTAGATGAAAACTAAGAAGAAGTGGAAAAAATGAAAAACAAATAAGGAGAAATGAGGTGAAGGGTGAACATGTAATTTCATAAATACATTTTGAGTGGAATGTGGGTTAGGGGAAACAAAAATTAGTGTATGAGTTCATTTCTACAAAATGGTTGGGGCAGGGGTCTAGTTTAGCAAAAACGCCAAAAAGTAAAGGCTAAAAATGGTCAATAGTGAAACTTTAGTTTTGGGATATAAATAAAGGTGTTCAAAATTGAACCGAACCGAGCCGAAAATGGTCGGTTCGGTCGGTTCTTTAGCCCCCTAAGGTTCGGCTCGGTTCGACAGAATTGCCGAATTGAAGTTTCCATTCAGTTCAGAAAAAGTTTAATTTTTGGACCAAACCAAACCAAAACTTATAATGTAAAACGACGTCGTTTTATAATCCATGTATATTTCTGAACTACTACCTTCAATACAACGTCATTTTGATCAAACCCCTCAATATATAGACTTTTAGGTGTAGGTTTTTTTATATCATTTTCATTTCCCTTCTCTTTCATCATACTACCCTGCCCCTGGCCCAAATCGCGAATATCGAATCACGAATCGCTGAAGCTTGTCCCTTCTCCGATTACTTTAAATTAATTATGTTCTGTTTTGATTAGTGTTACTTGAAATTAGCTATGTTCTGTTCTGATTAGTTTAAATTAGTTCTTAGTTCTGTTCTGATTACTTTCAAATTAATTTTGCTCTGATTACTTAAAATTAGTTTTCGTTCTGATTAAAATTAGTTTTCGTTCTGATTACTTAAAATTTGTACTTAGTTAAAATTGAAATTAGTTCTTAGTTTTGATTTGTTAGTTCAGAGTTTGATATTATTCTTAGTTAGTTGTTAGTTCCGATTAGTTCAAGTTTCTTTAATATTCTTTGTACATTGATTAGTTTTGTTTTAATTTCTCCATTTGTTTTAATTTTTCTATATTGATTGGTCTGATTTGTTTTGTTGTCTCATTAGTAGAACATGTGTCACCGAACCGCCGATCCGAACCGAACCGAAATTCACGATTTAGTTTGATTCTTATAGCATTCACGTTTCAGTTCCGTTCGACAAATAGCCAAATCGAATGTTTCGGTACGATTCAATTTTAGGTCACTAACCGAACTGAAGCAAACCGTGTTCATCCTTAGATATAATTGAAATTTTTAAAAGTTATGGGTTTAAAGTGTAAAATTATCATAATCAGGAGTTGTCACTATAATTATGACAAAATAGTATAAATTATCCAAAATAATATTGTAACCGTTGGCAAGAAACTATAAAATATATGAAATACTAGTATAATTTATCCAAAATAATATTGTAACACTTGGCAAGAAACTATTGCACCACTTTACTAGTTCTATTATACAGTCTAGGTTATTTATGGAATCAAGAGAATGGGACAATTTTGTATAACATTATTCAAAATTTAAACTAGCGGATCTTACCATGGTAATAAGGTTATTGACGCATTAAATATTAATTAGAATTCACATTGTTGCCTGTTGGATTCACAAGTCTTCAAAACACAATTTAAGTACACTTCCATGCTCCCCACAAGCATGCGAGAGGAAACTAAAAACTATATGATTTCTAAAAAAGTTAATAACTAAGCTTTACATAAATAGCAAAAGGTAAAGCTAAAAATGATCACTTATTTCTATATTCTTTTCGATCTAGTTTTAATGACCAATTATTCATTATATTATTGATGATGATGTTTGAAACATTAATCAAACCCGAATGACTATACAACATGATGATAAGGTATAACATGCCAATTTTCCTTCGTTTTAAAATATTACTCAGTTTTTAAATTAGGCATACAACAGGGAAAAAAAGATGATTTGAGACTTTATAAATAGCATTTCATTTGTCAATTATCATCTGAATTAGCAAAATCTACCACAAAAACAAAAAATATGATTGGAAATTTTTTTTGAAGCTTGTGATGCTTATGCTATTGACTTTCATAGTTGAAGCCAAAGTCCTTACTCCTAATTCCCCTCCTCATTTCTCTTCAACATCTTTGCCATTTTCTTTGCATATTAGATCACGTAATCTTCTCCCTTTCATTTCATACAATAACGAACATGATAAAAATCCAATCATAAAATGTGGTCAAGAGTGCCTACTCATGCATCTGGACAGAAAATCAAAACTTCAAGAATGTTTCGATGATTGTGTGTATCCGCTTCGCCTTACCAATGAAGAAAGAGAGTTTTTCCTCAATAAACTCTTCAAAAATCAAGAGGAACTCTTGAGTGGAGAAGTACAAAGAAAACATGAAGGAGAGTCTCCTCTCCATCCATATTTCCAAAAATTTAAATTCAATGGGAAGGTTCATCTTCAGAGACCTGGAGACCTTCCATAGTATCGTAAGTACAATTTCATTTTTTACAAATTCAATTATATATTTATTTGCTTTTGCTTTTCTATAATTTATCACTTTTAGTTTTTTATTTTATGCACAGATAGACCAAGCTTTTACAAACTATTCTATTCCCTTTGTGCAGAACATCCTAAAAGGTTGGAGTCTCTCTCTCTACCATAAGAGGAGAAGCTGTTGTACTTTGTTTTATGCCAGAATAAAGATAAAAATATTAGTGTAGTTTAACATTCGACTTCAAAAATAAAAATTAGGTATGGTGTCTAGTTAGTAATTTGAAGTGGATGATATCTTCTTTATATATATATAGTTTTTCGTCAAACATTTCTAATGCTAACAAACATTTCTAATGCTAACCACAATAACACAGACAATCATCCATCATGACGGATCCCACCATGGGACTTACATAATTAAAGGATTGATATTGCACATGTGGTGCGAGAATAATTGTGTCCTTAGCATGACTCTATTTATAAAAAATTCTCCATATCGTAGTTGAAAAATCAAAATAATTGATATCTACTTACTAAAATGAGGATGTCGTTGTTTAAGAGTTACAGCAAAAAAAAGGAGGACTTGATCAATACTGTAATTTTTTTCGCTAAAGATAATATATTAAGTAAAAAATATCATAAGAGATATACAAGAAAAGATCTCAAGCACGTACAAAAGTTCAAAAAGCAAACTACCTAGATAACAAGAAAACATCTGGGCTATATCATCCGCTATATATTATTCAGAAATTGTAGTAACCGATCCTTTTCATTAATTTATATATATGAATGACCAAGAAATTGTAGTAACCGATCCTTTTCATTAATTTATATATACGAATGCCTCTTCATATATATATGTGTGTGTAAAAATGACTACTTTCAATTTCCAGAAATTTTAAATTAGTTATAGACTTATTATTTTACTCTTTCACTTATTTTGTAACTACTGAGAGTAACTTCCAATCACTTTTTTTTATGTTTGTTTATGGTACTTACCTAAATTCTATTCAAACTTGTTCAACTTGCTTTAAAAAATTTATCCAATATACAATAAATCTACATAAATCATTAAAAATTCGTTTTTGTTCTTGGTTTTGTTTACAAGTTATTTTCGCAATCTGAAAAATCTAAATATATTGTTTCCTTATCGTTACAAATTGTTTACTGCAAGGGGTTGTTCTAATTTATTTTCTATGCTCATCTACAAAGATGATTGATTGTAAAATTGAAGATGATGTCTCTTTTTTGAGCAACGTCCAACAAAAACAGGAGAACGATGAAAAATATGATACATTAGAATGTAACATAACAGTAAGTAAAAAATTAATTAATGACAAATAAGCTATATGTTTACCCTTGAAGAGATAGATGTAATAAACGAGCAAGAGCCGTGAAGATCTTTCATTCTATTTTTTTCACAAAAAAATGAAACACAGATGGAGATCGATAGAGATAGAGAGAGAGCAAAGAAAATGAAAGTATGATTTGTTGGGTGTAATGTGTTTTAAAAGAAATTATTTAAGAGAAGTATATCATTTTTGTATACTATTAAATTTGTGGGTCACTTTTACTCATAAACATTATTTTAAGGCCATCTTGCCATTCTCCCTATATTTATTTCATAATCTGGCCACAAAGTTTTGCTATTACCATATGGGCCAACAGAAGATTAGTTAATGTGATAAATAAAATACATATTTACAAAATTACAAAATTACAAAATTAATGAAGAATCACTCATTTTTAATTTATTACTAAATTTAAAGCTACAAAGATTTTATTACGAAAATTGTACAAAAAGTGGTATTGTAAAATTTAATAGAATTTAGAGATATTATTAAAAAGTAGATTATTTCTTCATTAACTTTAATATTTTAAAACTAGATAAATAACATGCTCCAAATCTCTGTCGAATACCTTCTAATAACGTAAAATATCTTCTTATTTATCACCCTTGTACTTTCTATTTACATAACATAATAATAGAATATGATTGACTATGTGTCATCCACTAATACTATTTCATAAATTAGACCCACAATGAAAATACATAAGAAAGTTGACACATTAAAAATATATAAAATCAATTATTTACAATGCTCGTGTAAAAAACCTAGCTATTTAGGTGTCAATGAACTACAAACCTATAACAAATATTCAGAAGAAAAAAAGATAGGAAAGTTAAACAATGAGATCAAAGAGCCTAATAATAATTTAACTTGTTTGACTTAATCAAAACGAACTTGTCATCTCAACTGATAGATTTTCCTAAGAGTGTGTGGCAACCTACTGACTAAATAACTATTAAGTTTGTATGTGTACTTCAAAAAACAAAGTGTAAGTGTGGAGTGAGAAAAAGAAACACAAGACTGAAAGGGAATGGGAGGAAAGCAAAAAAATTGGGTTAGAAGATCCACCGAAGTGGGTAGCCTTAACCGAGTGTGTGGTAACAAGAAAGCCCGAAGGCTGTTCCCATCCCTGTCAGGGGAGATGCCAACCATCTCTCCTTTCTAAGAACACGAAGGTTTTTGGTGTTACTGATCTTTAAATATATCTATGTTATTATTAAATTCATCGATGTGGGACAAACTTTTCCTCTACATGACCCCCAGACCAAGCCCACGGAAAAGGCCTTTCTTTGTCATAAAATTGAGCTTTTCCTCATATCTTAGCCTCAATCCAAGAAACTCACTTGTCGGATATTCTTAGCGACCAACTTGGTTTATAATATTTAGGGAAAACTTGGTTTATAATATTTAGGGAAAAGTACTTGGACACACTCTCAAGTTTACGTAAAAGACATAGAAATTGCATTTAAGAAAATACATAAATCTTCTTTGATATTTATTTAAAGATTAAGAAATTTAAAAACGTTATTTTCTCTACTAACAGCATTAAAATTTTTCAAAATACCAACAATATCCTTATTTTTCTATATTATTATTGGGTAGAACTCGAATTTTCGTGTTTTGAGGGTTTTATTAGGTTATGAGGGAAATAATCAATTTCATGTTTTAAGGGTTTTTTCGGATTCATGTTTTCCCGGATACAAGTCAATATTATTTAAATGTGGGTCTGGATGTAAGGTTGAACCATTCAAAATATGTTTTATAACCGTTTATCATTATATACAAAATAACTAATTTAGCTTAACTACGATATTCCGTTCGTATAGTATAATGCTCTTCATTTAGTTTTTATGATAGATTTTTCAATTGATACTGGACGTGTGTATGTAGTTTGAGTTTCAATGCCTAAAATGATGAAGACGCCCAAGAGGAACGGACAAGCACACGCTTCCAAACAAATCCAAAATAAAAAATTGCAATACTACAATTCTATGTTAGGAGTAGGAGTGATTTAGTGCGATTTCAGGTTCAGCTTAAAGTGGTAATTAAAGTAGACATGCTCTTGCGCGTCCTGCTGTGGCTAGCTATGGCTGAATTCATGGGCAGGAACTGGAAGTTATCCCCGGTAGTGGCCAAAGCTATGAGTGTACTGGAGGGTTTTTGAATGGCGATGGATTCTGAGTGGTTAGGGTTTTTTACTAGGATGTCCTGTGTAGGGTATGACATGATATTGATAGTACCATACTCACCCTCATACCTATTAGTATTTTCTATCCACATACTCACTTTCATACCCACAAAAATTTCATTGACAGAGTATGAGGAATACCCATTTAAGTATGAATATCTATTGAGTTTTTTCTACCAACAATCTATAATTGACAATAGAATTTAAAATAATATAAAATTACTTTCATGTATTCATATCAAAATATCACAATAATATTTCAAATTACAACACATAAAATAAACGTAATTCAAAACACAATTAAGTCAGGTAAAATGTAAATCTAAACTTATTCATGATCATCATATCTTATTTGGTTTCTAAATTTAATAACCATGAAATATTTCATATACATGAATATATATATTGTCGGGTAAATATATAAATGTGGATGGATAGGTCGAAACTCGTACCCTATCTAAACTCATTTTAAAACCTCCATACCTTATCCTTTAGAGTCAAGTACCCGTTGGTACCTAAACCCGTGGGTACTACTGACATCCATATGACGCCGACTAGGATCATTTGAATATAATTAGATTTAGTAGTATTTTTTTTTTATTAAAAACACTAGTATACATTCAAATAACATATTATACTTGAAAATTATTTCATATTCATCTTTGTAAGAAGCACTTGACTAATTTTATCTTAAAAAGGTTCCTCCATAAGCAAAATATTAATACGCCTTATTAGTATCTCATATCATAACCAACTCGACACCATGTGAAATGACCAAAAATTAGTTTTTAAATCTAAATGCTTATCCCCATATTTTTTGAAGTTACAATCGTACAGAAATGCAATTAATTTCAACACACGATTTTAATGTATGTGTAAAGATTTAACTAACGCGCCAACTCATTACAACTACCTTATGTTTATTTCTTCAATCTTTATAAGTCATAGTTAGACATTTTCATTTTGATTTTAGAAAACTAATGGAAAACAGGGGCAAGAAACAACAAAAAAATTGCACAGACGCAGCAAAAACAAACCTAATCCGGCTGACTGTTACACCCTATTGCAATGATAAATTCCTCTTTTGTCTCTCCTTGTAGTTTGTTTAAATGACATATACATTCGTTTAGTTTAAAAAATGATAAATAAGTTGATTCTATTAAAAATTTATTCATTAGGCGTGAAAATTAATATTATTCCTATAACTCATCCGATCTAATCATTCTGTTAAAAATTTGTTAGTTTTTTCTAGGTTTAGATGAATTCTTATATGAATATTAAAAAAATTTATTTTAACGTTTTCAGAATTGAGAATAAAATGAGGGGTAATCTTGATATTATATATTATTTAAACTGTGTTAGTTTAAAATTTAACAGTTCTAATTTTTTTTATCAGTAAAACGTAACATAAAGATTAATTGAAATATATGTCATTTTTTAAACTAAAGAGATGTTTGTGTAATTTATATAAACTACATAGGGTATCAGATGAATTTTCCTTTTGTGTAATTTTTTTTATCAATGAGAGGAGGATACAACATGAGATTTGAACCATTCATCTAGAGCTTGGAAACCTAACATGGCCTGAATTTCTCTGTGTAATTTAAATAAGCTACATTATACTCTCCACATTACAACTACATAGTCTCTTTTTTTAAAACCTAACTTAAAGATAGTTCTGTATTATTTTTTAAATTCGAAAGCTTTTCGTGTTATTTAAACTATTTATATAGCGTCAGATGAATTTTCCTCTTGAAATTATAGTCTTTCACTTTACAACCTAATGTTCATTTCAAGTCTTTATAAATCATAGCTGGCAATTTTTTTTTTTGGAGAGAATCATAGTTAAGATGGCCGCTGCCTAATGATTAATTGAAATCTTCACATACTCTATTGCAATTTCAGAATCATAGTTGATGTTAACCCTTGACGACTTCATCACAATAAATTAAAATGTTGACTATTTTGATTCTTGACAAGATTTGATAAAGCTTCTGATGGAACTGACACTTGTGGTATAAACGAATTAAGAATGAGACTAGAGAGAAATTGGATATGAATGCCGCAAGTATAATTCGACTCTGGCAATTTTTTTTTGAAAAGAGAGTATTTTTAGTGGAACCGTTCATCTCTATCATAATAATTAGGTGGAGAGAGCGATATAAGTGAATGATAAAATAGCATTGTTCTTTAATACCCATTAAGTAAAAATTAAAAAGAAGTCTTTTAGTTTTCAAATAAAAAGAAAAAAAATTGATGAATACCCATTAAGCACTCAAGCGTAGGGGTGTATACGGGACGAGACGGAATGAGTTTTTAGTTTTTTTGTCCCATCCCGATCGGGACGGGACAACTGTTTTTGAGTCCCCTCATCCCATATAGAGAGAAAATCCCGTGCGGGATGAGATGGATTTTTTCCCAATTTTTTACTGCATTTTTTGTTTTTTTACCATTTTGGACTGGATTTGATTTTTTATTTTGGATTTTGGGCTGGTTGGGCATTTTTTTAGAGTTTTATACTATATTATAAAGATTAGAAATCAATTACAGATTAAAAATAAAAAGAATTAATGCTAAAATAAAAAAAATACAATGTGTATATATATATCGGGACGGGACGGGAAGGGACAAAGTCTGGACAAGGACTTTTGTCCCGTGTCTCGTCCCGTCTCGCACGAGACAAAAATTTTACGTCCCTCCCACTCGGTTCGGGATAGTTTTTTCGAGACGCTTGCACACCCTACTCACTGGTCATATCTTAATGGGTATTGCCCATACAACCCATGTAATTTTACATGGTTATGAGTTGAGTATGAGAAGTAAAATTTAGGCGGTTTAATCAAATATATCATTTGAAAACATTTTTTTGTAAATAGGCGGTAATAGTAATAATTGAAAGAATAACCATTTTTCACAAATATTAATGTAATTAAAAACTAATTTACTGTAATACCCATTAACTACATTTATGTTAGATTTTATCTTAAAAAATAACTAAATTAGAGGACTTTTGAAGTTTAAATTTCCGTTTAAGATTTGTCATATTTTCATTAATAAAAATTCAAAAAATTGGTCGCTTAACAAAATTTAACATATTTTTTCACTTGATGAAATTAACTAAGGATTTTAGTAAAAGTAATTGCACCATATAGAATTTTGAAACTTGAGTTTAGGTATAGCAGGATTTTCAATTATTTAGGTAAATAATAATTTTTTAGTCGACACATAAGTAATTTTTAGTTGATGAATTTTTCTTGACCTTTTTACCCTCATGTGTAGATTATTTTATTTGATTTCGTGGGACCATGATAAGTAATAAGATGGCATTATCTTTTATTTTAATTAATATATTCTGGAATTTCAGTTATTAATGCAATTAATATATATATATTTAAAATAATATTTAATTAGATATTGATAATTAATTTTTAAATCCCACTTTTAGGGTGATTTCGGTTATGGAAAATACATAACCGAAATTGATAATATATTTTGGAATTATAGCTTTGTTTCAAAAACAACACGCATTCATTCCAGAATTGATTATTGTGTTTATCAAACATCTAAATTACTCCACCTTCATACTTATTTTGACAGAAAAATCATTCATCACATTCATCATCGATTGATAACATTCATCAACGTTCATCACCGATTGATAACATGCATCAATATTCATCAGTGACTGACCGCCATTGACGTCGACAAATCTCCATTGAAGCCCACCTGAAACAGAATCATTATCGGTAAAAGGTCACTCCATTGACGAGAGAAAAACTCTATTGACGACAAAGATATATCATCTTTTCTCAATGAGGGTTTGCCGACGTCAATGGCGGTGTCGGGAGGATGGAGACCTTTTGGGAATGGTTTGCAACTATGGAAGTCCTTACTTGATTTTTTTCATTCTTTAGTTTTGATTGTGTTTGATTGACGGATTTTTTTTTTACCCTAGTTAAGGTAGTTATCTTAACTGTAGTTTAAGTTTTTACTTTTTAATTTAGTTCTCCTAAAATATCATTAGTGGATTTTAAAATTTGAATTAGTTTATTTTAATAGAGAATGTTGAGATTGGTTTATCGAGCGATTGAGGGAGAGGTGGGATTGTTTACTTTTTGAAAATTTAAGTTTGATGGAAAATTTAAGTTTGATGGAAAATTTAATTTCTATTTAGTATCAATTAATTGCAGATATTAATTTCTAAGTATATCAGTAATCTATTAATTACGGTGGTTAAGGGATTTAAAATCATGTGTTTTAAAGGTGGCGTGATTTGTGGATTTATCAAAATTTTCAGATTTTATAGTATATTTAGGTTGATTTCGTAATAATCTATATTTCTTGTTGCTTTAATTATAGGGTATATCAATTAGGTATATCAATTATAGTTAGTTGATTTATCCGAATTAATAGCGTTGCTACTTTATATGGACGGAAGATTGTTTTGTCTAAAATGATTGAATTTTTAGAAAACTTACTATTTACCTATGTGTCTAGAAAATCTGTTATTGCTTAAAACACCCTCTTAGATTAGATCAGTCTCGAGCCCGACACAGACTCTTTGACCTATGGAAAGCCCATGACTTCTCCATATAAATATAAGGCGCATAGCTCATTCACAAGGTATTCATTATCTAGTTCTCTGGCCTCATGCTATCAAAATCATTACTCACTTAAGCGTCAGAGTCTAATTGGCTAGGCACCACACTGGTGTCAAGTTGATACTCTTGTGTTCACTCCTTTTATCTTACATTCTCGAGTTCATCATCCACGTACCTGACGACGTGTGACAACACCTATGACAGTAGATATTCTAACTTGAAACTTTGTCACGCTCTATTGTAATGGTGAACACAAGAAACAACAATGAGAGAATTTTAATGCATTCTGGTAACTCAATCAATTGACACTCCGTTGGATTTGGCTCCGTCAACCGTGGCTCTATTAGCTTAGCTACGTCTATGATGCTCTGTCAACCTTGGTTTCGTTAGCTTAGCTCCAACATCTTTTCTTCGTAACTTGAACAAGCCTTTTAAAGTTATGCCAATGATCTTAGCCAAACTCTTGAGCCAAAACCAATCATTCTCTATAGGTAGTACTTCACAACCCAAACGGGTTAGGCATATTGATGAAGTGGACAATCGAGCATGAAAAATTTGATAGTTCTACCAATTCAGACAATTATCAAGGCTAAGCACTTACAGACTTCGTTATGGAAATGACATTTGCTACCAAACTCATCATCTGCCGACTTCACATATCTGTGTTAAACTTAGGACGTAAAATAGGGGTAACGAATTTCATATTGTGCATTGATTCGTAGTAGTTGAAATTCACAGTAGCCGTGATGAAAAAAAAGTCGTATCCTTTACCTACACTTCATGCCTCACTTCCTTTACCTACATTTTGTGGCTCACTTCATCTCAAAACAAAAGTCATTAAGTGTTCACTTAAGGCAGGAAGTCATTTGGTCTTTATTGAGGCAAAATTCAATTGGTTTTCCCCAATGCAAAGTTCATTTGGTTTTCAGCAAGGAAAAAAGTCATTGAGTTTTCACTTAAGGCCCAGGTCCTTCAGTTTTCACCGAGGCAAAAGTCCAAATTTTTTCACTTATTGTCATAAGACTTCCTATTTTTACCCAACGGAAATGTCTTAAAGTTTTCATTCGAAGCCACAAGTCCTAATATTGTCTACGTGACAAGGCATCGACCTAGCAATTCTTTGGCACATAAATTATCATGGTCCAACTACCGAAGATATAAACTTCGTTTGCAAAGAGGCACAAGCATTGAGAGTAGTTCTCAAACTTATAAGTTCTCAGGGTTTAACTACCAAGTGATTAAGCTTAGTCCGTACGAGGAAGATCCTAAGAGCAATTCTAGGGTACATAAGTTTTTGTGGTCCGAACGCCAAGTACTTGAGCTTGGTCTGCAATGAATACAAGCCATAAGGATAAACTTCAGGCACCAAACCCCTTGACGCGTGATTTCCAAGCATCCAAACTTCGTATAAAATAAGGCGCAATCTCGAGAATGATTTTCACGAATCTAAGTCCTCATATTTTGGTCTGCCATAGTTCTACACTTGGCCCGAAGGTGCTAAGTCCCCACGTTTTTCCTGTCAAGCTCAACCCTTGACCTAAAATGGGGCCACGTCGGTCTGCTACAGTTTTACCAAAGTTTACGGACCTTCCTCATGCTCCAACGACTGGACGAGCACCATCCTGCTTTTCTCAACGAGCATATTCATGCTCTAGCGACCGAATGAGCATCCTCATGCTCGCCCGCCCAGACGAGCATCTTAACGCTCTACTGTCCGGATGAGCATTATCATGCTCTGGTGAGTAGACGTGCATTCTCATGCTCCGTCGTCCGAGCGAGCATCCTCATGATCTGTCACCCAGACGAGCAAGCTCATGCTCGCCCGTCCGGACAAGCATCGTCATGCCCCGTTGCCCGGACGAGCATACTTACGCTCCACCGACCAAACAAGCTTCCTCATGCTCCGTCGACCGGACGAGCATCCTCAAGCTCCACCGATCGAAGGAGCATCTTCAAGCTCCACCGACGGACGATCATCCTCATGCTCCGCAGTCCAAACGAGCATCCTCATGATCAGCCGATCGAAGGAGCATCCTCATGCTCTGCTTGGACGAACATTCTCATTTTGAATCGATGCAATCGGATATCTAGGTAAAACGCTATGATAAGATAACTGTGAGGGCACCAATGATTCGAACCGCAAAAAGTGAATACCGTGACTCACTAGTCATGTCAAATTCGTGCTTGCTTTTGACACAAAAAACTTCCGATTTAGGTCTGTTGTGTGACATGTAAAGTTGTTGGGTTTTATGTTATCTTTTCAATGGTTTTTGAGTAGTCGCAATTGGATTCAGGGGTGAAAAGTAATGATAAAATAAGTTATGGGGCACCAAGATTTGAACTTCAAAAACCTTCTCTACGTCGAACTTGATTTTGTCCCAATAAACGTCCGAATTACGTCTTTGTTGTGAAATGTGAATTTTTGGCCTGTGTGTTATATTTTCAGTGCTTTTTGAATCGACGCAATTGAATTTCAGGGTGAAAAGTTCTGATAAAATTATGTTAACTTCTCAATTTGATTAAAACAGGAAATAAGGTGATTAGATAGAATATTTTCAAAGATATCCACCAAGCATATCTTATCATAAAAGAAGACTTCAACTACAATTTGAATTACTAAAGTCAATCTCACTATCAAGATTGTTACACTAATCTGGACCTAACCGGTCTTGGGGTTGATAAGTTGAATGCACGACGATTTAGCCAGACAAACAAAACATACTTCGCTCAGTTGTTTTTATGATTCAGAAAAATTTAATTTTACTTTTAATGAAGTCAAGTCGAAGCATTTTTATGGCTCTATTCAACTAAATCTTCTTTTGCACAGTTTGAATTATTCATGATCTCCAAGGATCTTCAAGGCCTTAGCTCTTAATCATAGAATTGCTTTTTCAAGAATTGTGCTCTTCTCTCCACTTTTAATTGATGAACTGATTCTCTCATTACTCTGATTGAACTCATTGAACTGACTCATTATCTTAGGCCATCAGAATAATATATGTATATTTTTCTTGATAATGGCATATCATATATTTTGGATGACTGAAATAATATATAATTGTAAAATTATCAATAATAGTGCTGCCCATTGCTATTGTATACAATTGTAGTGCCACGTGGCGTGGCGCTACAGTAGTCCATGTCAATCTCTGATACCCAATCAGTGATTGACACGTGACAATTACTGCATATTTAATATTTATTTAATAAATTAAATATCTAGATATTAGTTAATTTAAAATTAGCATATCTAATTATCTCTATCAATTAAATTATCTATTATTTCATAAATAACAAATTTAGTTGATCTAAATTATTATCTAATAATAATTCAATTATCTAATTTTGTAAATTAGATATTTTGTCTCACTTATCGTTAACTAAAAAAATCGATAATTATTTATATATCTTAATTCCAAAAATTATATTATTACATATAAAGAATTCAGTTAATTAATTTTATATTAATTAATTACACATAATTATCTCATAATTATGTACTTGCCCAAAAATAAAATTCATTTGCAAGTAATTCATTTTTTCATGTCATGAAATATGCACACCATGTACTACGTAGTATAGAGGTGACTTGGGGACCATGAGCCTATAATCCTAAGCTGCAATAAATCAGATTATTAATTAAACTCTTTAATTAAATAATCTTATTTATTAATTCTATTATTACTCTACAATAAATATAGAATTGCATTCTTAAAGATTATAGATTATATTTACATAGTATTCTCATGTAGTCCACTGATATAATCTTTTCACGTAGTTCTGCCATCCAATTATTGGTTCATAAATTAGAATTGGTTAAAATTACTGTTCTACCCTTCTAATTACCTCTTAATCTTTAAGTACCATTAATCCACTAGTGAATGACTAATTTATAATCTTATTATAAATTTGAGCTCAATAACCATTGAGTTCTAGAATTAACACTTTAGAGAACCAATGTATGATCCGTTAGGAAAACTTAGATTCCAAATCTTGTAAGATCATGTTCCTAGCCATCCATATCACTGAATCTCCAAAACAAAAGTCACTAACCTAGTTTTCAAACAAATCTTAACGAGTGAATCAAAAGATCCAGTATAAATGCATAGAAGTTAATGACTAGTCAGGATTCAGACTGATCTACATATGATCATCGAATTACTGTGTATTAAATCTTTGTGATAAACGGTACGTTGATAAATATATTAATTCACATCAGTCTAATCATATATAATCTCATTATATAAAACACATTCACTAAGATGTCTATCCACATCAATGATCCAGATCTAGATCACATGCATTCATAATGTTTAGTGAATCGTACTAGCAACTATTCATTAAAGATTCTGTACTTTAATATGTTATTGATAATTTTATTCATTATCTATGATCTAATCCTCTCGTACTAATATAAGATCATAGTCTCATTAATGAATATGAAATTTTCAGATATTTATATAAATTATTCAATAATAATTTAAAAGAACAGTTATAAAAAAACTGTAATCCTTATTAAATTTTATATCAAAATGTCAATACACATGTTTTGTGGCATAACCCCAAACAGATACAACAATCTCAGACCATTTGAGTATTCTTAATAATTAATGATTTTAAATTTTCCACCTTATTTTTTATTGTTTTATCGTAAACGTAAGTTTTCAAAATAGCCGGCCGGAGACATATTTTAATTATGTGTGAGATTTTAAATAGCATTTGGCATAGCATAAGAGTTACATTGAGATAGAATTAAATTATGTTATTACAACTATTTGAGACCAATTATTGTGCTCCTATAAGTGTTTTGACCAATTCTAGGACTCTTAAGACGTTGTTCCAAGTCATTCAATGGTCAACTTCCGGATTAGAATTTTCCTATTGATTAAACTTAAGATTTGCGTTCAGATTATTATTGGGGGGGG
>QANY01000053.1:152643-278764 GCA_003255025.1 Datisca glomerata | reverse complement strand
GGGGGGTTCTAAATGGATATATATGAGTATTTAGCATTTGTAAAATTTAGGTAAAAAAAATTTGATCCAGCCTTGAGAAGAAATAATCAAGTCTAGAATGGTTGGAAATAATATGTGTAACCTACTGGTGATGATGATAATAATCTCTAATATGCGTTTGGATAGTCCAGTGCAAGCCAAAAAGGATGGTCTTGATCTTCCTCCCTACATCTCTCTTAATTGCAAGGATATCAATCACCCGAATAAAGAAGAATCTTTCGGACATGCTTTGATCTGTGCTAATGATTGTTTAGCTAAAGTCGGGAGTGAATCCTATCTTGAAGACTGTTTTCGTTCTTGCTCAAAGCATCTAGGGCTTAAAAATGAAGAGATGGAGTTTATAATTAAATTACTACGCGCACGTTTTTCTTTGAAGAGGCACTAAGAAGCACTTAATAAGCTTTTTACACTCTTTGTTTGTCTCACTTTATTTATGTTGTTATCAACGTGCTTGCGTGGTAATATATAAATAGTACATGTTTGTGTAATCTCGACTGTTGAAAAATAATGTAACCAATGATGTATTTAGCTACACAAAATTTTATAATAAAGATGTTTACATTTTGTTATCAGTATTTAATCACTTCAAAGTTAAAGAGTCATGTTTGGCTTAGTTTTTGAACTACAGCTTATAACTTTTTAACTTAAAAAACTATTAGCTTACTTTTAAAAATAATTGCATCATATAGACAAGTTTTGAAAATTGAGTTAAGGTATAGTAGGGTTTTCGATTATTTAGGTAAATAGCATTGTTTTAGTTGCCACGTGAGCAATTTTCGGTTAATAAACTTTGCTTGACATTTTTGCCCCTCACGTGTGGATTATTGTGTTTGATTTCGTGGGACCATGATAATTAATATGATTGCATTATCTTTTATTTTAATTAATATATTTCAGACTTTTGGTTATTAATGCAATTAATATATTTTATTTTAAAATCATATTTAATTAGATATTGATTTTTAATTCTTAAAGCCCACTTTTTATGGTGATTTCAGTTATGGAAAATATATTTTCCATAACCGATTGAGAATCTATGCTGGAATTATATTTTTGTTTCAAAAACTACTCTCATTCATTCCGTAATTGATTATTACGTTTATCAAACATTTGAAATACTCCACCTTTATCCTTATTTTGAACTGAAATCATTCGTCAATATTCATTACCGATTGATAACATTCATCAACTTTCATCATCGATTGATAACATTCATCACCGATTGACCGCCATTGACGCTGACAAACCTCCATTGACGCCCTCTCGAAACAGATTCATTGACGGTAAAAGATAACTCCATTGATGAGGAATAACTCTATTAACGAGGGATAACTCAATTGATGAGAGAAAAACTCCATTAACGGCTAAGGTAAATCATTTTTTTTTTTCAATGGGGGTTTGCCGGCGTCAATGGCGGAATCATGAGGATGAAGAGTTTTCGTGAATGGTTTCCAACTATGGAAGTTTTTTTTTATTGTTTTTATTCTTTAGTTTTAATTGTGTTTGATTGACAGATTTTTTATCGTAGTTAGGGTAGTTATTTTAACTATAGTTTGGATTTTTACTTTTTAATTTTTTTCCTTAAATATCATTCGTGGATTTTAAAATTTAAATTAGTTTTATTTAATAGAGGAGACTGAGATTGGTTTACCAAGTGGTTGAGGGAAGAGCTTGGTTTAATTTTTGAAATTTAAGTTTTATGGAAAGTTTAATTTCTATTTAGTATCAATTAATTATAGATATTAATTTCTAAGTATATCAAATTTATAGTATATTTATGTTGATTTCGTAATAATATATATTTTTTATTTTCTTAATTATAGGATATATCAATTCGATATATCAATTATAGTCAGTTAATTTACCCAAATTAATATGCTTGCTACTTTATATGGAGGAAGGGTATTTTTATCTAAAATGATTGATTATTTAAAAAATTTACTATTTACTTTTAAATCTAGAAACATGCTATTGCTTTAAACACTCTTCCTACTCTTGTCTATAATGTAAAATTTTCCAACTTCTAAAGGATATTTGGCTCAGCTTTTTGAAATACGCAGGTAACTTGAATAAGCTAAAAAGTCAAAAAGCTTTAAGCTGAAATATCGTAGCTTATTAAATTACACTTTTTTCAATTCCGTTACATTTCTAAAAATATGTTGCTCTTTATAGAAAAATTACATTGCATATCTTCTTCTTTCTTATTTAGATTCACTTTTTGATCGGTAATAAAAGAGCTCGACGCCAAAGTCGTCGTATGGGTGGTCGTCGTCGGTACTGGGCAGTCGTCAGCGCTGTTGTTCCACCACCATCGTTGCTATCTTTGTTTACCGATGACAATCCTTCGCTTTTGACAATCCTTTGCTTTTGAGATTCTCCGTCCCTGCATCACTCCTGAAGCTCTCACTCCCCTATGCGGTTCTCTCCTTCTTTGTCAAGTATCATCCATGCCCTAATTTTCATTTTAAGAAATTTTTTCAATTGTTATAATCTTCTTACACTTATGCGCATATAAGACGATTCTACATGAGGCGCAGACCACATGAGCTTATCCCTGAGCTTCATCGTGCTTTGTCATGAGGTGGACCTCTCTCAATCATAGCTATGCTAGTCGTATAGATTCTACTAAGCATGTGACAAAGAGCATTAGAGGAAAAAGCGCCTCTGAGAAGCTTACAGAAGAAGGACTTGTCAAGTTCTCTGCTAGGGTTTCAATATAGGTAATGACATTAATTGAAAATGTGATGATTTCTTTGTTATTTTCTGAAAATTTTTTGTAATAAACATAGAAATGAGGTTAATGATACTAATATTTTAGCTAACTTCTTTACCCGTCTTTAGATGTGAGTTTCTTTCATGAATGTTAATGTAAAAATAATACAGGAAATAATGTTATTTTATTTTTTATTATGCACAACTGGTATAACTTTGATTTGTAATAGTTTTGTTTCTTTTTTGTTTGTGAGGAGTTCTTGTTTTCACATCCTTCTGTTTGTAGTTCTTTTTCATCCTTTTATTTGTGTTCTTTTTCATTAATGACTTTTCATTTTTTCTATAAAAAATAAAAGAATGCAAATAATGTTGTTTTTAACTAGATATCTCACTATCTGGGAAATTTTTTATTGGACCACGTGTTATAAGTTCTGCATGGCTGACCCTCACCTTAAAGAGAACTGCTCTTGTTCTGTATTGGAGTGGTTGCATTCTTACTATATTACTATATTAATCTATCTTACTATATTAATATAATTTCATTTCTCTTGATTAATATTAATATAAACGTTTCTTATGCCTTAACCCACTCTATGTCTTGATTAATAGTTTCAAAGCATATTAGACTACAAGTACTTCAAATGAGATAGATTAAACTGGTGATGCTTCTATTAGTATAACACTGGTACTTGATAGGGACAAAAAAGACATTAGACTCATGATCATGAATGAAAAGATCTTGATCTACACACAACTTATGCCTTTTCTTCTGAATTTCATTTCTCGTGGACTTGATCTTCTTTATCTCCTTTTTTTCTTCTTTTATTTGTCGCAAACGAATTTTTGCAGGAGACGTTGTAATATCACAAAGTCTTGTGGAGAAGAACTTTGATTTGGCCTTCCAAGTTATCTGTCAATTTAATCTTCCAGGTTATCATTGCATTGCACTACTTTTGTACAAAGCGATATTTTTTTTGGCAAATTGTACAATGGGGGAATTTCCAACAACTGCTATAATCTTATGTTTTGCATCTCCAATTGTTGATATATATACTGGTGTTGCTGCATCTTTTACTGAGAGAAAAAAAAGGTGGGCAATTAATATAATTCTTTAGAAATATCAAGGGCGCCATCAAGGATGATGAATGGGACCAGGTACTGGAATTGCATCTGTACTTTTTTCTTTCCAAAGAAAGTCGCATAGTGATACCACTTATAATTGGAAAAGAAGACCTTATCAGTACTTGCAAGTTGTATACATCTTGAAAATGATGAATTGAGAGTGGAGGTTGTGCACTTATCAATAATATATCATTGTGTAGACGTAGAGTGTGTGTGAGTTAACTTTATTAAAATAAAAAAATTGTCTTATTTTAACTTATGCGTTTTGATAATTAAGAGTCTAATTTATTTAATAAGATTAAGATAGTTCATCATCTGCTATATTTTTGTTTTGTTTAGTGTAATAATTATTCTGATAACTATATCTAGTGAAAATACCCTTAAACGCACTAAGCACCCCCACTTTCTTTGTTAATGGCACCTATTATTGGGTTTTCTAAGTGTTGTGAGCTGCAATAAATGTATATGCTAATAAGCACAAAGAACGCCATGACCGTCTCATAGACATGCTGATGAGTAGCCACATGTGATAATTTTCCCTTTTATATGTATTCAGTATTTATTTGACATTGAGGTTAATTTCAACTGGTTATATGGGTTGGGAAATGTATAGCTGCTTTTTTTAACTCATAGCTGCTTTAACATAGACTAAAATTTTTCAAGGAAAATAAATATAACAGAGACATTAATATGTTTAGAATACATAATATTGTCATGCTTTTTTACATGATTGAATAAGAAAATTAAACAACATATAAGAGATTTGTTACATATTGAAAAAAAAGCGTAAATATTGCACTATACTTATTAACATTCAATATTTTATCTTCTACTAAAAATATAAATATTTTATAATTAAAGAATATAGCTGTGGGATTCAATTAAAAACTTTTTTTTTTCTTTTCTTGAACTTTAGATGACGGGGACTCCCTGTCATCTATGTTCTTTTGGCGGCAACTAAGATGACGAGGATTCTTCGTCATAATCGACTCATTCTCTTTGTGTATAGCTCTTAGCTACTAACCGTGCCTTGAAACTCTACTTTCCATCTGTACCACTTTTCTTCTTGAAGATCCTTTTACATCCAATGGGCCTGACATCTTCAGGTGGATCTATAAATTCCCAGACGAAATTGGAATACATAGATTTCATTTCCTGGTTCATGGCATCTTGTTGTTTCTCATTTTCAGGATCATACGTTGCTTCTTCATAAGATAATTGATCATCCTTATCAGTATCTAACACTAGGACATGTGCTTCTAGTTCGTAGTGAACTGGATGTCTCACAACACTCACACTACGATGTTGCATCGGGGTTTCCTTTACAGAAAATGTGATTTCTCTGGTTTGTTGTTTATCAGTAAAAATTGAAGGTGCTCTTATCTCGTCAGGAAATGTGGTTTCTCTGGTTTTTCGCTAATTCTTTGAGAACTATTTTGCTACAAGATTTGTAGTTTTACATATAGTCATGCTCAAGGAATGTTGCAATTCTCGACACAAACAGCTTTTGATCGATGTGACTATAAAAGTACCCACCTTTAGTATCTGGAGCATAGCCTACGAATATGTATACCTAAGACCTTGAGTCTAACTTTCCGGTCTAGGTCTAAGAACGTGAGATGGACACCCTCATATATGAAAATGACTCTAAAGATGTATTGCTTATAGACTTAGAGGGCACTACATTCAAAATGTAAGTTGTCGTATGTAGTGCATATCCCAAAAATATAAATGACAGTGATGAGTAGCTTATCATCGACCTAACCATATCTAATAAGGTTTGGTTTCTCCTCTCTGCAACACCACTTTGCTGTGCTATTTCAGGTGTTGTGTGTTTGGAAAGGATTCTACACTCCAACAAATAATCTTTAAATCGTAAATATATTCACCACCTCAATCAGATCGAAGAGATTTCAATGATTTACCTAATTACTTTTCAGCTTCAGCCTTAAAATCGTTAAACTTTCCAAAGGTTTCAGACTTTCTATGCATTGGGTAACTATAACCATATTTTGAGTAGTTGTCAATAAAAGTGACAAAATAATCATACCCACCTCTAGCTTGCACATTGATCGGTCCACATACATGACTATGTACTTGCTCAAGTGGTTCCTTAGCTCTTTGGCCCTTTCCTGTGAAAGGTCTCTTGGTCATTTTACCTTTAGACATGATTCACAAATAGGAAGATTTCTAACTTTTATTTCTCTCAAAGTATCATGATTTGTTAACCTGTTTATCATGACAAATATCGAATGCATTCTTAGAAATAATAAACTCTTTGTTAATAAAAAAATTTTGAATAATTGTTCTTGCAAAAATGAAAGAGAAATCAAATTTATAAAAAATCCAGGAATATATTAAACATTGTTCAAAACCAAATAATTATATTCAAAAGTAAACGGACTGCCCCTAATGTTTTAAATGACACGAACGCACCACTGTCAACTCTCAAAACGACCTCGCCTTCAGCCAGCTCACTTGACAAATCAAACATCTGTAAAGAAGAACATACATGGTTAGTGGCTCCTGAATCAAGTATCCAAGATGACAAATCATATTCTACTAAGCAAGCTTCAAGTACAAATAAATCATATTTACCTTTCTTTTTCAGCTCGGAGAGATACTTGTTGCATTTTCTCTTCCAATGACATTCAACCCCACTGTGGAAACATTTCCCCTTATGCATACTGTCTTTCTTGTTCTTCTTGGCTTTTGGTGATTTCTTAGCTTTCTTCCCTTTCTTTGGCTTTTGGTGATTTCTTAGCTTTCTTCCCTTTCTTGTTCTTACCTTTGTCCTTATCATTGTTCTTCTTCCTTTTCTTGTCTTAACAATATTGGAAGAATTTTTTTGCTCAACAACATTTACCTCGCCCTCTTTGGTCATTCTAAGGTTGAGTGACTCAAATTCTGCAGTCATTCAACAATTAGGTCATGTTGAATTGTAACATGTTCATAATATAGTTGGTCATGAACGCATAAAAAGCTAGTGTGAGCGACTCAAGTATAATGCTAACTTGAGTCCGTTCATCATTAGTCGCCCCATGTATTTTTTCCTTGTAGATACCGTGTTTTGTCTGGTCTAATACTTCGAATATACATATTTTTCTTCATATACTAATCTTAGAATATGTGTATGATTTGAAAAAGACCCCATTTCTAAAATAGAAAAGTAGCCCAAGGACTAAAAATGAAAAAAAGTCCAATGGCTAAAAAAATAAAAAAATGAGCAAATGGACTAAAAGCAAAAAGATAAACTCAAATTTTGCCTATAAATAGAAAGTGAGTCTTCACTTGAGGAGGAGGTCAATTTGGGAGAGAGAAATAGAGGTTTTTAGAGAGAAGGAGATGATATATTTTTAGAGAGAGAAAGTGTGAGAAATATAAGAGATCTTTCATGATAGAATCAAAGAGAGTTTACAATTCTATTCACCAATTCATCTTCTCTCTTTTTTTAAGGTAGTTTAAATTTCTTCCACATTAGCTAACAACATTATCTTGTTCTCTCTCCTTCATCCTCTCTCCTTCATACTCATGTAACACATAGTCTTTGTTTCCTTTTCCATATATAAGTATTTGTTCATTCTTCCTCATCTTTTACTCTTAATCTTGAGGTTTATTTTGTGCATTGATGATTTTTTTACAAATTTGATAATGAAGTATCTTTGTCATCAACTCAATCAATGATGATGATGATAAAATATTTGATGGGTGCAAAATTAACTCAATGTGAATCAACCTTTTAATGGGTTGAAGATGTACATTTGATGCAAAAATCCCCTATGATAATTTCTCATATATAAAAATGCATAAAATAGAGAGTTAAACATCTACATAAAGATCATGCAAATATTTGAGCTTTGAAAATTTTTAATCTTATCGCAAGTATTTTCATTTCTTAGATCTTGTTACTATTTTAGTGACACTTGTTTGATCTAGTCATTATCCATGATCATTCCTTTACAATTTGATTAGCAATGAAGGAGGAAAGGAAATAATGATAATTAGTGAACTAAGTAGTCATAAATAAAAGGGATATATTTATATCTCAAAATATTCTATTTTGAAATTTTATTAATCATCTTTTACATGATACTCGGTTCAACTAATTACCGTCCGTAATCTTTTACTATTTGAATAGCAATTATTGAAGAAAAAGGAAATAGTAATTAGTAGACTACTTAGAAAAAACAAATGGTATATTTATACCAATTATATATATTGAAATTTTACAGTTCTAAATTATTTTTATATAAATAAATTTAACATAACTTTAATTTTAATATTACAATTATATTAAAACAATATTAAAAGTAAAAAAAAAATTGAGAGTGCACTCTATGTCCCCCACCTTCCCCCGTTTTTTTTTGTTCTTTTTGTGTTTTTTTTTTGCTTTTTTCCATATTCATTTTATGTTAATATCCTCTCTTTTATTTATTTTTGTATATTTATTTTAATATTCATTCACTTTACATTTTTTTACATTTATTTTTTATATATGTTGTATATTCATCTTCTACGTTACATTTTCTCTACTTTATCATCATACAATTACATGTAATTCTAACTTTTTTTATCTATTTATTTCTTTTACCCTTTTTAGTTATTAATATAACCTATGTTTAGATCTTTATTGATATCGTTCTCTTATATTATCACGTTCATATTTCATTATTCATTCACTTATGGTTATATACTATGCATATGTTTGTGTCATAAAATTACATGTAAATTAAAATTTTATCATTTTTATCAATCATTTTTACTAAAAAATTCCTATGACGAACTTTGAGTTTTTTGGGACACCAAATTTCTCAAACTACTTAGGTGAGAGGTTATTTGTAAGATACCAAGAATAACTCCAATAATACTTTGATCTTTAAAAAAAATTAAAAAACTAAAAAATATTTTTCAATGGTCTATGTACCACTTATTAAAGATCATTTACTTTGTTTCATTTTATGATACAAGACATGCCTAATGGGATGTTCAAAATTGATTTTCTTTTACATTGTTTTAAAATATAATTTGGATAACATTTGATTAAATTTGGTAACCATTTATCAGAATGGATGTTGTGGGGGTGCTAATACCTTCCCCACACGTAAATGACTCCTGATGCAACTTTGAAATTTCACAGCCCAAAATATTTGATTTTATTAAAATTGGATAAACAATCACGCCCTAAAATGATTGGTGGCGACTCTAAATTTCTTCTCCACAAATGATTTTTTAACTGCCGCTCCACGTTGCATGCACGTTGCGACAACTTGGTGACTCCGCTGGGGAGGTAATGGGTCTAACCATGTTTAGATCGATAGAGAGTTAAGCTAAAATTTTATCATATACTGTTCCTTTTGTGGTTCTTTGTTTGTTTATTTGATCCTTTGTTTTTCTTATTCATGCTTGTAGTTGTATATAGTTTGTTATTAATTTTTTTATGTATAATTCTTTACATACTTTCTAATTTCACACACATGCACTAGCCCTATACCCGGTCTTTTCCTTTTGGATTAGAAAGAATAAGTAGTGGAATGCCTTGGGGGCCCATGTTACTTCGTTTGGATAACCGTGTGGACAACCTGGGAGCATGGTAAGAACTTTTGACCTTAACCACACTTATCTCCACAACTTTAAAGTCCACCCAATGGCCAAGTGAAAACAAATACTAGGGTCATCTAAGTGCTAGATATAACACTTTAAATTGTGTGTTATCTTTTAACTGTCATATTTATTTTATGAGTTATCATCATCATCATCATCATCATCATCATCATCGTTATAGATATATCATTTTCATTATTTCATGCAACATTTGTATTGTTACAAGTTAAATAATTTTTTTAGTGACAAGATATTTTTCTCTTCATATATATTTTTTCTTTCATTGACATTAACATCATCCATTACGTGGTTTAAATTTATGATTTTTCTCCATCACTTTCATCATAAGTTCATTATTTCTTCATGCATTATAGGATTCATTCTTCGCTTCATGCATTATTCGTCCATTCTTTCCTTCATAAATTGTAGTTCATTCCTTCACGCATACGTTAATCTAGATTATTTCATCAATTGTTTTACGAAATAAAAAAATAAAAAAGCTCACTGGTGCACCTCCATCGTCCTAAGAAAACACGATCTCAAGCTAGAGTTATGGATGAGCAAGAAAAAGAGAAATCGCATGAGGAAATGAGGCAAGAAATCACAGAGCTGAAAGAGTAAAATGGCCTGAGTCCTAGAACTCCTTGCCACTAACAAAGGAAAAGCCAGCTTTGAGAGTCTGCAAGGGGCTCGATTGTCACAAGATCAACTTCTAAATGATACTCCACTTTACCCTCCTAGATTCTCTCAAAACTATTGACATCATCGGGCGGACCAATTCCAGCGTGCTCCGTTGATACTATTAAATGTGCAGCACTACCCATTTCTATGTCCCCATGAATTGATTCATTCAAGAAAAACTAGGTGCAACACCTCAACACTGACACCTGGCCACAATCAATTTTTTACTTTACAATGAGAACATGATAATGAGCCAATCATCATACCTGGTCTTGATGACTCAAAAGCCCAGAAGCCCGCTGACGAGTGATAAGTTGGATTTTCTGGAAGAGAGGTTATGTGTCATAGAAGGAACATATTCTTACGGTCCCTTGATGTGACCCAATTGTGCTTAGTCTCAGATGTAGCTATCAATCACAAATTCAAACTACTTGATTTTGAAAAATATGATGGCAGCATATGCCCGAAGAGTCACCTTGTCATGTATTACAGAAAAATGGTTGCATGCACGCATGATGATATGTTGTTGATCCATTGTTTTCAAGACAGCCTAATGGAGGCTGCATCTCACTGGTACATCCAGTTGGATAGTCAACATATATGAGGATGGAAAGACTTAGATGGTATTTTTCTGAGACAATACAAGAACAATATGGACATGGCTCTTGATCATTTTGATCTATAAATGATGGAGAAAAAGTCTACTGGAAGCTTTAAGGAATATGCTCAAACATGGAGGGAATTAGCGACTCGGGTGCAACCCGTCTTATCATAAAAATAAATGATCGTAATCTTCATCAATACCTTGAGGTCTCTATCCTAGAATAGAATGATTGGGAATGTTTCAAATAACTTTTCTGATATGATAGTGACTGGTGAAAGAATTGAATATGAGATGGCAGAATTTCAGAAGTTGTGTCAGAAGTGTTCTCTATAGAAAAAAGCCACCGTCGAAGTAAAAAGAGATAGAGTACAGACAATCAATTTTGTGTGTCCATCACAAGCTGTGAAACTCAAGCCAGGATTTCCAAAGTACAGTGAATGACCCAAATCTGTGACATCATGTGTGGTAAATACCTTATAAGTGCCATACAATTATCACTCCCAACAACCAACATTTCAAAACAACCCAAGATTCAGTGTGATACCACCAACTTACCAACAAATGTTGGTCAGCCTCAAATGGAGAATAGGAATAACCAATGATTTATCCAGCATGACTCAATTCTGACCTATTAGGGGTAACCTTGTCAAATGTCCAAGGTCAGGAGGAGTGCCACAGTGAAGGATAATTATCAAAGCAAATTCTCTCATAGAGAACCTTATTATTTTTCCAGTTATGAGAAAATACATCTCATATCTAGCAGTGAAATGCTTTGGCATAGCTTCTCTGAGAAGCATGTGATGACATATGATTCCAGAAAACTGGATACTCTATATGTCCAGCAAATGGCCGAAACATGTATTCCTAAACAGAATCTTCTAAGATTCAGTGAGCTTCTCATTAAGTTTTGTAATAGCATTTAGGCTGAAGAGGCAGTTCACTCTTCCAGGGATAATGTCATCATCATTGAAGACTAGAGTCAGCTGAATTTTTAGAGCCATATCTATTGAAGGATGCAGAGATATAAAGTAAGAATCATCATTTATTTATACACATAAAAACACTTGATTGCTTATTGAAGGGTTAGAGTAGTTATAGAAAGCTACCTGAACCCTTCAAGTAGTGAACTAGTGACTACTTGAAGGGTTTAAGTAGTGAGATAGAACTACTTGAACCCCCCAAGTAGTGAACAAATGACTACTTGAAGGATTCAAGTAGTCAGATACAATTACTTGAACCCTTTAAGTAGTAATTTGTTTTGACTTCCATATTCAAAATCACTACTTGACGGGTTAAAGTAGTAAGATATACTACTTGAACCCTTCAAGCATATCTTACTACTTGAACCTTTCAAGTAGTCACTTATTTTGACTTCCAAAGTCTAAATCACTACTTGAAGGGTTCAAGTACTCATATACACTACTTGAACCCTTCATGTAGTCACTTATTTTCACTTCCACAATCAAAAAGACTACTTGAAGTTTTCAAGTAGTGAGATATTGTTTTCAAATTGACTATTTGAAGGGTTCAAGTAGTCCTAAATAAACACTTGAACTCTTCAAGTAGCCAATATATTCAAATGTTTATCACATTCATCTATCAAAAACATTAACCAATCCAGAAATGCAAAAGGTTATAATCATCAAGAGAGACAACCAGACAACCTAAACCTTAGAAGATTTTCTCCTAATCCTAGAACTTAAAAAGTCCAGTAAGAAGAACAAAAGAAAAAGTTCCAAACTCTAAGTCATTTTTTACGTCTAAATAATGGGTACCTGAGTTTATCCGTAAGTGGGTCAAATTACCAGAGTACCCTAGAAACAGAAGAAGAAGAAGAAGAACACGACTTGCAGGGACTGTCTTGCTGAAGAAGAATCAGAAGAGATGCGAGAAGAGACGCGAGAAGATTGAGCATAAATGAGAATGGAGACGAAGAGAAAGAATATAGAAAATGAGCGAAAAGAGATGAGAATGGAAATAGAAGAGATGCGAAGAAGAGTGTGAGGCAAGTCACCGTCTTGTCCTACTTAATAGTAACTTGTTGGGCAGTGTGTGTGAACATTAAATAAAGTTTGATTTAGTGGATCAGGAGTATAAATTTATGAGTTTTGAAAATGGGGTATAAAAATCCTAACCGAAAATGGAAAAGGTAAATAACCCTTCTTCTAAATGGTGAAATTTTTATTTTTTCATCTTTTAAGATGCCTATTATAGAATAAGCCCAGTACAAAGTGAAATCAATTTACTTAGGAACATTTTAGCAATAATTTGAGCAAGCCCTGATAAATTATTCTGACTTAATTATTGAATTAAGTATTTTTGTTACATCATTATTTTTTTAGTGCAGTTTCAGAATGATATTCTAAAGCCATGGTAAATTATTAAATTTTTTTAAATAATTATAGTATAGAATATTATCGTTGTTTCTTTAAATGGGAAACGTTAAGAGTTTAGGATGATTATTTTCATTCTCACCCATACAAGATTTCGGTGTCACGTTGATGAAATTTCATTTTTGAATAAATTGTTGGTTAGTATGCCACTATCTTGACACATGATAAAATATTTGGTGAAACCATCATATCAATCGAAGCATGAGCACAACTAATTGACTATATATGGAATAAGATTAAATTAGCTATCAACTATTACTTTTAGTTTAATAGTAATTATTTTATCATAACAAGGATAAATTTCACTTACCCACCCTTAAAGTTTCTCTTTCGCTCACTCTTGGTTGACAAATAGATACACCACTCAACTTCGGCCATTTTGGCTCAGTTTATAAATTACAGCTTATGACTCATAATTTAAATAAGTATGTAAACGAAAATTTCCTCACACTAAAAAAGAACAAGAATATTAGAGAGAGAGAGAGAGAGAAATACTAAATTACTTTCATTTTCCTTGATATCATTGATTTACAATTGACCTCTATTTATAGGCTTTTGATTAGTTACATGATTGATTTAAACTCCTCTAAATTAGAGGAATCAATAGAATATTCCTCCAAGATTAAGCATATTATTGTAAACCAAACTTATCTATTTCTAACAACTACTTAAATATGAACCGTTGGATGGGATACAATGAGATCTATGGCTCAGAAGAACCTTCTCGCTTGGCCACGGTGGCAATCTACCTCTCCTTCTTCTGATTGGTGGCATCTTCTCACATGGATCTTCAGCTGATTTTTTCCTGTACATTTGCCCATATTGCAATTAATATCACGTAGTGATATTAATTTGTAATATTTATACTTCGTGCCATCATCATTCATCATTACTTTTGCCTCCCCTTTCGTGCACCATTTTTTTTTTCTGATATCCCCCTATCATTTTATCTTCCCGTTCAGAGAATACGCTACACGTGTCATTTTGAAGAAACCATTCACCTTTTCCGCCTAGAGAATGTTTCACACGTGTCATACCGAAGTAACCTTTTCACTTTTACACGTGTCATTTCTGAAAGACTCTTCCTATTCCCGTTAAGAGGAAGCTCGACATGCGCTACTCCTGAAAAACCTTTCATTTTCCCGCTCAGAGGATACATTACACGTGTCATTTTGGAGTCCGTTTACCCGCTTAAAGTACGCAATACATGCGTCATTTCATTACTTATCAATAGTCACGTCTTTTCTTGTCTTGTCACTCACAGCCCCCAAATTATTAGTGTGAACAGTCATTTCTCCATTATCTTCTATCCCTCGATTTTTCCGCTTCAGAAATAGACCACTCTTTACTTTCGTTTGAGATCCACTGCTTATGTAAAGTCTCTTTCCCCTCTTTCTGCTTTCATATTCCAGTTTCCTACTTTTTAAGCTCATATTATCTTCCTTCTTCTTCTTTCTTTTCTTTAGATATGGAGAAATGGAACATTCTCGTAGCCTTAGTGAGAAATCTAGAGGAGTTCAACCTATTTATGGCTCGTTACCGAGAGTATTTTCCCCCAGATGTCCTGTGTACGTTTGGAAGGAGTGAATCTATTGGCATTCCGTGTAGTCCCCCTTACCAAATTACTCTTAGCTATTGTCATAGCTCTAGGTCTCAAGTTTCTGTTTTCCCCTTTACTCTCCCAATTCTTTCACACAGTAGGTTTAACTCCCTCTCAATTTACTCCTAGTTCTTATAGTATCCTCTTAGGCGTATATGCCTTGAATAAGAGGTACCGTTTTGGTTTAGGGTCAGATGAACTCTTCCAATGCTATATAGTCAAATTCTGAGTCGACATTTATTATCTCGCTCTACGTCCATCGGAAAAAAGAGGAAGTTTAATAACTGGGATTCCGAAGGGAGATAAGGGTTAGGAGAGGGATGCTCTTTATATCGGTGGGAACTGTGGTGTTGATGGCCGCTGGACAATTCCCAAGAAATGGATAATTTTCAGTAAGTCACCGGAGCTTCAGTTCTCTCCCTCCTCCCTTTATTTATTTATTTGATGCTGTCTAATGAGTGTTTTTCTTGGTTTTCTCTTTTCTTCAGCAAAGAAACTCCGAAGCCTTATCTGTCCAAGGAATCCAGGGCATGATCACTGCTGCTTTCCATCTCCGAGGACAAGAGAGAGATTGGAAGGTGCTCCTCAATAACAACCGCGTTGTTGCTTCAATTCTTACTTCGACTTCGGGCCCGTCTTCGTCTTCAATCCCAACAGCTGCCCTAGTGCTAGCACGGTCTTCATCAGTTTCGACTTCCTCCTTTTACTCAGACTCTGATCATTCCAGTTCTAGCTCTTCGGATCACCAGGAGTTGTTTGACGGGCTTCAGTTGGTATCATAATGGGCAAGAGGTTGCAGAGTAAATTTGTGGGTCTCGTAGAAAGTAGGCCTCGTATTGATGCTTCCAGCTCTTCCCGTTCAGAGAACGTCCCTGCTGCTCCTGCCACTGTTAATCCTACTCCCCTTGAGCCCGGTTCTAGGATCGAGGCTCCCCCAGCTCTGAACTACCTCCCCCTATAATTCACGCGCCATCATTTTCCATGCCTATTGCTGCAAATACTCTTGCTTTAGGATCTAGAGAAGCGACAGTCCTTCTTCCCGCTCGGTGGAAGTTGAAGCGCGTCTCTAATGTTCTCGTTCCAGAGATGGTCTGCCTTCTGAATGATCCGGTTGCTTCCTATGTCATTCTTTGTGGCATTCAGTCCCGTTCTGACAATGGCATCTTAAGGAGGCTCCTAATCAATGATCTTATGAGCAGATTGAGCCATGACTTGATGTGGGTACAACTCCTATTGTCTTCTCTTTTCTTCTTTTTTTTTTTTGAAATATTTTTCTTTACATATTCCTTATTCCTTTTTAGCCTGCTATCCATCATAATGCCCTTCAATATTTTCATACTCAGCGTGACCAGGCTTTGTCTTAACTCCGGAGGGAGCTTACATTGGTCAATTCTGCAAATTCTCGTCTCCAAGCTAAAAAAGAGCAATACGTGGCCAATGAAGTCGAGCTTCAAAAGGCCTTTGAGAAGATGTCCTTTGATGCAGAGGCTACTACTGTGGAAGAGCGAAGGCTGGTGGAAGAGTTTAAATCTGCGAAGAAGGCTTTAGCTGAAGCTGAGTCGGTCAAGGTTGAAGCAGAAAAAGCACGAAACGCGGTTATTGAGAGGGAGGCTGCTTCCGATCTGGAGTATGAGGCTCTGTTCGAGCAAGGAGATGTGATGGTTTATAGTGCAGGTTATAGGGACGTGATGGTAAAGTCCTCCCAGACAGCCCCTCATCCTTAAAGTCGAGGATTCTATTGGTGCTTCAACAGAAGATGCCCTTACTCAAGTGTTTCCATCTGCTGCCATTCCCGCTCCTGCTTCGGAAGAAGTTGTTCCCAAGCGAGATCCCGAAGTGATTGTAATTTAGGCTTTTTCTTTCCTTGAATTTTATCTTTCTTATTGTAGTTTTCCCTTTTCAATCAATAACAAAGACATTCTGACTTCATCTTTTCCTTAGGCTTTTTCCCATTTCTGAATCTCTTCCCTTTCCTCTTTTTCTTCTTCTTTCAGAATTTCTTTCCTTTGTGATTTCCTTTAGAGGGTAGTTTTGTAGTCACTATTCCTCATGGACTTAAGTTCTTAATGAATTCAGGGGACTTGTTTTCATTTCCTTTAGAAAATAGAACCTTTCATGGGCATAAGCTCTTAATGAGCTTAGGGGCCCGTTTCCATTTCCTTTAAAAAGTAGAAGCTCTCATGGATATAAGCTTTTAATGAGCTCTTCCATTTCCTTTAGAAAGCATAAGCTTTCAAGGATATAAGTTCTTAATGAGTTTAGGGGCCCGTTTCAATTTTTGAAAAAAAATAAAGAACACATGATTTTTACGTGAAAAACCCTTAATGGGAAAAATCACAGATATAAATGTTTTAGGGTCTGGGTAAGTTACTTCCCTCATTTGTCATCAAGTAGTAAGATCCGTTTCCTGCAGCGGTTTTGACTATGAAAGGTCCTTCCCAATTTGGTCTTAATTTTCCTTCATTTGGTTGGAAAATTCCTTTAAGAACAAGGTCTCCCACTTGGAACTGTTTCCCTTTGACCCTTTTTTGGAAGTACTTTCTCCTTTTTTAATTATACCGGCCATCCTTACTAGAACAACTTCTTTCTTTTCCGCCAGGAAGTCCAGACTCTTGATGATCCGCTTAGAGTTCGTATCCTCATTTATTTCTAATCTCAAAGCAGGGCACCCAATTTCAACTGGTATGACAACTGATGCACCAAACGTCAATGCAAATGGTGTTTCTCCCGTCGACCCTCGTGGTGTCGTGCGGTACACCCACAGAGCTGATGGCAACTCTTCAACCCACTTTCCTTTTGCAGCTACCGGTTGCTTTTTCAGATTTTCCAGAATTGTTCTATTTGATCTTTCCACCTGTCCGTTGCCCTGAGGGTAGTATGGAGCTGACAATCTTTTTTTTATCCGGAGATCTTCGCAAAAACTTTTCACCCGGCTAATAGTAAACTGCATACAATCTTTTTCCATAGGAATTGTCTTACTTCTTCTTGCACTCTAGCTAATGCTTCTGCTTCTATCCACTATGTGAAATAATCAATTATCACTAGTAAGAATCTTTCCTGAGCGGGGGCCATCGGTAGTGAGCACACTACATCAATTCCCTATTACATAGATGGCCAGGGGATCAGGAGCGTCTGCAATGTTTCTGGGGCCATCTTCGTAACGAGGAAGTACCCCTAGTTCAGTAACTTGTTGGCTAAAGTTCTTCCCCCAAAATGATTCCCACAAATTCCTTCGTGTACTTCAGCCATCACGTATTGAGCTTCCATTGGGGAAAGGCATTTGAGGTAAGGACCCAAGAATGATCTCCTATACAGCTCCCCTTGGATAATGGTGTACCTAGCGCTCTGCTATCAGAGTTTTTGAGCTTCAATTTTGTCGGTTGGGAGCTTCTGATCGAGTAGGTACCGCACTATATTCCTTCACCAATCACTCTCATTGTTTCATGTTGTTACTTCCGCTTGCACCAACATCTTTGTACTTGGGACATCCAGATATTCTACTGTCACCGTTCGTCTGAACGAAATTTGGGCTGACGACCGCAAGCTGGCTAATGCATCTGCTCTCAAATTTTCTGTTATGGGTATTTTTGAATCTCGTAGTATTTTAATAGCTCAAGCATTTCTTTGGCACTCTGCAAGTACTCCGCCATATAGTCATCTTTCGCATTGTATTTTCCTATGATTTGGTTAGCAACTAACATTGAATCGTAACATATTTTGATTCTAGTTATCTTAAACATCATCATGAGCCGCAGTCCAGCTAATAACACTTCGTACTCTATTTCATTATTTGATGCTTGGAAACCAAATGACAAGGATTGTTCGAAGGTTTCCCTATACGGAGTTTGCACAACCACTCTTTCTCCGGCTCTACAATAGTTAGTTGCCCCATCTACAAATAGAGTCCAAATGGCTCCTTCTTTTCCCTCTATTGTCACACATACTTTCCATGGTCATAAGTAAATTGCGCAATGAAATCTACCAAGACTTGGGCTTTTATGGAGGTATGAGGGGCATATTGTATGTCATTTACCCCGAGCTCTATTGTCCATCTTGCAAGTCTTCGCGACACCTCAGGTGGGTGTAGTAAAATTTTTATTGGAAATTCTGTCACCATATTTATAGGGTGCTCCTAAAAAGAATGTCTGAGTTTTCTTGCAGCAACTATCAATGTGAGTATCAACTTCTCCATTTTCCCGTATCTAGCTTTCACAGCTGCAAAACTCTTACTCACAATTTAAACTGGCTTTTGACGCCCTTCTTCCGTTCTAACGAGTGCTGCACTACTTTCGATTTTTGACACCGCGAGGTAAAGATCTTCCCCTGGTAAGGGCTTCAACAATATTGGTGGTGAAGTCAAATACTCTTTTATTTTTTGTAAGGCGTCTTCACACTCTTTATCCCACTATTGTCTAGAATTTATTTTTAGCTTGGCAAAGAATGGTCTGCATTTGTCTGTGGATCTGGACATAAATCTATTCAAAGCCGCCAATTTTCTTGTCAAGCTTTAGATCTCCTTCTTTGTCTGTGGTGACTTCAGGTCTATAATTTCTTTTATCTGATATGGATTGATTTCAATTCCTCTGTTGTTGACCAAATGCCCTAGAAATTTTCAGTTGCTACTCCGAAAGTGCATTTTTCTGAGTTCAACTTCATAGTACTTTTTCTCAAAGTGGAGAACGCTTCTTCCATATTGTGGATGTGGTCTTCTATTCTTTCATCTTTTACGAGCATATCATCTACATATACTTACACCATCTTCCCAATTTACTTCTCAAAGACTTTATTGACCAGTCTTTGGTATGTTGCTCCTCCATTTTTCAGATCGAAAGGCATTACAGTATAGCAATATATTCCAAAATCAGTGATTAATGATGTTTTTTCCTGATCCGCATGGAACATTTTCACCTGATTATATCCAGAATAAGCATCCATGACACTTAATAGCTCCTGCCCAGATGTATCATCCACCATTTGATCGATCCTCGACAACGGGTAATTGTCTTTTGGATAAGCTTTAATTAGATTTGTAAAGTCCACGAAAATTCTCTATTTCCCATTCTCTATTTCCCATTCTTTTTCTTCACCATTATGATGTTTGCCAGCCACTTTGAGTAACTAACTTCCTTGACGAACTTTTCTTCGAGCAATTTCTCCACTTCTTGTTTTATTGCCATCTTCCTCTTGGGAGAGAAAGACCATTTTTTCTGTTTAACAGGTTTAACAAAAGGATCAATATTCAGTTTATGGAAAATTATCGATTCGTCAATACCTGGCATCTCAGCGACAGTAGTGGTAAAAATGTCCATGTTCTTTCTAAGAAATTGGTTGAGTTCTCCTTTTTCTGTTTTAGATAGTCTTGCTCCTACTGTGGTTTTTTTTCCTTCCCCCAGATCTACAAATTCGATCTTGCTTCTGACTTCATATCTCTGGTTGGTCTCACTCAGTTCATCCATATCTAATTGCTATTGGTCATATTTTTCTTCCCCACTTTCAAGAACATGGAGATTGTCTTTTATGGAGTCAAGTGCCGACACCGTGTAGGATCAAGCAGATGCTTGATCCCCAAATATGGTCCACACTCCTTCCAGCGATAGATACTTCAATGTTTGATAATATGTTGACGGAACAACTTTCATCTCGTGAAACCAAGTTCTTCCAAGGATCGCATAATAGGGTGACCGTGTCTCAATGACCACAAAATCAGTGAGGCGGTTGAATGGGTCAGCCCGTACCGGGAGTGATAAAATTCATTCAGAGTATGTTACTGTTCTGTTGTACCCTATGAGTGGCTGCCTCAGGCCATGCAACTTAGGGGTATCTATTGCCATCTTCTTAAGCGTTGAGCGATGGAGTATATTCACAGCACTTCCATCATCGACCAGTACTCTCCACAGTAAATAATTGCCAATCTGAATGGTTATCATAATAGCATCATTGTGCTCGCCATGTGGGTTATTAACTACTTTCTTTCGGTCATCTTCACTTATAGGGTAGGATTTTTGCGGTAGATTTTTCGTTCCTTCCTAGTCGTTCCTTCTAATTCTGTCATGGAAATGACGGTGTCCACTATTCTTAATGGTTCTTAATCCCTAGGGCGCTGCTGTCTCTCATCCCTTTTTGGTTGGTCCCGCCTTAAAACATACTTCTTCAAATGTTCCTGCTAGACGAGCTTCTCAACGTAGTCCTTTAGTTGGTAGCAGTCTCGAGTTTCATGACTAGCACTCCGATGGAAGTGGTAATATTTATCTGTTTCTCGGATCCAGCTCCTTTGTAATGGGATGAGGGAATTTCAACCAAGGTTCATCCTCGATGACTTCAAGGATCTGATTTACTAGGATAGTCAGTGGGGTGTATATCCTATCCTTGTGGTGGATTCCTCTAGTGAGCCTTAGTCATTTCCTAAAGTCACATTGCTTCTCATCTTTCTTCTTCTTAGAACGTTCTGATCCACGCTTACCCGTTCTCGTGCTACCGTCATCTTTGCACTACACAGGGTTCTGCTGCTCAAATAACTTTTGAATGCTTTTCTTTTCTTCCTCACATTTATACATTAAATTTATAACATAGAATGTTAGGAATCATATACCTCTTGCATTCTATATCAAACGTCCTTGAAAAACAGATCGAACCTCCGTCCTTCAAAACCGTTCAAACGATCAGTAGACTCTGAGATTCACACTAAGATCTTTCAAGTCAATCATCAACGCACTAAGACGTGTGTGGGCACATAGAATATTACAAGACACTTTTTTTTGTTTCCAGATGTAATCAACACATGAGATCTAGAGATTTACTGAGAAGGAGATTAGTGAGACGATTCTCTAAAAGAACGCGATGATTATTGTTTTAGAGATTTGATTAACTTTTAATCACAGAGAAAAATTACTCTAACACTAAATGTGTTCTCAATTCAATTCTTAATGAACTGGTAATTCTTGAACTTAGGCCATTTGAATAATATATGTAAATTTTCTAGAGAATGGCGTATCAAATTTTTGGGATAATTAAAAATTAGTATTTAATTACAAATTACCTAATACAGTGGAACTCACTGTATAATGGTGCACAACTGCAGTGCCACACAACACTGAAGTTGGCGTAAACTATCACAATGCCTCACACTACTGTGTGTTATGCCACACTGCAGTGCCGTGTGGCACTGTAGTGTTACACGCCTACTGTTGTAGTGCCACGTGACACTACAACAATCCATGATGATCTATAATTCTCAATCATTGTGCAAATTAAATATTTTAATCAGATAAATATCTAGATATCAGTCATTCAAAATTAACATATCTGATTATCTCTATAACCTAAATATTTTGTTATTTCACAAATAATAGATTTAGTCGATTCAATTTATTATCTAGTAATAATTTAATTATCTAATTTCATAAATTAGATATTCTGTGTCACTTATTAATAATTAGAAAAATAATCGATAATTATTATATTTATAATTTCAGAAAATTATATATATATATATATATAATTCAATTAATTAATTTTAAATTAATTAGTCACACATAATTATATCATAATTATGTACTTGCCCCAGAATAAAAATTCATTTAAGAGTCAGTCATTTTCTCATGTCCTTTAAAATATTCACACCCTTGACTGCGTAGTATAGAGATGACTTATGGACCATAAAACTAAAATTCTAAGCTCCAATAAATCAGATTTATTAATTAAATAATCTTATTGATTAATTCTATTATTAGTCCACTATAAATATAGAATTGAACTCTTAGTGATTATAGAATGTATTTACAGAGTAATCTCATGTATTACACTGATATAATCATTTCATGTAGTTATGTCCTATAACTATTGGTTCGTAAATTAGAGCTAGTCAAAATTATCATTTTACCCCTCTAAATAGCTCTTGATCCTTAAGTGCCATTAATCCACTATTAAATAGTTAATTTATAATCTTATTATAAAATTAAGCTCGGTAACGGATCAGTTTCAGAATTAACACTTATAGAAATCAATATTTTATTCATAATCTATGATCTTAATCCTCTTGTACTAATACAAGATCATAGTCTCATTAATGAATATGGAATTTTCAGATATTCATATAAATTATTCAACAATAATTTAAAAGAACAATTATAAGAAAGATGTAACCCTTATTAAATTTCATATCAAAATGTCAATACACATATTTTGAGGGCATAACCCCCAATATAAATTTCATTTTAAAAGTCAATACACATGCTTTGAGGGCGTTACCCCTAACAATCTCCCACTTTCCCTAAAGAAAATGTGGCATCTCTCTCAACCTTATGTTATGCATATGACCCTCAAATGACTTCGCAGGAAGTGTCTTGGTAAAAGGATCAGCAAAGTTCTGATCTGATTCAATCTTCATAACATCCACATCCATCGATGCACAATCTCTCTTATAAGATGATATTTTATCTCTATGTGCTTGCCCCTCTTGTGACTCCTCAGTTATTCGGAATTAGCTACCACCCAACTGTTGTCACAGTATAGGAATAGTGGCTTGTCCATATCTAGAACTGCTTTCGGATCAGTATAAAAATTTCTGAGCCATACGCTTTTTTCGTAACTTAACAAGCCGATATATATTCGACTTCCATAGTAGAATCTGCAATGTTGGATTGCTTGATACTACTCCTGACGACAACACTTCCACGTAGGGTGAATACTGATCTAGACGTCGACTTTCAACTATCTCTGTCTGATTGAAAATCAGAATCAATTTATCTAGTTGGGTTCAGGTCTCCAACTGAATAAACAAGCATATAGTTTCTCGTTCTTCTAAAATACTTGAGAATGCGCTTTACTGCAATCTAATGTTACAAACTTGGATTCGATTGATAACGACTGATAATTCCCACTACATAACAGATGTCTGGTCTCGTACACAACGCGATATTTATAAGACTACTAATAACTGATGCATAAGGAACCTTTATCATATCCTTTTCCTCATTAGGTGTCTTCGGACATTGCTCCTTAGAATTCTCCATAGAGAATCTCTACAACACCTTATCAATATAAGAGGCTTGAGAAAGTTCCATGAGCTTATTCTTTCCATCCCTTAAGATTTGGATGCTTAGAACGTAGCTCGCATTTCCCAAATCTTTCATTTAAAATTTCTCAGCTAACCACTTATTTATCTTTGACAAAGTTTCTACATCATTCCCAGTGAGTAGAATATTGTCAACATAAAGAACTAAGAAAACCACTATCTTGTTTTTTTATGTATTTATAAACACAAGTTTCGTTAACATTTTTCTCGAAGCCATACGATTTACTAATCTCAACAAAGGCAATATTCCAAGATCTAGATACTTACTTTAATCCATAAATAGATTTAAGCAACTTGCATACTTTCTGATCTTGCCTCTTTTTCACGAACCCTTTTAGTTGAATCACATAAATGCTTTCTTCAAGAAAGCCATTCAAAATAGTTGTCTTGACATCCATTTGAAATATTTCATAGTCAAAACTAGCGGCAATGGACAAAAGGATGCGAATGGATTTTAGCATGCCAATAGGGGAGAATGTCTCTCGTAATGGACTCATTCAATTATGTATAGCCCTAGCTACCACGTTAGAAAGTGTGGCGCACGCGTGCAGAGGTGTGGTGGCTTTTGAAAAATCTATTAAAAATGAATCGTATGTTTTTCCATAAAGCGAAAACAAGTGCGACGAAACAATTTCCAAAATAAAAAACGTTTATTGAAAACTCTTTTCAATCAGGATTCATTATATGTTTATATATTAAATCGAAGACATACATGGATAGGAATCATATTCCTCTTGTAGTCTATATCACGTGTCCTTGTAAATCAAGAATCATGTGTTCCCACAAACAATGGATTTTGAGATCCATACCAAGATCTTCCAAATCAATTCTCAAACAATTAGGACGTGTGTGGGCACGTAGAATAATTCAAAGATATTTTTCTGTCTCTAAATGTACTCAACACATGAGATCTAAAGGTTTACTGAGAATGAATAATTTAGTTAGACAACACTCTAAAAGAATACAATCATTATTCTTTCAGAGTTTTTTATTACCTTTTAATCACAAAGAAAAATCACCATGATAACAACTGTATTGTTCACTCTCATTCTCGATGCCATTAGAATAATATCTGTATATTTTCTAGATAATGGCAATCACATTTTTAGGGATAAATTGAAAATATATTTAATTTTAAAATTACCATTGCAGTGGGACCCACTGTAATTTGTGTATAACTGCAGTGCCACACGGAACTATAGTATTACACCCTCACTACTATATTGTCAAGTGACACTATAGTAGTCCATGTTAATCTCTGATTCTCAATCAGTTATTGACACGTGACAATTACTGTGAATTAAATATTTATTTTAATCAAATAAATATCTAGATATAAGTTCATTCAAAATTAACATATCTGATTATCTCTATCAACTAACTAATTTGTTAGTTCACAAATAACAGACTTAGTTAATTAAAATTATTATCTAATAGTAATTTATAAATTATCTAATTTCACAAATTAGATATTCTGTCTCACTTATCGATAAATAAAAAATTAATCGATATAATTATTTTTATATATTTATAATTTCTGAAATTTATATAAAAAGAATTCAATTAACTAATCACACATAATTATGTACTTGCGCTAGAATAAAAATTTCTTTTACAAGTAAGTCATTTTCTCATGACATGTAATATTCACACCCTCGACTGTGTACTACAGAGGTGACTTGGGGACAATGGACCTATAATCATAAGCTCCAGTAAATTAGATTATTAATTAAATTCTTTAATTAAATAATACTATTTATTAACTCCATTATTACTCCACTATCAATATAAAATTGCACCCTTAGTGATCACAGAATGTATTTATAGATTATTCTCGCGTAGTCTTTTGATATAATCATTTCACGTAGTTCTGTCCTCCAATTATTGGTTTATAAATTAGAATTGGTCAAAATTACCATTTTACCCTTCTAATTACCTCTTGATCCTTAAGTACCATTAATTAACTAATGAATGACTAATTTATAATCATATTATGAATTTAAGCTCAATAACCATTTAGTTTTAGAAACAACACTTCAGAAAAATAATATACGATCCGCTAGGAAAGCTTGGATTCCAAATTTTGTAAGTTCATGTTCCTAGCTATCTATATCAATGAATCTCCAAAACAAAAGTCACTAGCATGTTTTACAAACAAACTTTAACGAGTGAATCAAAAGATCCAGTAGACATGTATTAGATTTCATGACTACTCAGGATTCAGACTGATCTACATAGCATCATCGAATTGATGTGTATTAAATCTTTAGGATAAATGGTACGTTAATGAAGATATTAATCCACATCGGTCCCGTCATATATAATATTCTTATATAAAGTACATTCACTATGATGTCTATCCACATTAATGATCCGGATCTAGATCACATGCATTCATAATGCTTAGTGAACCATACTAGCAACCATTTATCAAAGATTCCATACTTTAATATGTTGCTGACAATTTTATTCATTATCTATGATCTTAATCCTCTCATACTAATACAATATCATAGTCTCATTAATGAATATGGATTTTTAAGATATTTATATAAATTATTCGACAATAATTTAAAAGAACAATTAAAAGAAAAATATAATTTCATTAAATTTCATATTAAAATGTCAATACACATGCTTTGAGGGTATTACCCCCAACATACTAGCCGTGCCTTGTCTCTACTTTCCCATCTGCACCTATTTTCTTCTTGAAAATCCATTTACATCCAATGGGCATGATATCTTCAGGTGGATTTACAAATTCTCAGACAGAATTGGAATACATTAATTCTATTTCCTAGTTCATGGCATCTAGCCATTTCTCCTTTTCAGGATAATCCATCGCCTCTTTAAAGATTAATGAGTCATCCTTATCAGTGTCAGACACCAGGACATGTGCCTCTAGTTCATAGCAAATAAGCTTTCTTACATCCTCCCACTACGACGTTGCACCATGATTTCCTGAACATGAACAGTGGTTTCATTGATTTGTCGTTTATCAGTTGATGATGAAAGTGGTCTGATCTCATCAAACGCTAATTCTTCGAGAACTACTTTTTTGTAGTTTTCCATATAGTCGTGTTCAAGAAATGTTTCATTTGTCGACATAAACACATTTTGATCATTGTGACTATAAAAGTACCCACCTCTAGTCCTTGGAGCATGCTAACGAATATACACACTTCAGACCTTGAGTCTAACTTTCTAGTCTTAGGTCTAAAAACATGAGCTGGACACCCTCATATACAAAAATGACACAAACTGGGTTTGGAGCCATACCATAACTCTAAAAGTGTCTTGCTTATAGACTTAGAAGGCACTACATTCAAAATGTATCTTTCCGTGTGTAATGCATATCCCAAAAATATAAATGGTAGTGATGAACAGCTTAACATCGAACTAACCATATCCAATAAGGTTCAATTTCTCCTTTCTGAAATAGCATATTGATGCGACGTTTTAGGTGTTATGAGTTAGGATAAGATTCTATACTTCAACAAGTAATCTTTGAATTCTAAATCCAAGTATTCACGGCCTCGATCTGATCGAAGGGTGTTCAATGATTTACTAAATTACTTTTCAGTTTCAGTTTTGAAGTCTTTAAACTTTTCAAAAGTTCCAGATTTTCTATGCATTAAGTAAGTATAACCATATCTTTAGTAATGGTCAATAAAAGTGATGAAATACTCATGTCCACCTTTAGCATGTACATTGATCGGTCCACAAATATAATTATGCACTAGATCAATTGGTTCATTGGCTCTTTGGTGCTTTCCTGTGAAATGTCATTGATCATTTTACCCTCTAGATAGGATTCACAAAAATGAGAGTTCCGACTTTTAGTTCTCTCAAAGCCCCATGCTTTGTTAACTTGTTTAACCAACTAGATTAAGATGTCCCAACCTATGATGCCAAAGATATGTGCTTTCATTAGCATAGGAAACTCTTTGTCGTTTGTTACTTTTAGGATTTGCTACTTTAAATCATTCAGAATTATTTAACGCGTGTTCAGTCGGTTTAAGCATGGACAGTCCGTTCAATACTTTTGAATGATAAATATTGAATTCATTCTTAGAAATAATAAACTCATTATTAATTAAAGAAACTTTAAAAAATTGTTTATGTAGTAATAAAAGACAAATCAAATTTTTTGAAAATCCAATAGTATAAAAAATATCGTTCAAAACTAAGTAATTATTTCTAAAATTAAGGCGGATTGTCCCCAATGCTTTTGTTAACACGAGCACACCACTGCCAACTCTCATAATGACCTCACTATCAACCACCTCCCTTGACAAATCTAGCATCTGTAAAGAAGAACATACATGGTTAGTGGCTCCTAAATACAATATCCAGGATGAAAAATCATATTCCACTAAACAAGCTTCAAGTACAAGTAAATCATATTTACTTTTCTTTTTCAGCTCGGAGAGATACTTGTTACAGTTTCTCTTCCAATGACTTTCAACGCCACAATGAAAATATTTTCCATTGGGCTTGTTATCGTTCTACTTCTTCTTGACTTTCATTGATGTCTTGGCTTTCCATCCTTTCTTATTCTTACATTTTCCTTACCATTTGTCGCAACGTGCGTGCGACGCGGAGTGGCGATTAAAAAAATTCATTTTTTAAGGAAAAAAATTTGGAGTCGCCACCAATCAATTTAGGGTGTGATTGGTCACCCAATTTTAAGATGAAAATCTTTGGTCTACGAAAACTCAAAGTTGGTTCGGGAGTAGTTTGTGTGTGGGAAAGGTATTTTCACCCCACAACACCCATTATAAAATGGTTACTAAATTTAATCAAATGCTATCCAATTTTTTTATTTTAAGGCAAAGATTAAAGAGATTCATTTTTGAATGTCCCATTTGATGCATTTTGTATCATAGAAATGAACAAAATAAATTACTTTTAATGGGTGTTTCAAAGAACATTGAAAAAAATTATTTTTTTGTATTCTTATATCTTTTTAAATCAAAGCATTATTGAAGTTATTCTCGGTATTCCAAGAATAACTCCTCACGTCAGTAGTTCGAGAAGTTTGGTATCCCAAAAATCTCAAAGTCCATCGTCGGCGTTTTTTTAGTGAAAATTAAATAATAGAAGTAACAAAATCTAAATCTAATTATTAAAATTATAATCCACACATACATAAACATTAATTATAATAATAAGGGAATAATGCAAGAATCGCATTATAAGCATGACGATGCAAGAATGTTAAATAAATAAACATGTAAAGGAAATTAAAAGTTAATAATTACAACAAAATGGAAGTGAAAGAATAGAGATAAGTTATAGGGTGTTAAATTATAGAAAACATAAAATGTTGAGATTATATAAAACATACAAAAAAATGCAAGAATAAAGTAAAAAGACTATATTATGTAATAAATGAAAGAAAAAAATTTTTAAAAAAAATTATATATATATATATAGCAAGAGCTGCTCTTGCTGCAACAGAGGAATACTTTCCTCTGTTGCAACGTTTGCACAAGAGGAAAGTTTCCTCTGTTGCATGGTGTAACAGAGGAAAAGTTCCTCTGTTACACCCCTTTTTTATTTTTTGTTTTTTTTGTTTTTTATAATATTATATATTATAATATAATAAAATAGTAAAAATAATAATATTATTAAATAAATAAATAAATTGAAAAAAATGATGAAAAATAAATAATATATTTCTTTAACATAAATATGTCTATTTTTTTGACTACTTAGTCTACTAATTGCCATTTTTTTCTTTCCTTTCCTCATTAGTCAGTACTAATCAAATAGAAAATGGGATGATCATGGATGATAATTAGTTCAAACAAGTGTCATAAAATGATGAACATAATATTTAAAAAAAGAAAAGACTTTGTAGGAAAATTGAAAATTTCACAACTTAGATATTTGCATAATCTTGTATAGAGGTTTTACTCTCTATTTTATGGATTGTTATGTGTGAGAAAATTATTCTAGGGGATCTTTGCATCAAATGTACACTTTCAACCCATTAAAAGGGTTGATTCACAATTGGTTAATTTTTCCACCCCTCAAAAGCTTTATCATCATCCTCATTAATTAAGTTGATGACAAAGACATCTCAATATCCAACTTGTAAGGAAATCATCAAAGCATGAAATTAAAATGTTAAGATTTAAATGAGAAGAAATGATAAAGAATGAACAATCTACTTATATATAAAAAATACAAAAGATATCAACTACATTCATATGAAGAAGAGAAGTGAACAAAATATATTATGAACAAATGTACCAAACAATTAAGCTACCTTGAGAAGAAGAAATAGAAGAAGATGAAGATAATAGAAGTGTAGAACCTCTTCCTCTCTCTAAAATCACCTCTCTTTCTCACTCTAAAAAATGACTTCCCCTTTTTTTTACTCCCAAAAGACCTCCCCTTAAGTGAAGACTTCATTCCTATTTGTAGGCAAAATTAGGGTTTGCCTTTTTTTACTTTTAGTCTATTTTCAATTTTTATTTTTTAGTCTTTTTTTTTCAATTTTTACTTTTTAGTCTTTGGAGCACTTTTCTTATTTTAGTATTGGATTAGTTTTCAAATTATACATATAGTCTTGGATTATTGTAAGAGCCAAAATATAAAGCATGTATATTACATGTATTAGGCCGGATAAAATATAGTATCTACAGCTGCCCTCCTTTGAACACGCTTCTGATCTCAGAATGTGTACAAAGGCGTAGATAAGTATTTTGATCGGTACAATAATATATGAAATAGGGAATAGAAACCTCGACTAAATAAGGCTCTATGAGATGGAGCGAAATGGACCTGGATAGACACAGGTTTCGACTTCGATCAATGCGGGTTCGATTTAACTGAGATATTTGAAATGGACCAGGCACTGACACTGGGCTTCGACCGCGACGAAGTCGCGTTCGATTTAACTGAAGATATTTGAAAAGGAAAATGAATCTGGGTGGATGCAGGCTTCGACCTCGACTCAATTCGGGTTCGATTTAACCACATTAATTGAAAAGGAAATAGACCCGGCGCTGACACCGGGCTTCGACCTCGACATTAATTCGGGTTCGATTTAACCACATTAATTGAAAAGAAAATGGACCCGGCGCTGACACTGGGCTTTGACCTCGACTCAATTCGGGTCAATTTAACACATTAATTGAAAAGGAAATGGACCTGGCGCTGACACCGGGTTTCAACCTCGACTTGAGTTCGTTCATCAATGGTTGCCCCATGTACTTTTGCCTCATGCATTATGTTGATCATGTTCAAAACATGTTCACGAAAAGAAGTACCTTTCTTCATCTTGGTAGTCATGTAGCTCCTATTAGCCTCATGATGACTTTGATCAAACTGCGTCCTAAACATCACCTATAGAGATTCTATAATCTCATAGGCAGTCTTCATGCTCTCATGCTTGATTCTTAGAACATCATTCATGCTCACAAGCATGCAGCACTTTGCTTTGTTGTTAGATTGAATGCAAGCATCAAACTTGTCCCTAACAACAAATTTGGCAGCGAGCTTCTTAGGACATTCCACAGTAAGAACAAATTTGGGGTCTCACAAATTAGCATCAAGTTTAAATTTGATTTTCATTTTATGAAACTATCACCATTCAATTTTTTAAGTACAAGAAAATTAGTAATAGGGTTGCCCATGATATAAATAATAATAATAACTGAAAAATAAAACATACATAATTCAATATAATTGAAATAAATATCTAGAATTAGGAAAGTAAACGTGATGCTTGAATGCAACATATTAAACACATAAATTTATCATTTACTAATCCACAATAAGACAACCTAACAATTAATGTGCCACCTTAGGGTCAGTCAGGTTAATTTTAGACTGTCTATGAGACATTCTCGTCCTTATTAATTAAAACTCAAAATATCTCATATTTTCTCTTTTAATAATAAGGTATCACTTATTTAGTCAAATCATAATTATCCACTCAAAACTTAATTGTGATTTTGTGAGTGTAACATATTATTTCAGATTCCATGATTTGATTTAAAATATGCCACTTCAGGGTTGGTTAAAACTAAACTACATCACTTAGTCATATCTTTTTAAGAAGTCTAACATCGGTATTGATACAGCTCGAAACCTTCCTTAGGATGATGAAAACAATGTCATCTCGAGGCCCTCACTGTAGCGTACGTATTTTACTAATAATGGAGACCATATGTTACATTGACATGTCAACCTTTCACCCAATCACTATTTTATGATATAATGTTTCTATTTTAACTAATCAATTAATTTCAAATTAATTACAAGTTAAAAATATAACCCTATGAATGTGAAAGTAACAGTTAAGCCAATCTAATTGGTCTAAGTTCATTTAACCTTCTAAAAAGCCTAAGTCAAAATTAGGTGAATTTAGATTAACTAATTAATTATATTCATCAAGCTTTAATAAATATCTTTTACTAAAGTTGGTTATCCTAAAGGTTACTATAGCGTCTAGAGTTGTGTGATTACCAAATTTTAACTAATTAAAACCTAGCAGTTAACATGCAATTGATTTCTCAAACTAATTCATATAAACATATTAGTACAATTTTAATAAATCATGTTTCTGCTGATGAGATGCATGATTAAATAAAATTTTATGGGGTTTCATGTATGACATATGATCGACTAATGCATGATCATATCATCACTCATATCAATAAACAATTATTTAACAATTAAATAAAATAATAATGGATTGATGGCTGTTGGGTATTTCTAAATTACAACCAATGAAATAAAGAAATAAAATTACAAAGAGGACTTCAAGATTACATTTTTCTAAAAAATATCTACTTCTCCACCTGATGTCCATCTTCATAATTTTCAAGCTTTAAACAAAACCCTTTTAGTTAGGAAAAACTATTTTTTTTATTAAAAATCATCTCTATAATTATCTCACAAAATAATTTATTGATTTTGTCAAACTTGGGTCAAACCCAATCAATTAATTAATCTTTAATTTTCATAAAATTAAAAAGTAATAATCAATTTAAAAGTACTTTAATTTCAAAATTAAAAAGATAAAAGATAGAGTTAGGGTTTTCATAAAACTCTGCAATGATAGGATAAGTTGGTATGAGGGTCTCTGTGAAACTTCCCTAGATGTGACAATAGTTGCCACCAACGATATGACTCTCCCATCACCCATCAACGCTGCCGGCCTTTATTTGCCAGCGAGCTCACCATCAGAGCGGATTTCTCTGGCAGCGCCAGCTCCGAAAATCCTATTTCCGTTGCCGACAGCAAAATTCCTGAGGAATGCCTATTTTTTCGTTTTCCTCCTCTTTCATCTCGTACGTTCTTCATATTCTCGCGATCGAGATGATTACAATTTAATATTTAAAATAAGATTACAAAATTCCTATGCCCCAAAACGGCTTACACAAGATCTAAGAAAAAGTTAAAGAACAAAACTTAACCTAATAATCACCAGACATTTAACGATCCACTATTTAACCATACATTCAAAAAATAGAATCATACATTCATTCATACGTATCAAATATATTATGGATAATGCAAGAAAACTCACACAGTATTTAATATAAAAATATATAATGACCGTTCCAATACCAATTGTTTGAAATGGCACTCAGGCGACGGAAGCGTGGTACTTTTAAAATATTATTAAAAATGAACATTTTTTTATAGAAAAAAATAAATAAAATTATAAAACGATAAATAATCACATCATCGTAGATCCCAAAGATGAAAACTCTTTTTATTGAAAAATACTTTTTCGATTAGATCCATTATATATTAAATCAAAGACGTACATGGATATAGAATATATTCCTCATAGTCTAATCAAACGTCCTCGCAAACCAACGACCCTGCGTTCCCACGAACAACGGACTTCGAGATTCACACCAAGTTCTTCCAAGTCAATCCTCAAACACACTAAGACGTGTGTGGGCACGTAGAATAATTCAAAAACTTTTTCTTGTCTCTAGATGTACTCAACACATGAGATTTAGAGATTTACTGAGAATGATTAATTCAGTGAGATAATCATCTCATAGAATACGATGATTATTCTTTTAGAGTTTTTTATTAACTTAGTTTTTTATTAACTTTTAATCACAGAGAAAATTCACCTTGATAGCAACTGTGTTCTCAACCCTCAACCAACCCTGAAGCCATTAGAATAATATTTATATGTATATTTTAAAGGTTCATCAGATTTTTAAGAATAAATTAAAAAAATATTTAATTTTAAAATTACCATTGCAGTGAGACCCACTATAATTTGTGCACAACTGTAGTGCCACACGACACTGCAGTTTCTGTGAGCCCTCACAGTGTCGGACCCACTATTGTAAATTAAATATTTATTTTTTAATTCAAAATTAACTTATCTCATTATCCCTATCAACTAGTTTATTGTTAGTTCACAAAAAATAGATTTAGTTGATTCAAATTTTGAATTATTGTCTCATAATAATTTAACATTATCTAATTTCACAAATTAGATATACTGTTTCACTTATCGATAATTATAAAATTAATCGATATATATATATATATAATTTTCAAAAATTAATAAAAATAATTGAATTAATTAATTCTTAATTAGTTAATCACACATAATTATATACTTGCCCCAAAAATAAAAATTCTTTTTGCAAGTCAATATTTTTCTCATGTCCTGAAACATTCACAACCTAAACTGCGTAGTACAAAGGTGACTTGGGGACCATGGACCTATAATCCTAAGCTCCAATAAACCAAAATATTAATTAAACACTTTGATTAAATAATATTATTTATTAATTCCATTATTACTCCACTATAAATATGGAATTGCACTCTTAGAGATTATAGAATGTATTTACATATTATTCTCGTGTAGTCTATTGATATAATCATTTCATGTAGCTCTATCCTTCAATTACTGGTTCATAAATTAGAGCTGGTCAAAATCAACATTTTACCTTCTAATTACCTATTGATCCTTAAGTACCATTAATTCACTAGTGAATGGTTAATTTATAATCGTATTATAAATTTGAGCTCAATAACCATTCTGTTCCAGAATAAACACTTATGGGAACCAATATATGATCCTTTACGAAAGGTTGGATTCAAAATCTTGTAAGATCATGTTCTCTGCCATCCATATCACTGAATCTCTAAAACAAAAGTCACTAACCTATTTTACAAACAAACATTAACGAGTGAATCAAAAGATCTAGTAGACATGTATTCGAGTTCATGACTACTCAAGATTCAGACTTACCTACATATGATCATCAAATTGATATGTATTAAATTTTTATGATAAACGGAAAGTTAATAAATATCTTAATTCACATCAGTCTTGTCATATATAATCATATTATATAAAGTATCTTCACTAAGATGTCTATCCACATCAATGATACATCTAGATCACATGCATTCATAATGCCTTGTGAACCGTACGAGCAACCATTCATTAAAGATTCAATACTTTAATATGTTGCTGACAATTTTATTCATTATCTATAATCTTAATCATCTTGTACTAATACAAGAACATAGTCTCATTAATGAATATCGAATTTTCAGATATTTATATAAACTATTCAACAATAATTTAAAAGAACAATTATAATAAAAATATATTTTTATTAAATTTCATGTTAAAATGTCAATACACATGCTTTGAGGGCATTACCCCCAACATTTTCATGAGCGCACTAAACACATTGAGCTTGATTGTCATTTTGTTCGGGGAAAAAATCCAATCCAAGCTTATTAGTCTGTGATTTGTACCTTCTTCTGCTCAACATGCGGATACAATCACCAAACCATTAAGTTAAGATAAATTCATTTGTTTAGTTGGCAAGATGGGCGTTATATCCTTACATGCTCCACCTTGAGGGGGAGTGTCAACTTTCCTTATACAAGTTACATTGATTTCATATGCAAGATTTAAGAAAATCGTTTCCTGCAAGTATTCTTCTCCTTGTATAGCATTTTTTCTAATTTGATAGAAGCATATTATTATGTAATTACTCTCTTTCCATCCAACTTTTTTCTTTCCACGTAAATTATTTAGCATAATTATAATTCAAAGTAATGAGATTCCTCAATAGAGAAAATTATTCAAAATTTCAATTCTTCTCATGGTATCAGAGCTTGGTTGGACCTTTATTTGTGCCGCTTTAGTTTGGTTCTTTGTCCGCTTAATTCGGTTCTTTATTTTTTTCTTATATAGATATGGACTAATAAGCTAGAATGATTTGAATAGTACATATTTAACATCTCTCTTTTTTTAATGAGAGAGCCTCAATTCCAGTTACTAGCGTGTAATTTCATTTGGTGTGACTTAATGCATAGTTAGAATGCAAATTAAAAGTAACTGAGATTTGAGATTTAGAAAGATTCATAATGGATAATACTTAACCCCTAATCTGATCAACATATGATATTATTGAGAACAATTATTATATTCATCACAATTTGTGATAACATAAGTTCTCTATAATTACTTTTATTTCTTTCATATTAGAGCAAAATTTTCTATTTAAAGAAACTTGTGCTATAGAAAGTTGTGATAAGTACTAAGGAGGTGCCAGCAAAGTCATGGTATCTATTGATTCTTATTACCATTAACTTTATCTAGAAAGTTATGTTTTTAGAATATTTATGTTATGTGTTTAGAATATTTATGTTGTTCTACATGTTTACTATTTGACTTTATTAGTATATTTACATTATGTTCCTGAAATCACAACATCATACATTATTGAAATTTGGTGCCTTAAATTCTTTGTGGGCCAAGTTTTCAATTTATGAGAATGGTTAAGAAAGATATTGTGATATTCTCTTTTGAATGAGTTTTCTAGATTTGTAGAAAATATACCTCAAATTCTTTAGAGATTTGTTTATTAAAGTATTTTTATATAATATAAGGTGGTGACCAAGGATTTTGAATGAGATCCCTATTTTTTGTAGGAAATGAATTAGGATTTTGAGAGATTATAAATATGAAGTTGTGATTAGATTCGATGGCTCTATTTCGATCGAGGGTGAGAGGTGACTATATGCTAAAGGTGAGGAGGCTTTATCTAAGAGATAGAAGACAACCTTAAGTGTGAGAGAGGGTTTTATCTAAGGATATATCATGATATTGAGAGAATAGTCACTAAAGTTTTCCCACGCTAAACCTTTTGCATGCCCCCTTTTACTCCCGACCAAAGGTGAATTATTTAGGCCTATCAAATCCGCTTTGGAGTGAATTCATGATAGAACTGAGTAAATTAAGACATGGGCAAAGCAGTTTGGAGCAAGAATGTCCCACCAAATCTTAACATGTTTGCTTGGAAGTTGTTCTACCATGCATTACCTTTAGATGACAGGGTCAAAATGCTTGCGATTCATCTTGCTAGAAAATGTAACTGCTCTAATAGACAAAAAACTAAAACACTCAATCATTTATTTATCACATCGACCTAGCAACTATCAGCTAGCCAAACACGGGCAACACCTATGAACTCTAATCTTCTTATTGTTTCAATTCCATTAGTCATTTTTCATTATGATGTATGAGGCCTCTCACCCGAGCCTTCTTTCTCTGGATATCATAGGTTGTTCAAGTCCGGTCAAGAGTGGTTTTTGTCTAAGTTAGTTATGGTTTTTTTGTATGTTGAGTTTTAGATTTAGCTGTAATGGGATTTTGGTGTGGTCGTGTCGATGTTCAGTATGTAATGATAATGATTAAATGATATATCCATAGATATAGATAAATTGATTAAACCACGTAAACAATATTTTCTTGTTATTGTTTATTCACGATTCCAAAACAATATATATTACTTTCATTATTTACTATATGTAATATCTTTTCCATTCTTTAATTAATTATCTTCATCTACCCCGTAAAGTGCTCTAACTCTCGTCTTAGCCCTCGTTCATTTCAAGCACAAGAAGATTGTCTCGCTATACAGGCTGTGAAGCTCTCCATTCATGGCTGCAAAGATCGATACTCTACGCAGCATAGTTGGAGATTTGTCAATTGAGAAATATGAGCGCCTTGAACAACAAATCGAGAGAGGTGATATTTTATTTTTTATCGTGGGTAGTTTGGGGATATTTTATTTTTTATGATTCTTCTAAGGGTTATTTGCATAAATATACCATTTCCATTTTTAGTTTGGATTTTTATACCCCTTTCCAAAAATCAAGAATTTTATACCTGTAGACCATTATCAATATCAAGCATGACATCTCTCTTTTTCCTCATCATTTACATTCCCTTCCCCATGCAAAGATCAAATCAACCATTGTCCTCCATTTCTTCTTCAACAAAAACGTCTTCTTCGTCTCTTATTCTTCTTCTTCTTCTTCTTCTTATTCTTCTTCTTCTTCTTATTCTTCTTCTTCTTCTTCTTCTTCTACTACTACTACTACTACTACTACTACTTCTTCGAGACCCTATGCACATCCTTTTTCAGCGAGACCCGACCATTCTTCTCCTTCTTCTTTAACGAGAGCAGATTGGTACACATTCTTCTCTTAATTTTTGACGCATAAAATACTTCAAGTAATGGTTTTTTGTAATGACAAAATAAAATGAACTATTTGGACGGAACAACTACTTGAATTCTTCCATTAGCCACCAATGTTTGGGTTATTGATGTAAGAAAAAATAACTACTTGAAGGGTTCAAGTAGTTAGAGACCCATTCTTAACCCTTCAAATGTCAAGTGGTCTCTATTTTACTGTTGCTTTACTACTGTCATAATAAAATCAACTACTTGAAGGGTTCAAGTAATGTTAGTAATTTAAAGAGGGGGTATTAAGATAAACAGTAAAAACTGTATTAACAAACAGTTAAACTAAAACTATATTAAGGTGTAAGATTAAAAACTTACACAAACATAGTTTATTAGCAACAATAAATTAGTGCTCCTACTCAATAATTTATGTTGAAGAAAAAAAAAAGAAAAGAATTTACAAAAGAGGAGAAGAAGAAGAAAGTTTTGTTTCACATTACAGGTTTTAGCTCTCAAATAGTAAGAGTTGTAAAACGAGTTCTGATTCACAAATGGGAGAGACTGTCTATTTATAGCTAAGAAAAGTGGAGTTCATCGGGAACCCATCACTTACCTGAACAATTCTATTTTATAAAAGTAAAAACATTTTGCATTTCTACTTTTGCCTACTTTTGACTAGTAATAGTAAAAAGCATAAATAGTTGCCTAATAATTTGACAACTAGTACAATGATTGCAAAATGACAAATTACAAAGAATCTTGATAATTGAAATCCTTTGTGGCTGTCATGATTTGTTGAGGTTGTTGTTAGAGTGATTATTACTGGTCATTGATAATTGTTACCATGGACTAGAGGTCACTATTCATTGCTTGTTTTTGAAGAGTATGATGATCAGTGCATTGTGCTCTGGTGTTATCATGATACCTTCAAAATTATTTTATTGGCATTTTGCCAAGGTCCATTTAGTTCTTCCTATTTATCTTCACTGAGGTCTACATCATCAAAATGGTCTTGTGAATCCTGGAAGGGATCATGGGCCCATTGGGAAGAGTAAGAACATGAGATTTTTCCTTCAATTGCTGAGAGGGAGATTTAAATGATTGGCTCTTTTTATTCTTTACTGGGTGATCTGACTCTACTGAGGATTCAGAGTCAGAGCTTGTATTGTTTCCAAGAAGAAGGACCATTTTTTGTATTAACTCCGTTTTTTCTTTTGATTTTTTAGACTTGATTTTGCCTTTTGAAGAAGGTTTTACGGTTGACTTTGAATTTTGGGAAGAACTTGATGATTGGTTAATTTGTGGAGCTTGATTATCTGGTTCCATAATTTTTAAGGAGGCCAATGGAGGTTTGAGAGACTTTAAATAGGGGTGAAACTTTGCTAGTTCTTCATTTATGGAAGTGCATATTTTTAATGAACTGAATTTGTCCGACCATTTTATGTAGTATTGTCTAGTGAGGATTTCCCCTTCGACGTATTGCCACTTCAAAATCCATGAAATTTTGTATTTATTTACAAAATAAATTATTGAGGGAAACGAGGCCTCAACTATTGAGGGTTTAAATAATTTTGAAAATGAGCTGAAATTCTGTTGTAATTCGATTGGGAATATTTCAAAGACAGAGCCATAGATTGACCACCATCTTAAAAACTATTTTGGTAATTGACTTTGATTTTTTTGTCAAAATTCAAAAATCAAGAATGAGAAAATTTACTATTTTTATGCAAGAAAATTGTTTGCCAAGCATCGATAAAGTCAAAATAATTCTATTGTTTTTTATTTAAAAGGGGTTTTAAACCTAAGGGATAGATTTTCCATTCCTCCAAGGTTATTATTCTGAGGATATATAGGGAATGATAGATGATTTTTCCTTTTGCACTATTTATGGGTTTGATATTTATTGATTTTGTTTCTAGGAGAATATCTCTGTAGAAACTGCGGGTTTTGTCATTGTGTCCGGGGATGAAATGGGAATTAGAAAGGAAATGGGCCTTCGCTATTTCAATTATATTTTTAAAATAGGCGAATGTGTGTTCAATGTAAAAGAGATTTTTACTTAGGGTCTTCCTATGATAAGGAGAAGAATTTCTATAATTGGTGAGTGGTTGGTTGATGACCAATTGTGGGTCAAATGATATAGAAACTGTAAATGGATCAAATTGATTGACCAAAGTAGATTGGTAATTAGGCCTGGTAGACCCAAGAATTGTTAATTGGGTATTTCTTGGACCAAAAGACTCCTCTTTGATTTGAGCCCTAAGGGCCAATTGTTAAGTGGAGGATTCTCCTTTAGTCATTTTCCCCGAGGCTTGAGACCTAAACCCCATCTTGTTGTGGCCCCTGCAACAATTTACGAATTAAGAAGTTAGGTACTGAGTTATTAATACTTTTAATGAATTCAATATTAAAATAAAACAATATTGAGTATAGACTGTCATCTAGCAAAGATTTTTTTTGAAGCAATATTCTTAACATCTTTTTCCAAAACATATTTTGCTGATTTACAATCAATTTTTGAAAGAAATTTTTTATTTAGTAAATCATCTTGAAATTTTTGTATACATCAGACAACATATAAGATTTCCTTTTGAATTGTACTATAATTAGCTTGTGATTGAAACCATGTTCCAGATGTAAACCTGACAATTTTTTAAAGTGCTTCTGGGGAAATTTTTTGTAACAAGATACTTCCATATCCAATTTCAGAGGCATCAGTTTGAACAATTTTAAAAGAATTATTAGTAGGAATGCCAAGACAATGAAGTGTCTTACATGGGTCTTAATTCTTATGATTAAATCAATATGGATAGATGTCCATGCAGGAGGATTCTTTTTAAGCCTGTCAAAAAGACGCTTACAATCAATTCTCATTTTATCGTAAAAGTTAAATATGTAATTTAAAGATCTTAAAAATCTTTGCAACTGTGTTCTGTCTAGAATTTCTTTGGAAAATTTGTCAGCAAATTGTATTACTTTATCAATTGGTTTGATTATAGAATATTGTATTTCAAATCCTAAGAATCTGACCTTAGACTGAAATAATTTAATTTTGCTTGCAGTGATAACTAAACCATTTTATTTTATTATCCTAACAAATGATTCAAGGTGTCTCTAATGTTGCTCTATTGTTTTAGAAAAAATGAGTACATCATCAATGTAAACAATTGAGAAATCAGTAAATTGGTTAAATATTTCATTAATTATATTTTAAAATCAGCTAGGAGCATTTTTAAGACCAAAATGCATTACATTCCACTCATAATGGCCAAATGAATTTACAAATATTATTTTATATTTATCACTTTCATTTATCTGGATTTGCCAAAATCCAGATTTCATATCAAATTTAGAGAATATCACTGCATCTCCAAGTCTATTTATTAAATCCATTTTGTTTGGTATTGGATATCTTATCCATTCTAAAATATTATTAAGGGGCTTATAATTGATTACTAAACGAAGAACTCCTCGTTCAATTTCACTGGCCTTCTGGACATAAAAGGTCGAGCAGGACCAAGAAGACTTGCTTCTTCTAATGATATTCTTATTGAGAAGTTCTGTAATTTCTTTTTTGCAGAACTCAAGCATTTCATAATTCATCTAAATTAGCCTTACCTTTGTTGGGATATTCTTTTCATCAAATCCCTTAATATAAGGAAGACTAACAATATTTGAAAGGTGACATTTCTACCCACATTTAAAACATGTATAATATTTTTATCAAATTATTTATTAAACCTTTTTCTAGAATAATTTTTATTTCTAGAGAAATTATTATCAAAATTTCTATTCTTAGAAAAGTTTTGGTCAAAACTTTTATTCTTATATTTGTGGTAATTTTTCCTATAGGGGTTGTGAGACCTTCTAGGCTTAAGTGGGAATTTTTCTTATTTTTCTGAGAAGGAGCGATAGAGGGTAAACCATATTGCTCACAAAAATTTTCTAATTCATATTTAGCAGTTTTACTTTCTTTTTTAATTTATTTATTGATTTTCATATCAACACACATTTTTAATCCTTCTTTTTATATTATAATAATTATTGTTTTATAGGTTAGACTATCAAGTCTATATTCCCTAGGTCATTACTAAGAGTTGTCCTTATTTTATGCCCAAAGAGATTGAGTAATCCATTAATGAATTTTTCTTTCCAAAAATGTTTATTACTATCATCCTTTGACATAACTCTAGATAAAAATATTTTTTATACCAATTAAAATCACTTAAGATTGGACATCTAAGATTTATTAACTGATCATAATATTACTTTGCGTACCAATGAAGTGTTCAATTATTGTATAAAGGAGTGTATTAATTCCATCAGGTATTGTTTCCTAATTTTCTCTAATAATTGGGTTTCCTTCAGCATCAATCTTTACTGCTGAAAGAATGGCAATTTTGGATTCTTCTATGAGATGTTTTTCCCACAATGAATGAAGCATTCATGTGAATCCTGTAACTAAAAGATTTATTACTTCTTCATGAAGTAACTTGTGGGTGGTAATGTAGTTGTTAGCTACCATTGTCATGTGTTGTAATTTATTAAAAACTTCATGTTCAGAAAGTCCATCAATATTCCATTCATATAATTTTTCTGCAGAAGTAGAAAATTGATTAACAAGAGAAGACTTAGTAATTTAAATGTCAGGAGGCACGGGTTTCTTATGCCATTTCCTTTTTAACTTATTAATTTCTAAATTTTTAAATGTTTTTTCAATATTGTTATTGTAGATGATTCATAGGTTTATTCTGACCTATGGCTATCTGAATCTGAATTATCGTCTTGGTTAATCACTTTCAATTCTTGAAATATTTTATCAATCTTTTAAGACTTACTTTCAAATTATGGACTATTGTATTGCTTGACAACCTTAATAGAGGAAGACGACTCAATAGATTTATTTTTTAATTCATGAATCTTTTTATCAATCTTTTTATTAATTAGAATAATTTTTAAAATGGTTTTATCTGAAAGAATTATTAAGGGTTTTTCTTCAGAGTTTCATTAGGTTTTGGTTCATTAAGAACATCGACCTTAGTCTCAATTTTGTCTAATTATTTACCTATTGTAATTAGATTCTAGTTAGTATAATTAAGTTGTTCAACTATATTTTTATTTGGGTCTTCTTCCTTTGCAATTTTGAAAGGAGAAGTAGTGATTAAAGAATTTTTATGATTAATCATATGATTTTTTCTGGAGGAGGATGACTAATAGATACTACACTAGAGACTTCGTTAACCATTTATACTTTAAAATTACTTTGATATTTTTTTCATAAATATCTTCAATATAATCAAGGAAAAATATATCAATTTTAAATTCTTGTATGAATGCCTTCCATTCAGCAAGTATGATTTTTCTTTGATCCATATTATATGAATTTTTTAACCTGTTATGTCTATCTAGATTGGATGGGTCATTATTGTGTTGGGTTAGATCTTTCCAATCTGGTTTATATTCTTGACTCAAGGTTCCTATATTCAGAACTAAGAGTTGAGGATTGACAGAATGAAAGCTTCCTTGGAAATTTGATCCAGTGGGTGCTTCAAATTCGTCAGATTGATCAGACTTATTATCAAAAATTGGCTGACTAACTTGAGAACTTGTGGCTATGCCTTTAAGTCTTAAATTTTTAAATTGTAATTTCTTCAATTCTTGTTCTAAATGTTGAATCCTAAGATTTTGATCATTATTTTGACTAGATTGTATCAATAGGTTTTGATTCTTTGGACTCTTGTTGATGGCTTCAAAATTCATATTTGTTTTGGTTACTTTGAAATGAATCCTAAAGATTAAAGCTAGGGGTTGGGTACCTTCTAGGACTTGATAACCACTAGTTTTAATATTCAAAGTTAAGGATTTTAAAATATAGAGATATGCTAAACTAACAGACAGATCTGAGAAACAATCAAAATGAATTGGACAATTACAAAGTGAGGATTCAGTTAATCCTAAAATACTATCACTAAAATTTATAAATCTTGCATCTCGCAAGGCTAACAAGACAGAGGTATTTATGCCTCTTCTCATGAGTGGTTTAACTTCAATCTGGACTAAACCAAAATGATGAAAATTATATCATTCTTAAATATGATGCTTTATTGCATCAGAGGAAAGTAATTAGCAGGTTTCATGCTCTTTCTCAAGAACATATATTTTTCAATTATTTTCACATGATGCCGAGGCTTGAAGGAAGCAACATACCATGTTGATTTATAAATATTTTTATTGGGGATTTTTAGGTATATTCCATACCCTATGATCTACTTGATCATCTCCTAATTCAATATGTTCATTATTTACTATATGAGGTATTGAGGTTATCGTTGACCTATTACTACTAGAATAAATACTCCTAAACAATCTGCTCATTGCTCAATTAACTAAATTATTCATATTATTGAGCATTGCATATTGTATTTTTTGTTACTAACCTTGTGGTGACTTCTACAACCTCCTATTAGGTTTCACTCTTCTCCCTTTCGCCTATACAACTACCTTACCCTCGGGATTTACGTATCTAAGAGGTCTTACCTAGGTCTTGGAAGCTAACCAAATAGAAGCTCGTACGTCAGCCTCTGATAAACAGATTCACAGATTAGTCAAACAAATAATACAGAGAAATAATCAATTATAAGAATAACCGGCCACTTGGGCGGAGAGTAAGATTATGCAAAAGTAATTATTCATGTAAGCAAATAAGCAGACAATAATATCAATGACCAGCTATAATAGGCGGTAAACAATTTAATTATGCAGTAATTGAAGTAGAAATAGTAAATGAACAGGCAGAAAACATTTTAATGATGCAGTAATTGAAGTAGAAACAGTAAATGAACAGTATTATCTCCATCGGGCTTGGCTCTAATACGACTAGAAGACTTACTCCTAAATAATCTACTCATTGCTCAATTAACTAAATTATTCTTATTATTGAGAATTTTATATTATATTTTTTGTAACTAACATTGTGGTGACTTCTACAACCTCCTATTACTAGTAGTTATAAAACACTACTTCAACCCTTCAAGTAGCTCAAGCTCTCTGGATAAATGACTACTTGAAGGGTTCAAGTAATGTTTTATAAATAATTGAACCCTTCAAGTAGTCATATGCTCTCTAGATGACTGACTTTAAGAATCAAAATAACTATTTAAATGGTTCAAGTACTTATAAACCACTACTTGAACCATTCAAGTAGTAAAATGTTCTATGGTTCCTTAATGAGAATAAATATAATTATTATTCATAAAAAATAACTACTAAAAAATTAAATAAAATTTACAAGCAAAAGTTTTTGTCTTAAACAGATATGTCTGAGAATTCAGATATTGTGGGTACATGGTGGTGAATATGAGAGAGACGGTGTTTCATTCATGTTTAATGGTACGGTAAGCTCACTATTAGACATACCATCAAGATTTACTTACCAAGAGTTATCTAGTATCATATACGATGAAATAAATGTTGATCCAACAAAGTACAATATTTCAATGAAGTTTTTATACAAGACGCATGTGCCCTCCTCACCTACTGATATTTTAAATGATCGTCACGTGAGGTTTTTCATTACCGAGAATAGTTCTGAAACACTTCGTACTCCTTTATATGTTACTCTCAAACCCAAACCTAGGACAATTGTTGATAATCTTACATGTACAAATCAAAGTCGGGTTCCTTAAACAACTTTCTCACAACAAGATCGTTATGCTCACATTCCATGCTTTATGGGTGAAACAAGTTGGGTTCGTGAAACAACTCTCTCGCAACATGATCGTTATGGTCACATTCCATGTTTTATAGGTGAAATAATGGTCGATAGTGATGAGAACAATGATAGTGACAATTTCCATTCATGGGGTATTACTATGGGAGATATGATGATGGTGATTGTCAATAAGATGTTAATGATGATGAACTTGAACATCTTGATAGTGATGGTGGGCTTGATATTGGTGTTGATGATGATTTTGATTTTGGATTATATGAAAAAGAAATTTGGGATGATCCCTCTACCTTACCAGATTTGAATAAAATATCAGAGGCTAATGTACATCCTTCATCAATGCCAAGTAACATTGCATATTCATCACGACCATCTTATAATGCTCCAAGATTATCACAACTAGAGGATTACGAGCATGTAAGTGTCTCAGATATGTTAGATACATAAGAACTCTATCAAGACAAAAAACAACTCCAAAGAATTGTTGGACTCTTATCAATTCGTTAAAACTTTGAGCTTAAAGTCTTCAAATCCACGCCGACATTGTCGGTGATGGTTTGTGCTGAGAAAACATGTTCATGGAGGCTACGAGCTATTAAGGTGTGATTTTCAGAGTACTTTAAAATAACAAATTTCATAAATACTCATACGTGCTCTTTTGACATCTTACAACACGATATTGCCAAGCAATAAGCTTATCGGTTGGTCAGTGCATAAAGTCAAAATACACCGGTGTTGGACGGATTTATAGGCCGAAAGATATCATCAATGATGTTCGTAAGGATTATGGCTTCAATATAAGTTATGACAAAGTTTGGAGGGCTAGAGAACTTGCATTGGCTCTAGTTTGAGGTTCACCCAAAAGTTCATATATGAGGCTCCCATTCTACTCTCACATGTTAGACGTGAAGAATCCATGTACTAAACTCATATAAAGACTGATGACAATAACCATTTTAAATACTTCTTCATGTCGATTGGAGCCTCGATTCATGGATTTTTTAATTGTGTGTGTCCCATAATTGCTGTCAATGGAACATCATTAAAAGCAAGGTATAACAGTACAATGTTCATTACAACTTCTAAAGATGGGCATAACTAAGTATATCCACTTGGCTTTGGGATTGCTGACTCTGGGAATGACGCATCATGGGAATGGTTCTTAAATAAGTTGCACGGGGTTATTGGAGACTTTGAAGACTTGGTATTTGTGTCGGTCAGAAATAAATTATAGCAAAGGGTATACAGATTGTCTTCCCATAATCATTTCATAGAGCTTGCATCTACCATATGGGAATGAATATAAAATCAACATTCAAAACTAGCAACGTCAATCCTTTATTTTTCAAATCAGCCAAGGCCTATCGTGTATCAAAATTTGAGGCATACATGGCTATCATCAACCAAGTTCCTCCAGGTATTAGAAACTATATTGAGATAGTCGGATTTGATAGATGGGCTCGTTCTTATTGTGGTGGCAGACGCTATAACATAATGACTACCATCATCGTCGAATGCATGAATATCATACTAAAAGGATGCTAAAGCCCTCCCAATAACAAGTTTAATAAACATCTGCCTGATTTGATGTAACGGTGGTATTATCAACGTCGGACAGCTACTTATGAGATGCACTCACATATGACTAAATGGTGTGAGAAGGAGCTTAAAAAGAATCATGATGCTTCTCGCAGAATTTCAGTGGGTACCTCAAATATTCACGAGTTTCGTATAAGTACTAGGGATATAGAGCATATTGTGAACTTGCATAAAAAACATGCACTTGTCATGAATTTGATCTAGATCAATACCCTTGTGCACGTGCATTAGCTTGTTGTCAACAACATAACATACTTGCTTACAGCTTATGCTCGAAGTATTATAAGGCTGAGGCGTTATTGGCAGCTTACGCAGAAATAATTTACCCCCTCGGAGATCCTACAGACTAGACTATCAGTGACGAGGTGAAAGAAATAATTCTCTTACCCCCTATGATGAGGATGTCGAGTGGGAGGCCTAGGGTAAATAAAACACTATCTAGAGGTGATGATGTACAACTAAATAAATGTAGTCGATGTGGTTTATGCGGACACAATAGACAGACATGCAAACATCTTATCCCTCTTCACATGCGTGATTAATCACAACCAGACACATAAGCTTGTATGTATACTGTTAAAATTTTATATGTATATTATATGAATTTTGATAGATATTGTGTCTATTTTTATCCACCTAAGTATTTATTTGTTTTGGTTAGTAAGAAAACTAATACCAATTACATATATTCGATGACTACTTGAAGGGCTCAAGTAGTGGTTTATGACTACTTGAACCATTCAAATATTACATTGTATCTGGACAAATCATTGCAGCAGATGAATTGGTTGAATTCTAAACTAATTAAGTATGAACTCTGATTCCAACCATTCAACTGGATCCAAGAGCTTGGAGAAGAAGTTCTTATGAACAGTTGAAATGCTAAGTTAGATGGTAGTGCTACAAAACAAAACATATATGTACATAAGTTCAGGAAATTACCTATCATCAATGGAGTCATATCATTGGTCAAATTGTTTCTTCATATTCTTCTGTCTGTTCATCAAAGAGTTTGAATGGTAGTGAAGGGGCATCTTTCTTATATTGTTCTATCTGATGTTGTTTTCTTGTTGGATCTGTCCATGGAGACTTGGCATATTGAGAAGGGAAACGTTTTCTCTTTCCCAACTCCCCAACCACCTCTACAACGTCATATTTTGAAAGAGACTACTCCACTTGTGAGTCAGCCCCCCTGAGAAGGTATCTCTACCACCTTTGTCCCAGCCTTCTTAGTATGTATCTCAACATTTGTTTCGATAGTAGGCTCATAGGTAGTATACTTTTCCAATGAAGACTCAACCCCCTCAATGGGTAGATCTGGCTCTTTCTTAGCAGAAGGTTGTTCTTCTTCATTGGTTGTCTCTTACAATAATTCAGTATCGTACTGTTGAACAATTTGACAAATGATGTTGGATGTGTTATCATCAATATCATCCAACTTTCCCAATGGAGACTTTTCCAATGAAGAACCATGAATTCATTTCCCCCTTAGTACCATTTAATTTTTTCCCCTCAATACCATTCAACTTCTCTTCAAGTACAACATCCATTCTGTCAAAATTTATTTGTATATCCTTAACAGCTTGGTCAAAAGAATGTACATAAAAATCTTGTCAAATTTGGGATCTCACTTGCTGATCAATAAGGACTTGTAGATGACCTACAATGCTTCTTAATTCCTGCTTCTTAATTTCTAGATTTCTAGGATTCCAGCCAGAGAGAAGTGAAGAAGAGAAAGATAAAATGAGTTTGGGTGTGGATGAGGTTGGTACTGGTGCTTTTTCTTTATTATATATGATTATAATAGATTATATATAAAAATATACTCCGATATACTAATGATATATTGAAATATACTATGGCATATGAATAATACCATAGTATACCACGAATGATATATAAAAATATACTACCGTATATTGATAGTATGTTAAAATATACTATGATAGATAAATATATATAATGACTTATTTTTATATATCATAGTAAACCTGTACATTCAATTTTTTTAATTTTATAAAAAAAATTGACCGTTAGAAAAAAAATGGCCATTCTTATAAATATAACTTTTTTGGTCATTCTCTTCCGTATTTTTCAAAAATACACTATTTTTCTAAGTGAGCCAAAAATAAATAAAGCAAAACCAAATAAACCCCAAAAGCAAATAAAAAAAATCCCTCAAACCCTAATCTATCGTACTTTCCTCCAACTACATTCTTTAACTCTCACTCACCTTCTCTCTCACAAACCCCCGATGACGAAAACAACACTCCCTTGATGGCGACACCACTCTTGCGATGATGAAAATCGACGGTAACAACATCGACATAAGCATTGGTGCCATCATCACAGCATGACATTCTTCTTCAGATTGATAGCCGACCTAGAAAGTAATGGAGAATCTAATACTCATAAATGCAAAAGAATAAGAATCTCAGAAGCGAATGATCATCATCGGTGAACAAAGATAGCAACGACGAGGGTGGACCAGCAGCGGTGATGAGTGCCTAGTACCGGCGACGACCACCCATAAGATGGCTTTGGTGTCGAGCTCTTTAAGTACCGACCAAAAAGTAAAATCTGAATAAGAAAGAAGAAGATATGCAATGTAATTTTTTTATAAAGAGCAGTGTATTTTTAGAAATGTAACAAAATTGAAAAAAGTGTAATTTAATAAGCTACGATATTTCAGCATAAAGCTTATTGACTTTTTAGCCTATCTAAGTTACCTGCTTATTTCAAAAAGCTGAGTCAAATATCCTTTAAAAGTAGAGAAATTTTCCATTATTGACTAGATTAGGATGGGTGTTTTAAGCGATATCAGGTTTTCTAGATCTATAGGTACATAGCAAGTTTCTTAAATAATCAATCATTTTAGACAAAAATACACTTCGTCCGTATAAAGTAGCAAGCAAAGTAATTCGGGTAAACCAACTAACTATTATTGACATACCCTATAATTAAGAAAATAAAAAATATAAATTATTACGAAATTAACCTAAATATACTATAAAATCTGATATACTTAGAAATTTATATCTATAATTAATTGATACTAAATAGAAATTAAACTTTCCATAAAACTTAAATTTTAAAAATTAAACAATCCCGCCCTTCCTTAAACCGCTCGGTAACTACCTTAACTACGATAATTATCTGTCAATCAAACACACTCAAAACTACAGAATAAAAAAACAAAAAAAAACTTCCATAGTTGCAAACCATTTACGAAAACTCTTCATCCTCCCGAGACCGCCATTGACGTCAGCAAACCCCTATTGAAAAAAGATGATTTACCTTTGCCGTTAATGTAGTTTTTCTATCGTCAATGGAGTTATCCCTTGTCAATAGAGTTATTCCTCGTCAATGGAGTTACCTTTTGCCGTCAATGGTTCTATTTCAGGAGGGCGTCAATGGAGGGTTGTTGATATCAATGATGGTCAATCGGTGATGAATATTGATGAATGTTATCAATCGGTGATGAATGTTATCAATTGGTGGTGAATGTTATCAATCAGTGATGGATATTGATGAATGATTTCGGTGCAAAATAAGGATGAAGATGGAGTATATCAGATGTTTGATATACGCAATAATCAATTTCAGAATGAATTAGAGTAGTTTTTTTAAATAAAACTATAATTTCAGAAAAGATTACCAATCGACTATGGAAAATATATTTTCTATAACCGAAATCACCATAAAAAGTTGGCTTTAAAAATTAAACATCAATATCTAATTAAATGTGATTTTAAAATAAAATATATTAATTGCATTAATAACCAAAATTTTGCAATATATTAATTAAAATAATAGATAATGCAATCCTATTAATTATCATGGTCTCATGAAATCAAACATAATAATCTACACGTGAGGGTAAAAAATATCAAGCAAAATTCATCAACCGAAAATTACTGACGTGGCAACTAAAACACTGATATTTACCTAAATAATTGAAAATTATGTTATACTCAAGGTTGTCATTATTGCAATCCGGATCGTACGATCCTACGATCCTATAAGGGGTCAGCGATCTGAATCGTGTAGAGGATCACTTTTTGGTAGGATCAGTCCAGGATCGCGATATCGCATGGGATCGGGATCCGGCAACGATCTGGCACCGATCCTGGTGCTTAAGTAAAGTAGGTGATTTTTGCCTTGTTATTAAAAAAAAGTGTTGTTCGTGGGTTCACACATGACCATTGAAAGACTCAACCAACTAAGCTTGTGTAACAAAAATGAACATCTTTAATATTTAATTAAAGATTTGGATAGTTTTATGACATTTTAATTTATTTTTTATGATTTACACCTCTTAAAGTTATCAAAATTAAAATGAACTATGCCATCACTATTTTATTATATTTAGACATTAATTTTACTATTATGACAAACTTATTAAATTTTAACTTATAACACTCCTAAACCTAAAGTATTATACATTTATAATAATGATCTTAACATATTTAATCAATAATGATCTTTACATATTTATTTATTTATTTATTTATCTTTTATAATAATGATCATTTGACCACTAAACCAACTATGAACATCTTTTATATTTAGTTAAATATTTGATTTTTATGACATTTCAAATTATTTATTTTATGACTTACACTATCAAAATTAGAATGAATTTTGCCGCCACTATTTTATTATATTTAGATTTTTAATTTTTTATTGTTGTAAAATTATTAAATTTTAACTTATAAATCAAACAGTTTTAAACCTAATGTATTATAATAATGATTTTAACATATTTAATTAATAATTATCTTTATATATATATTTATTTATTTTTTATAGTTTGAAACCTTCCATCTAAGGGATCACATATCTGTTTCCATGATAACTCCACTTAATATTATGTTATTTTAGATAACTTGATGTTAGTTTTATCTTGAACTTGTTTTTCTCTCTTGAAAACTTAAAAGTATGAGAATTCTACTTAATATTATGTTATTTAAGATGACTTAATGTTATTGTTATTTAATATATAGATGACTTGATGTTATATAATCATTTTCTTCAATGTATTGAAGTATTATTAGCATAAATATATTTTTTACTAATAAATTATGAAAAATTAGTAGGATCTTACGATCTACGATCCTACACCCTTCCACCGATCCTAGAGTAAGATCGTGATCCTGACAACCTTGGTTATACTTTAACTCAGGTGTCAAAACATGTATATATGGTACAACTACTTTTAAAAGTAAGCTTATAGTTTTTTAAGTTAAAAAGACATAAGCTGCAGATTAAAAATTGAGCAAAACATGACTCTTTAACTTTGAAGTGATTAAATACAGATAACAAAATGTAAACGTTCTTATTATAAAATTTTGTGTAGCCAAATACATCATTGGTTACATTTTCAACAGTCGAGATTACACAAAGATGTACTATTTATATATCACCATGCAAGCACGTTGATAACAAAAAGCTTATTAAGTGCCTCTTCAAAGAAAAACGTGCGCGTAGTAATTTAATTATAAACTCCATCTCTTCATTTTTAAGCTCTAGATGCTTTGAGCAAGAACGAAAACAGTCTTCAAGGTAGGATTCACTCCCGACTTTAGCTAAACAATCATTAGCACAGATCAAAGCATGTCCGAAAGATTCTTCTTTATTAGGGTGATTGATATCCTTGCAATTAAGAGAGATGTAGGGAGGAAGCTCAAGACCTTCCTTTTTGGCTTGCACTTGACTATCCAAACGCATATTAGAAGTATCATCATCATAACCAGTAGGTTACACATTATTTTCAACCATTGTAGACTAGATTATTTCTTCTCAAAGATCGATCAATTTTTTTTACCTAAATTTTACAAATGCTAAATATATATATAATAAAACCTCACACATAAATAAAATATGTCCCCGGCCGGCTATTTTGAAAACTTACGTTTATGATAAAATAATAAAAAATAAGGCGGAAAATTTAAAATCATTAATTATTAAGAATACTCAAATGGTCTGAGATTGTTGTATCTGTTGGGGGTTATGCTCACAAAGCATATGTATTGACATTTGATATGAAATTTAATAAGGATTACAGTTTTATTATAATTGTTCTTTTAAATTAGTGTTGAATAATTTTTATAAATATATGAAATTCTATATTTATTAATGAGACTATGATTTTGTATTAGTATCAGAGGATTAAGATCATAGATAATGAATAAAATTGTCAGTAACATATTAAAGTATATAATCTTTAATGAATGGTTGTGAGTACAGTTCACTATGCATTATGAATGCATGTGATCAAAATTCAGATCATTGATGTGGATAGATATTTTAGTGAATGTGCTTTATATAAGAAGATTATATATGACTGGATCGATGTGAATTAATATCTTTATCAACGTGCCATTTATCATAAAGATTTATTACACAGCAATTGAATGCTCATATATAGATCAGTCTGAATTTTGAGTAGTCATGAACTCCTATGCATGTCTACTGGATCTTTTGATTCACTCGTTAAGATTTGTTTGAAAACTCCTTATGTAGAAACATGACAGTTTAATATAAAGCTTTAGGGATCAAATAGAACGAATAAAACTTTAGGAATGTAATTGCGTTTACCATTTCTACTAATTATATGTTAATTATATTCTCAAAGCTATTCTCCTATAGCATTTGATACAGTCATATTAATTGACTCTCAAACTCCGGTTTATGCAGTCACATATAAGGTTTTAAATATATTGATTCATTTATTAATTGTTTATTCATCAAACTCATCGATGGTTCGAGTGACTCGACATGTCATTTGTCATTGACCATTCATATTACTGGTATATGTAATAATATTACATCAATTGTTCGATAAATAGTTTCATATTGTTCGGTTTTGAATTTAGGCAATTCGGAGATACAACTGAGAGATGTGATTATGAGTACAACAGCTGCCCCATCTTATTTTCATCCAAATGAAGTTAAAGTCAATGGCAAAGATTACGTTTTTGCTGATTGTGGACTTACTGCAAATAATCCTGTAATATTTATCTCTTTCATTTTTTAAACTCCATCATTACTACAAAATTTAGTTTTATTGATGGTGAAAAATAGTCATTAAAATTCCTTAATGACAGTTTTGTCAATATTATCTATCGGGTTGTTGTCTTTGTAGATTTTCAGAAAATCATCATAAAAGTCATCTTTAATGATGGTTTTCCCTATCATGAAAAAGTTTGCAAAATCCTATTTTTGGCCTTTAATAACAACCTTGAAATCTTAATCCTCTGTGCTAACACATTTATATACTTAAGATTATAAAAACATGAAACTTTGACTTATTGGAATGTTGTAATAAAACAAAATTATATATATTTCTTACAGGAAATGTTCAAGTACATGTAAAAGATGAAAGTTGAAGGTTTCATGTCCTTAATATGTATTAATTTTTTCTTATAGATTTTGATTTGTTTTCTATGAAAATACTCTCTTCCCAGACACTGCTTGGCATCCAAGAGGCAACAAAGATATTTCAAGGGAAAACCTCTACCCATTACACCAAATTAGATTACAGTAAGTTTCTTGTTCTATCTCTTGGAACTGGTTCAGGAAAGATCATTCATCAGGTCGGACAAGGCGGTCCGGCCGGTTGGCTAGTTGGTTCAGATGGAACGCCACCACTCATTGATATCCTCTTTAGAGCATCCGATGACATGGTGGAGATGTACACATCGTTGGTCCTCGGGATTTCTAATTCACAGCATAACTTCCTTCGGGTTCAGGTAAACTTTTCTTACGTACCAACCCTATAGTCCAATCTTAGAGTGACATTACCTTAATTGGCCATTTTCCTTTCCCATTTGTAATGTAATTTTCAAAACAATGAACAAGAAAAACTTTCCTAAAATCCAATCAAGGTGGACAAAAAAATGATAGGAGTGCTTAAGTGATATCTCATAGGATTTATCAGATGATAGTTGAGGTCATTAGATGTAGATTTAATCAAAACACAAGTTGGTCAGTTTACTGGGTGGATAGAGACTTATGATGTACTTTCTGGTACATCATTATCGATTGTATTAGTGTTTCTGGTGGGTATTATTCATTCTCTCATGTTTTAACATGTTCGTTCTAAATACAAATATGAAAGACCCTCTCCAGTAATTTTGAATCGTGAAGCACATTAAAATGTATTTTTGGTCCCCAAAATGTAAATAAAGAAAACAAAAAATTAGAGGGAGGAGTTTAATTCTGCTGTTGATGCTATTTTAAAATATAATAATAGTTAAAGTACGAAGTCATTTAGAAATTTTTAATTTGCCTTGTAATATTTTGTGTTTGATCACTCCATAAGAAAAAAATCTTTAGTAATCGAATGAGCTTATTGCATCTAGTCTGGTACTAAGTGATAAGAATTGGAAGCAGGACTATACATTAAGTGGAAGCTCAATCAGGCTAGATGATGCTACAAAAGAGAACATTGATAACTTGGAAAAGATTGGAAGAGAGCTTCTACACAGGCCTATTTCGAAGCAAGACACAGACACAGGGCTTCAAAAACCATCTCCAATTTTTGCTCAAGTACCTACAAATGCAGAAGCACTCATCCAGTAATAATTTATTTTTCCATCTTTATACAAATTCATCAGTTTTTGTTATCACAAGAATTCTCATTTAATTTTACTTTTTCTGTGTTGTGTTTCAGATTTGCTGGAAGATTATCCAAAGAAAGAGGCCGCCTAACGAAACTCAAAACTAATCTTTATTGAAAATTGAAGAATGAGCAAACAATACCTTCTTGTAATTTTTTGCAATCTTTTGCAAACAGGGCTCATAAAGTTAATTGTAATTAAATAATGAGAACCACTTTTACCTCAACTTGTGTTAGGACACGTTTATTGATACATTAAATTTTGTACTAACCTAATTATGCATTAATATTTCTTATTTAGTTACCATAAGAAATAAAAAGTAATTTCGGAAAGTTATACAAGTGTAAGTTGGGATCACAAGTAAAATGGGGAATAATAAACATGATTACTATGTATGCATGTCACATGTTCACAACCACGTGCATATATGATTTTTTACACTGATCAAGTAATTGATCAAATTTAAAGTGATTAAATGATGTGTTAATCATTCATACGTTAATTTATCAAATCATGTTAATGAGTTATAAAATATTAACCTATAAATGATTGACACATGACTTGGTCACTAAAACTTGATCAGTTACTTAGTCACCCTAGAATTATTCTATAGCTTAAACTTTTAAGTTGTAACTTATTTAAGTTTAACTTTAATCTATAAGCTAAAGTATGTTTGGCTAAAATTATTTAAATTAACTTTAAGATATAACTCATTTTAATTGATGTTCGATAAATAAGATAAAAATGATATTATTTTGATTAAACTTACTTTAATGTCCCACATGGTAAACTTTTCATTTAACTCATTACTGTGATACATATACACGTATATATATATACACACACATTAGCTAACTAGACCGTAGGAATTGCAAGATATGCCCTCACTTTCTTTTGATCATATCCTTTTTTAACTTCTTTTTTGGTCATAGTCCAAATTTTATTTAAAAATAAGGGGAAAAAAGGTTAAGGAAACTCAAAACTAATCATGTTAATGAGTCATAAAACATAACCTATAAATGATTGACACATTACTTGATCACTAAAACTTGATCAATTATTTAGTCACTCTAGAATTATTCTATAGCTTAAACTTTTAACACTACTAGTAAAAGAGGGCTAGCTGTTGGGTAAAACCCATCATTATAACCATATATTGACGATTAACGGACTGTCATCTACCGGGTTGTCATCATATTATAAGGGAGTACAATGACGGATAATCTTCATCATCATAGATACCACTAAAAGCATATAGATGACAGAAAATCTCCATCATCTTGGTCATCTAAAGTTACTCCACGTAGACTTTAGATGACGGAGAATCACCATCATCTTAGTTGCCGCCAAAAGAATATAGATGATGGGGAGTCTCCGTCATCTAAAGTTCAAGAAAAGAAAAAAAATAAAAGATTGTTTTAATTAAATTTCCACAGCTATATTTTTTTAATTATAAAATATTTATGTTTTAGTAGAAGATAAAATATTGAATGTTAGTAAGTATAGTGCATTATTTATGCTTTTTTTTCAATATGTAACAAATCTCTTATATGTTGTTTAATTTTCTTATTCAATCATGTACAAAAGCATGACAATATTATGTATTCTAAACATATTTTAATGTCTCTGTTATATTTATTTTCCTTGAAAGATTTTAGTCTATGTTAAAGCAGCTATGAGATAAAAAAAAGCAGCTATACATTTCACAACTCATATAACCAGCTGAAATTAACCTCAATGTCAAATAAATACTGAATACATATAAAAGTGAAAATTATCACATGTGGCTACTCATTAGCATGTCTATGAAACGGTCATGGCGTTCTTTGTGCTTGTTAGCATATACATTTATTGCAGCTCCCAACACTTAGAAAACCCAATAGTAGGTACCATTAACCAAGAAAGTGGGGGTGCTTAGTGAGTTATTTTCACTACATATAGTTATCAGAATAATTATTACACTAAACAAAACAGAAATATAGCAGATGATGAACTATCTTAATCTTATTAAGTAAATTAGACTCTTAATTATCAAAACACATAAGTTAAAAGAAGACAATTTTTTTAGTTTAATAAAGTTAACTCACACACATTCTGCGTCTGCACAATGATATAAGATTATATTGATAAGTGCACAACCTCCAGTCTCAATTCATCATTTTCAAGATGTATACAACTTGCAAGCACTGATAAGGTCTTCTTTTCCAATTATAAGTAGTATCACTATGCGACTTTCTTTGGAAAGAAAAAAGTTCAGATGAAATTCCAGTACCTGGTCCCAATCATCATCCTCGATGGTGCCCTTGATATTTCTAAAGAATTCTATTAATTGCCCACCCTTTTTTCTCTCACCAAGAGATGCAGCAACACCAGCATATATATCAACAATCAGAGATGCAGAACAAAAGATTATAGCAGTTGTTGGAAATATCCAATTATACAATTTGCCAAAAAAAAAATATTGCTTTGTACAAAAGTAGTGCAATGCAATGATAACCTGGAAGATTAAATTGATAGATAACTCGGAAGGCCAAATCAAATTTCTTCTCTGCAAGACTCTGTTATATTACAATGTCTCCTGCAAAAATTTGTTTGCGACAAATAAATCTCCTTTATATTTATCTCCAGATCCATATGGCTTGAGAGGAAAAACTGAAAAGAAGAAAAAAAAGGAGATAAAGCAAATCAAGTCCACGAGAAATGAAATTCAAAAGAAAAGGCATAAGCTGTGTGTAGATCAAGATCTTTTCATTCAGGATCATAAGTCTAATGTCTTTTTTGTCCCTATCAAGTACCAGTGTTATACTAATAGAAGCATCACCAGTTCAATCTATCTTATTTGAATTACTTGTAGTCTAAGATCTTTGAAACTATTAATCAAGACATAGACTTGCAATATCAGGGTGGGGTTGGGGGTTGGGGGAGGGGTTATGAGACTATGATATAAGTAATTATATACCCGAACAATACACAAGCTATTCCAATGAGTATCCTTGATAACCTTATAAATTGATGGATTCTGCAATATCTGGAAAAAATAAGAGAGCGAAGATATTTATATAAACAAAATGCATCATTGTAGAAGATGACACAAATCTGAATGTTTCAGGGTCATTTGGATTTCCAAAAAGTGAATGCTTCCATTGTGGTCCCTCTAAATCGTTAAATGATTTCACAACTTCCATCTAAGCATATAAGTACAAACATATACACGGTAATCTAATAAACATGCCTGAACACAGTTAACTAATATCAAGTCAAAAGTAAGCCCAAAAAAAGAAGGTAGAAACATTTATATTAATATAGTCAGAATGCAACCACTCCAATACAGAACAAGAGTAGTGCTCTTTAAGGCATAGAGTGGGTCAGCCATGCAGTACTTATAATACGTGGTCTAATAAAAAATTTCCCAGATAATGAGATATCTAGTTAAAAACAACATTATATGCATTCTTTTCTTTTTTATAGAAAAATTGAAAAGTCATTAATGAAAAAGAATTCAAATAAAAGGATGAAAAAGAACTACAAACAGAAGGATGTGAAAACAAGAACTCCTTACAAATAAAAAAGAAACAAAACTATTACAAATCAAAGTTATACCAGTTGTGCATGATAAAAATAAAAAAACATTATTTCCTTTTTTTATTTTTACATTAACATTCATGAAAGAAAATCACATCTAAAGACGGGTAAAGAAGTTAGCTAAAATATTAGTATCATTAACCATCATTTCTATGTTTATTACACAAATATTTTCAGAAAATAACAAAGAAATCATTACATTTTCAATTAACGTCATTACCTGTATTGAAACCCTAGTAGAGAACTTGACAAGTCCTTCTTCCGTAAGGTTCTCAGAGGAACTTTTTCCTCTAATGCTCTTTGTCACAAGCTTAATAGAATCTATACAACTAGCATAACTATGATTGAGAGTGGTCCACCTCATGACAAAACACGATGAAGCTCACGGCTGAGCTCACGTGGCCTGCACCACATGTAGAATCGCCTTCGACAAATCTAAACTGGATTAATATGAGCATAAGTGCAAGAAGATGATAACAGTTGAAAAACTTTCTTAAAATGAAAATTCGGGCATGGATGATACTTGATAGAGAATGAGAGAACCGTATAAGGGAGTGAAAGCTTCGGGAGGGACGTTGGGACGGAGATCTAAGCTTCGAGTGTGCAGGGACGTAGATTTTAGCTTCGAGTGTGCAGGGAAGCAGATATGAGCTTCGAGTGTGCAGGGACGCAGCTCACCTGGAAGCTGCCGCGAAGTCACCTAGCACGCAGTTGGGAAGAGGGTGCTCCAATCGCCAGTCGCCGCTGCTGTCAAAGGAGAAGGAAAAAATAACACAGTAAAAGTAAAACTAAATAAACTCCAAAAGTAAATATTTTTGTATACCATAGTACACCTATACATAAATTTTTTTCAATTTTATAAAAAAAATGACAGTTAGAAAAAACTGGCCATTCTTATAAATATAACATTTTTTGGTAATTCTCTTCCTTATTTTTCAAAAATAGACTATTTTTTTAAATGAGCCAAAAATAAATAAAGAAAAACCAAATAAATCCCAAAAGCAAATAAAAAAATCCCTCAAACCCTAATCTGTCTTACTTTCCTCCAACTGCATTCTTTAACTCTCACTCACCTTCTCTCTCTCTCAAATCCCCGATGACAAAAACAACACTCCCATGTTGGCGATACCACTCTTGCGATGATGAAAATTGACGACAACAACATCGACATATGCAAAGCTGCTATCATCACTCTTCACCACAGCATGACATTCTTCTTCAAATTGATAGCCGACCTAGAAACTGATGGAGAATCTTAGACTCATAAATGAAAAAAAGGAGAATCTCAGAAGTGAAGGATCGTCATCGGTAAACAAAGATAGCAACAATGGTGGTGGAACAACAGCGCTGACGACTGCCCAGTACCGACGATGACCACCCGTACGACGGCTTTGGTGTCAAGCTCTTTTATTACCGATCAAGAAGTGAATCTGAATAAGAAAGAAGAATCAATGCAATTTTTTTATAAAGAGTAACGTATTTTTAGAAATGTAACAGAATTGAAAATAGTGTAATTTAGTAACCTACGATATTTCAGCTTAAAGCTTTTTGACGTTTTAGCCTATTTAAGTTACCTGCGTATTCCAAAAAGCTGAGCCAAACATCGTTTAAAAGTTGAGAAATTTTACAATATAGACAAGATTACGAGGGGTATTTTAAGCAATAGCATGTTCTCTAGATCTATAAGTAAATAGCAAGTTTTCTAAATAATCAATCATTTTAGACAAAAATGCCTTTCGTCCATATAAAGTAGCAAGAATATTAATTCGGGTAAATTAACTGACCATAATTGATATACCTAATTGATATATCCTATAATTAAGGAAATAAAAAATATAGATTATTACGAAATCAACATAAATATACTATAAATTTGATATACTTAGAAATTAATATCTATAATTAATTGATACTAAATAGAAATTAAACTTTCCATAAAACTTAAATTTCAAAAATTAAACCAAGCTCTTCCCTCAACCTCTTGGTAAACCAATCTCAGTCTCCTCTATTAAATGAAACTAATTCAAATTTTAAAATCCACCAATGATATTTAAGGAAAAAAATAAAAAATAAAAATCTAAACTACCGTTATGATAACTACGATAAAAATCTGTCAATCAAACACAATCAAAACTAAAGAATAGAAACAATAAAAAAAACTTTCATAGTTGCAAACCATTCACGATAACTCTTCATCCTCCCGAGACTACCATTGACGTCGGCAAACCCCCATTGAAAAAAAATGATTTACCTTTGCCGTTAATGGAGTTTTTCTCTCATAAATGAAGTTATTCCTCGTCAATGGAGTTATTCCTTGTCAATGAAGTTACCTTTTGCCGTCAATGGTTATGTTGCAGGAGGGCGTCAATGGAGGTTTGTCGACGTCAATGGCGGTCAATCGGTGATGAATATTGATGAATGTTATCAATCGGTGATGAAAGTTGATGAATGTTATCAATCGGTGATGAATGATGAATGATTTCGGTTCAAAATAAGGATAAAGGTGGAGTATTTCAAATGTTTGATAAATGCAATAATCAATTACGGAATGAATGAGAGTAGTTTTTGAAACAAAAATATAATTTCAGAATAGATTCTCAATCGGTTATGGAAAATAGATTTTCCATAATGGAAATCACCAAAAAAGTGGGCTTTAAAAATTAAACATCAATATCTAATTAAATCATATTTTAAAATAAAATATATTAATTGCATTAATAACCAAAAGTCTGAAATATATTAATTAAATAAAAGATAATGCAATCATATTAATTATCATGGTCCCATGAAATCAAACACAATAATCCACACGTGAGGGGCAAAATTTATCAACCGAAAATTACTCACGTGGCAACTAAAACACTGTTATTTACCTAAATAATCGAAAACTCTGCCATACCTTAACTCAGGTTTTAAAACTTGTCTATGGTGCAATTACTTTTAAATAGTTTTTTAAGTTAAAAAGCTATAAGCTGCAGTTTAAAAACTAAGCCCACTCTTTAACTTTGAAGTGATTAAATATTGATAACAAAATGTAAACATCCTTATTATAAAATTTTGTCAATACATCATTGGTTACATTATTTTTCAACAGTTGAGATTACACAAATATGTACTATTTATATATTACCACGCAAGCACGTTGATAATAACATAAATAAAGTGAGACAAACAAAGAGTGTAAAAAGCTTATTAAGTGCTTCTTAGTGCCTCTTCAAAGAAAAACGTGCGCGTAGTAATTTAATTATAAACTCCATCTCTTCAATTTTAAGCCCTAGATGCTTTGAGCAAGAACGAAAAGACTTCAAGATAGGATTCACTCCCGACTTTAGCTAAACAATCATTAGCACAGATCAAACCATCATTTTCGGCTTGCACTTGACTATCCAAACGCATATTAGAGATTACACATATTATTTCCAACCATTCTAGACTTTGATTATTTCTTCTCAAGGCTCGATCAAATTTTTTTTACCTAAATTTTACAAATGCTAAATATTCACACACACATTCACACACACACACATATTCACACACACACACATATATATATATGCTAATTGAACAATTATTGTGTTCAATTAGTCTGAACACAAATCTTAAGTTTAATCAATAGGAAATTTCTAATCGGGACGTTGACCATTGAATGACTTGGAACAACGTCTTAAGAGTACTAGAATTGGTCAAAACACTTATAGGAGCACAATAATGGGTCTCAAATAGTTGTAATAACATAATTTAATTCTATCTCAATGTAACTCTTATGCTATGCCAAATGCTATTTAAAATCTCACACATAATTAAAATATGTCTCCGACCGGCTATTTTCAAAACTTACGTTTACGATAAAACAATAAAAAAGGGTGGAAATTTTAAAATCATTAATTTTTTAGAATACTCAAATGGTCTGAGATTGTTGTATCTGTTGGGGGTTATGCCACAAAACATGTGTATTGACATTTTAATATAAAATTTAATAAGGATTACATTTTTTTATAATTGTTCTTTTAAATTATTGTTGAATAATTTGTATAAATATCTGAAAATTTCATATTCATTAATGAGACTATGATCTTGTATTAGTACGAGAGGATTAGATCATAGATAATGAATAAAATTATCAGTAACATATTAAAGTACAGAATCTTTAATGAATGGTTACTAATACGACTCACTAAACATTATGAATGCATGTGATCTAGATCCAGATCATTGATGTGGATAGACATCTTAGTGAATGTACTTTATATAATGAGATTATATATGATTGGACTTATGTGAATTAATATATTTATTAACGTGCTGTTTATCACAAAGATTTAATACACAGCAATTCGATGATCATATGTAAATCAGTCTGAATCTTGATTAGTCATGAACTTCTATGCATGTCTACTGGATCTTTTGATTCACTCGTTAAGATTTGTTTGAAAAATAGGTTAGTGACTTTTGTTTTGGAGATTCAGTGATATGGATGGCTGGGAACATGATCTTACAAGATTTGGAATCCAAGTTTTCCTAACGGATCATATATTGGCTCTCTAAAGTGTTAATTCTGAAATTGAATGGTTATTGTGCTCAAATTTATAAATAAGATTATAAATTAGTCATTCACTAGTGGATTCATGGTACTTAAAGATTAAGAGGTAATTAGAAGGGTAAAACAGTAATTTTAACCAGTTCTAATTTACGAACCAATAATTGGATGACAGAACTACGAGAAAAGATTATATCAGTAGACTACGTGAGAATATTATGTAAATATTATCTATAATCTTTAAGAATTCAGTTCTATATTTATTGTAGAGTAATAATAAAAGTAATAAATAAGATAATTTAATTAAAGATTTTAATTAATAATATGGTTTATTAGAGTTTAAGATTATAGGTCCATGGTCCTCAAGTCATCTTTATACTACGTAGTATAAGGTGTGAATATTTTATGACATGAGAAAATGAATTACTTGCAAATGAATTTTTATTCTGGGGCAAGTACATAATTATGAGATAATTATGTGTGATTAATTAATTTAAAATTAATTAATTGAATTATTTATATATAATAATATAATTTTTGGAATTAAGATATATAAATAATTATTGATTATTTTAGTTAACGATAAGTGAGACAAAATATCTAATTTATAAAATTAGATAATTGAATTATTATTAGATAATAATTTAGATTAACTAAATCTGTTATTTATGAAATAACAGATAATTTAGTTGATAGAGATAATCAGATATGTTAATTTTAAATTAACTAATATCTAGATATTTAATTTATTAAATAAATATTAAATATGCAGTAATTGTCATGTGTCAATCACTGATTAGGTATCAGAGATTGACATGGACTACTATAACGCCACGCCACGTGGCACTGCAATTGTATACAATAGCAGTGGGTCACACTATTATTGGCAATTTGATAATTATATATTAATTCAGTCATCCAAAATATAAGATACGTCATTATCAAGAAAAACATACAGATATTATTCTAATGCCCTAAGATAATGAGTCAGTTCAATCAGTTCAATGAGTTGAATGAAAAAATTAGTTCATCAATCAAGAGTGGAGCACAATTCTTGAAAAAGCGATTCTACGATTAAGAGTTAATCAAATCTCTAAAAGAATCATCATCATGTTCTTTTAGAGAATCGTCTCACAAAACTCCTTAGTAAAATCTCTAGATCTCATGTGTTGAGTATATCTAGAGACATAAAAGTATTTTCGTTATATTCTACGTGACCACACACATCCTAGTGCATTGAGAATTGACTTGGAAGATCTTACTGTAGATCTCAGAGTCTACTGATTGTTGGAACGATTTTGTAGGAACGGAGAATCTATTAGTTTCGCTAGGACGCTTGATTTAGACTACAAGAGGTATATGATTCCTAATCTTATTTGTTGTAAATTTAATATATAAATACATAATATATCCTGACTGATTGAAAAGTGTTTTCAATAAAAAAAAATTAGGTTACCGTAGCGTTGCGTAATATTAATTTACTAAAAGTTTTGATTTTATTAAAAAATTAATTTTAAAATGGTCACGCGCCACACGCTTCTGCCGTGCACGCGTTGCGATGACCAATAGTATCTCCACTTTTCTGCAGTGTGTAAAATCGCTTCTTTATGTACGCTTGGTCAGAATAGGGATGCCTTTTTTGTCAAGAAAAGGGGTACGAAAGCATCCTAACAAAAAAAGCCCTCCATCAATAAAACAAGATTACAAAAAGCACGGGCATACCTCAGAGCGAGAGACAAAATCAAAAGATTAGGACGAAATTAGTAGGTGAACTAGGATATCCCAACTAGGCTGGCATCTCATATTAGTTGGTGGAAGGTTATCTTTCCAAATAAAAGTATTACCAGAACTATCACGTGAAGTTAACGAATGAGCAAGACTATATTATGGTCTCTACAAATATGCTTAAAACACAACTTGAACTTAGAAGAAAAAGATAAAATAAGTGAAATGACAGAGTCTACTCCAATGTCAGGGGAACTTGCATTGGTAAGAATTTGAATCATCTCCAAGGCATCACTATGGACTATGATAGAAGCCAAGTTTGGAAAGTCACCATGAGATAAAGCCCAAAAAATATCCTAAGATTCAGCAGAAAACACATCTCTACAGCTATCAAAAGAAGAGTGCGAAACCGAATGAATTAAGCTCATAGGATTACAAATCACAAAACCTAACCCACCCAAACCTGCGATCCACAATGTATCCGTAAAAAGGCTTCAAGTTTGGTTAGAGCTTGCAATAATATATGTCAACTTCATCACTCCCAACCATTTTCTTCTTCACAGGTACATACTTAGAGAGAAGTGAAGCTTTCAGAAGGTAGAAAAGAATATCTTTGTAAAAGAAATGGCGTCAAGAGGGTTCAGCATAAAACTGGTAAAGCAAGCAGAGTTACGCACCTTCCAAATTGGCTAAAGGCCAAAAATAACCTGAGCAAGGTTCTTTTAAATTGACATTTTGATATGAAATTTAAAGATGATTATATTTTTCTTGTTAAATAATTTATATAAACATCTAAAAATTTCATATTCATTAATGAGACTATGATCATGTATTAGTACGAGAGGATTAAGATCATAGATAACGAATAAAATTGTTAGCAACAAAATAAAGTATGAAATCTTTAATGAATGACGGCTAGTATGGATCACTAAGTATTATGAATGCGTGTGATCTAGATTCGGATCATTGATGTGAATAGATATCTTAGTGAATATAATTTATATAATAAGATTATGTATGATAGGACCGATGTGAATTAATATCATTATTAACGTACCATTTATCATAAAGATTTAATACACATCAATTCGATGATCTTATGTAGATCAATCCAAATCCTCAGTAGTCATCAACTCATATGCATGTCTACTGGATCTTTTTAACTTTATTTTGGAGATTCAGTGATGTAGATGGCTAAGGACATGATCTTACAAGATTTAGAATCTAAGTTTTCCTAACGGGTCATATATTGGTTTTATTAAGTGTTAAATCTTGAACTGAATGGTAATTGAACTCAAATTTATAATAAGATTATAAATTATCCATTCATTAGTAGATTAATGGTACATGAAGATCAAGAGGTAATTAGAATGGTAAAACGGTAATTTTGACCAGTCCTAATTTATGAACAAATATCAGTAGACTACATGAAATGATAATGTCAGTGGACTACATGAGAATACTCTGTAAATACATTCTATAATATCTATGAGTGCAATTTCATATTTATAGTAAAATAATAATGAAATTAATAAATAAGATTATTTAATTAAAGAGTTTAATTAATAATTTGGTTTATTGAAGCTTAGGATTATAGGTTCATGGTTCCCAAGTCACCTCTATACTACGTTGTCTAGGGTCCGAATATTTCAGAAGGTGAGAAAAAGACTAACTTGCAAAAGAATTTTTATTTTAGGGCAAGTACATAATTATGAGATAATTATGTACGAANTAAATAATTAAATTATTATTAGATAATAATTTAAATCAACTAAATCTGTTATTTGTGAAATAACAGATAAGTTAGTTAATGGGGATAATCAGATATGTTAATTTTAAATTAACTAATATCTAGATAATTATCTGATTAAAATAAATATTTAATTTACAGTAATTGTCAAGTGTCAATCACTGATAGAGTATCAAAAATTGACATAGACTACTGTGGTGCCACGTGGCACTACAGTCGTAAGTGTGCAACAATGTAGTGCAATGTGACACTGCAGTTGTGTATAATTGCAGTGGATCCCACTGCAATTGGTAATTTTATAATTAAATATTATTTCAGTTTATCCCTAAAAATCTGATACGCCATTATCTGGAATATATATAGATATTATTCTAATAGCCTCGGTGGTTGAAAGAAGAGGAGAGAATCAGTTGATCAGATCATCAGTTCGTCAATCAAGAGTTGAATTGAGAACACGATTGGTGTAAGAGATATTTTCTTCTATGATTAAACATTAATTAAATCTCTAAAAGAATAATCATCACATTCTTTTAGAAAATCGTCTCACTAAAGTCATTTTCACTCTAGATCTCATATGTTGAGAACATCTAGAGACAAAAAAAGTGCCTTGTAATATTCTACGTGCCCACACATATATACATATTTACAACCAATTGGTTTATTGTGAGGAGGAATAGTAGTACGGCTCCAAGTATTGTTCTTTTCAAGGGCTTCAATTTCTTTTTGCACGGCTTCCCTCCATTGGGGTAATTTAATAGCTAGGGAAAAGAATTTTGATTCATCCATAGAACAAATGGTGGAAATAAAAGCTTTGCGTGCAGCGAAAAATTTAGAAGTAGACTTATATTGACAAAGAGGGTAGGGTGTACTTGTCATCTTGGAGGCAGATGAGGAAGGTAGACATTCATGAGTGGCAGTTGAGCAATGGTAATTAGCCAAGTAAGAAGGTGATCGGCATGTTCATCTAGATTTTGTTTGGACATGTATATCGATGGAGCTAGGAGGTTGAAGTTCAATTACATTGGGCATTTTATGAAGTGAGGTATCACCATTTTTTGATGTAGAATTGGATGGATTGCTTTGTGGTGATACAAGTGGTTCTTCTTCCACCAAAGCATTTGTGTGGATAAAAGGTTGTTCCACATTCAAGGTGGGAACTTCAACTTCACTTTCTATGTGAATACGATGGGAAGTACTTTGATGGCTATAAGAGGGTTCTATGCCTAAATTCAAAGGGAGTACTTGGTTATTAATTGGCATCATTGACATAGACACGTCGTGAAAGGGAAAATCCCTTCATGTAAAATAACATCACGGGAAGTGAAAATAATTTTATTTTCTATAAAACAGATGATATCCCTTTTGAGCATAAGTACAGCCAATAAAAACTCCAAGTTTTGCCCTTTAATCAAATTTATGTTTTAATATTATGATTATGGGCAAAGCAAAGGCTGCCAAAAACAAGTAAATTTGAATAATTTGATTTAGAGTTGAACAACATTCTATGAGGTGATTTGTTGGATAAAAGAAGGATTGACATTTTATTGATAAGATAAGAAGCGTTTAGGACACACTCACCCCAAAATTTTAAGGGAAGATGTGCTTGAAAATGAAGAGCCCATGCAATCTCGAGAAGGTGGGGATGCTCACACTCAATAACTTGGCTCTGATATTAAGTTGAAAAGTTCAGCCCGATCACTCTTTAAAATTTAGATGTTAAGTAGAAGAGGTACAGAAGCTTTATAACTAGCACATAATTTAACAAGTCTAGGTGATGTGGGATAACATTCTAGCACACTCTCCTGGATCACAATACGGTAGTCGAATTAAGCAGCATATTAAATAATTCGATCTAAGCGAACAAAGAATCGAACTAAAGTGGCACAAATAAATGCCCAACTAAACTCTAATACTATGAGAAGAATTGAAATTTTGAATAACTTCCTCTATTGAGATTCTCATTACTTTGAATTATACTTATGCTAAATAAATTACATGAAAAGAAAGAAATTACAGGAAAAAAAATTAATTACAGAATAATGAAATACATGGAAAGAAAAAAAGTTGGAAAGAAAGAGAGTAACTACAGAAAAATATATTTCTTTCATAAGGAATATTGCTATACTAGGAGAAGAAGAATTGCACGAAAGGATTTTAATCAGGTATATGACAACAATGCAACTTGTATAAGGAAAGTTGACACTTTTCCTAGTGAGCAAATCACATATCACACTTTTTTAGTTATGCGTTTCACCAACGCTACTTAGTACATTGTCAAAGAGTAAAGTCTGGTTAGTCTGTCCCATACCTTCAGCCGATTACTAATGGATCGAAGACGAAAATTCCTGCCGGAGAACGACAGATTAATAACCATACTTAGCATTGACGGCGGTGGAATCCGAGGCGTCATTCCAGCAACCGTCCTTGCTTTCCTCGAATCCGAACTTCAGGTAATGAATTCTCTTTCATTTCCTCACATCATTTTGATATTGAGCAATTTTCTTGATTTGTTAAACATGTACAGAAACTTGACGGGAAGGACGCGAGTATAGCGGACTATTTCGATGTAATTGCCGGCACAAGTACAGGGGGAATTGTGGCAGCAATGCTGGCTACACCTTCTAAAGATGGCCGTCCTTATCCTGCACAAGATATCAAAAGGTTTTACCATGAAGCAGGGCCTGTGATTTTCTCTGAAGAGTCTAAAACCATTAATGTTACTGCTAGACCACTCATAGAAAGGTATGAGCTTGTCTCTGTTTACAGTGCAATTAAACCCCGGTTAAGAGATAGTTTGAGTGTAGATCAGTTGCCTGTTCCCATACTGAACCTATTTCTGTGTCAATAAAACATTGAAATTATAATTGGGTTGTCAATTAAAAGTGTGTTTGTGCGTGATTATGACTAAAAATATTTTTGTACATTAAACATAACGTTATTTTAATTAACTATTATTTCATTTCATATTTTCAATATACTTCGAAACATATTTATTGGTACGTGGAAGTATTTTAGGATATGTTTGTACATGTGCTTCAAAACAACAAACTATGTCAAATAGATGTCTAATTTAGTATTTTTTAGTGATTAAAAATAATTTTATGTAAGTACTCCTAAACTTGTCGTAAATATCAGATTTATCTAGTAACTAATTATCACCTCTCATGTACATTTTAAATAATTGAATCAAAAATAGACCGTCTTAAATAATTTTAGCACGTGTATAAAAATTATTTTTCTGGTTTGACGTTAACAAAGCTAACTATATTGGCCGAAAAGCATAATATTATATGTTAGGATATCTCTGTAAACAACCAAAATACAAGTGGAGTTTTTTACTATTTATTTCGTTTTAGTAATGTGAAAGTTTTGTATGCGTGAGAGACACAGTTTTGAGCCAATGGTACGTGAATCAATGTGGGGGAAAATGTTTGAGAAAACAAAAGCGATGGTAAAGAAGGCAGGAGTATGGGCTTGGCACAAAGCATTTGCTCCTGAGTATGATAGCACTGCTCTTCGTGAAGTTATTTCCAAGTTTTTTGGACATGTTCGTTTGGCCAACACACTTACCAATATTGTCATTCCTACTTATGACTTGCAAAATCTTCATCCTTTCATCTTTTCCACCCGACAGGTCATCTTCTCTCATTATTTCTCTCCCTTTTTTTATCATAGTGTAAAATTGCACTGCTTGTAATATGTGTCTAAAGTTTTATTTACACCTTGAGTTTCAAAAAATTTCATTAAACACCGTACATTTACAGACGTGTACCACGTACACCCTCCATTCAATTATGTCAGATTATGGGTAAAGATATCTCACCAACTTTTCACATTCATATTCCTATTTTTCTTTTTCCTAAACGTATAACCTTCAAGATTAGCATAGAAGTCAATCTTGTGAAGTAATCATGATTTGAAGAAACAACGTTTGATGGTGCAGAAGTCAAAATCGACATCCCAAACCCCTGTATAAACTCTTGGACCCATTTGTTTTCAAAAGTTTCCTAAAAGCATCAATGCCATGCCATTGAGATATTTACCTGATGATGGAGACGAGGATGCATTAGGAACATTGGATCGTAACATCATCATTAATCCAAAACCCATGCTCAAATTCATCTTCGCCAGCTTTTCCAATTTTTTGAGGTTTGAACAGGAAAATCCAAGACCCTAAAGTCAAAATCCTAATGTCTAAAAAGTTTGGCGCATATAATCGAAGGTTCTTGATTCCACCCTCCACACTATTACCAATCTAAAAGCCAAACTATACAAGAAAATAGAATTCCCCAAGATAGCGTAGACTTGTAACTATAAATACTAAAAATTACGCTAGAAAACACATTCACAAAGACAACGGATTCAAAATCATAACTAGGGTTCTTTCCTTCAATGGAATCAGGTCTTGGATCGAACATAACTAGTACTGATTGAATCTACCATTTAAAACCCGAACACCAACATTATTTAGCAATTAGAGGCTGATTGTGAGAAAATTTAAGGTGCGAGAAAATAAAATGATGAATAGGAGAGAAAATGGGAGAAGAGAAGCAAAACAACCCTAAAAATTAAGGGAGAAAGGGTTGCAACGCCCTAGGGTTAATGGGAAAATGAGAGAGATTTTTCAGGGCGGATAGTGTATGAAGACTGTTTTAGCCTTAATGTTACCACACGAATGCTCGGGGTAACACTTTGTTTTGAAAAATATGACAAATTGGACAGATGATGCAACGTGGCACACATTTGTGGATGTTAGGGTGTGTTTACTGAAGAAATTTTAGAAACTTGGATGCATAGTGAATTCGCACTATTCACCAGGGGTGTACAATTGTGATTTATCCTAAGTTTCATGTTTTTACCTTTATTAGTGTTACTGAAACGTACGTGATAACTTTTTTGTTGAAAAGTATGGCGGACTTGGGCGGATGGAGCAACGGGTACAAAAATGCAAATGTTAGGGTTTTTAATGCACTTTAGAAACCCGGGATGCAAGGTGAATTTACACTATAAACCTAGGGTGTACACATGTAATTTTACCCTTAATTATGAAAAGTTAGAGACTAATTAAAGAACAACTGGAACTGAAAGGTCAATGGACATTATGATCACATTTACCTTCTACTTATACCAACTTTGTCGTAAGGTATCTAAACGATATCAATTAGGTCCCTCCCATGATTTTCAATAAATTCTTCTATTTGGTCACATGACTTGCACATGACAAACTTACAAAAGTTAACATTGTGCACAGTAAATAAGAAAAAAGGTTGAATAGTATCAATGATGTCATTTTACTTTCACAAAACCATCGTATCATGGGAAATAGTTTTCCTTAAGCGAAAACAATGTCACTTAGTAGTAGTCATCTCCTTAAGAAACTCCTTGGGCAGAAACATGACGGTTTAATAGCGATGGAACAAAGTTAAATAATCATCTAAAGCTTTAGGGACCAAATCGAACGAATAAAACTTTAGGGATGTAATTGTGTCTACCATTTCTACTAATTATATATTAATTATATTCTCAAAGCTATTCTCCTATAGCATTTGATACAATCATATTAATTGACTCTCAAAACTCTGATTTACGCAGTCACTTGTAAGGTTTTAAATAAATTGATTCATTTGTTAATTGTTTATTCATCAAACTCATCGATGGTTCGAGTGACTCGACATATCATTTGTCATTGACCATACGTATTACTGGTCTATGTAATAATATTGCATAAATTGTTCGATAAATAGTTTCATATTGTTCGGTTTTGAATTTAGGCAATTCAAAGCAATTCAGAGATACAACTGAGAGATGTGATTATGAGTACAACAGATGCCCCATCTTATTTTCCTCCAAATGAAGTTAAAGTCAATGGCAAAGATTACGTTTTTGCTGATGGTGGACTTACTGCAAATAATCCTGTAAGATTTATCTCTTTCATTTTTTAAACTAACTCATTACTACAAAATTTAATTTTATTGATGGCAAAAAATAGTCATTAAAATTCCTTAATGACAGTTTTGTCAATATTATCTATCGACTTGTTATCTTTGTAGATTTTCAGAAAATCATCATAAAAGTCATCTTTAATGATGGGTTTTCCCTATCATGAAAAAGTTTGCAAAATCCTATTTTTGGCCTTTAATAACAACCTTGAAATCTTAATCCTCTGTGCTAACACATTTATATACTTAAGATTATAAAAACATGAAACTTTGACTTATTGGAATGTTGTAATAAAACAAAATTATATATATTTCTTACAGGAAATGTTCAAGTACATGTAAAAGATGAAAGTTGAAGGTTTCATGTCCTTAATATGTATTAATTTTTTCTTATAGATTTTGATTTGTTTTCTATGAAAATACTCTCTTCCCAGACACTGCTTGGCATCCAAGAGGCAACAAAGATATTTCAAGGGAAAACCTCTACCCATTACACCAAATTAGATTACAGTAAGTTTCTTGTTCTATCTCTTGGAACTGGTTCAGGAAAGATCATTCATCAGGTCGGACAAGGCGGTCCGGCCGGTTGGCTAGTTGGTTCAAATGGAACGCCACCACTCATTGATATCCTCTTTAGAGCATCCGATGACATGGTGGAGATGTACACATCGTTGGTCCTCGGGATTTCTAATTCACAACATAACTTCCTTCGGGTTCAGGTAAACTTTTCTTACGTACCAACCCTATAGTCCAATCTTAGAGTGACATTACCTTAATTGGCCATTTTCCTTTCCCATTTGTAATGTAATTTTCAAAACAATGAACAAGAAAAAATTTCCTATAATCCAATCAAGGTGGACAAAAAAATGATAGGAGTGCTTAAGTGATATCTCATAGGATTTATCAGATGATAGTTGAGGTCATTAGATGTAGATTTAATCAAAACACAAGTTGGTCAGTTTACTGGGTGGACAGAGACTTATGATGTACTTTCTGGTACATCATTATCGATTGTATTAGTGTTTCTGGTAGGTATTATTCATTCTCTCATGTTTTAACATGTTCGTTCTAAATACAAATATGAAAGACCCTCTCCAGTAATTTTGAATCGTGAAGCACATTAAAATGTATTTTTGGTCCCCAAAATGTAAATAAAGAAAACAAAAAATTAGAGGGAGGAGTTTAATTCTGCTGTTGATGCTATTTTAAAATATAATAATAGTTAAAGTACGAAGTCATTTAGAAATTTTTAATTTGCCTTGTAATATTTTGTGTTTGATCACTCCATAAGAAAAAAATCTTTAGTAATCGAATGAGCTTATTGCATCTAGTCTGGTACTAAGTGATAAGAATTGGAAGCAGGACTATACATTAAGTGGAAGCTCAATCAGGCTAGATGATGCTACAAAAGAGAACATTGATAACTTGGAAAAGATTGGAAGAGAGCTTCTACACAGGCCTATTTCGAAGCAAGACACAGACACAGGGCTTCAAAAACCATCTCCAATTTTTGCTCAAGTACCTACAAATGCAGAAGCACTCATCCAGTAATAATTTATTTTTCCATCTTTATACAAATTCATCAGTTTTTGTTATCACAAGAATTCTCATTTAATTTTACTTTTTCTGTGTTGTGTTTCAGATTTGCTGGAAGATTATCCAAAGAAAGAGGCCGCCTAACGAAACTCAAAACTAATCTTTATTGAAAATTGAAGAATGAGCAAACAATACCTTCTTGTAATTTTTTGCAATCTTTTGCAAACAGGGCTCATAAAGTTAATTGTAATTAAATAATGAGAACCACTTTTACCTCAACTTGTGTTAGGACACGTTTATTGATACATTAAATTTTGTACTAACCTAATTATGCATTAATATTTCTTATTTAGTTACCATAAGAAATAAAAAGTAATTTCGGAAAGTTATACAAGTGTAAGTTGGGATCACAAGTAAAATGGGGAATAATAAACATGATTACTATGTATGCATGTCACATGTTCACAACCACGTGCATATATGATTTTTTACACTGATCAAGTAATTGATCAAATTTAAAGTGATTAAATGATGTGTTAATCATTCATACGTTAATTTATCAAATCATGTTAATGAGTTATAAAATATTAACCTATAAATGATTGACACATGACTTGGTCACTAAAACTTGATCAGTTACTTAGTCACCCTAGAATTATTCTATAGCTTAAACTTTTAAGTTGTAACTTATTTAAGTTTAACTTTAATCTATAAGCTAAAGTATGTTTGGCTAAAATTATTTAAATTAACTTTAAGATATAACTCATTTTAATTGATGTTCGATAAATAAGATAAAAATGATATTATTTTGATTAAAATTACTTTAATGTCCCACGTTGTAAACTTTTTATTTAACTCATTACTGTGATACATATACACGTATATATATACACACACATCAGCTAACTAGACCGTACGAATTGCAAGATATGCCCTCACTTTCTTTTGATCATATCCTTTTTTTTACTTCTTTTTTTGTCATAGTCCAAATTTTATTTAAAAATAAAGGGCAAAAACGTTAATGAACAATTTTTTTACTGTTTTAGAAAATGACCCAAAAAATTTATTTGCACAGATGATAAAAAAATTTCCTCTTTCACCCTTCATCCATTCGTCTTCTCCCTTAATCTCTGTATCTTTATTTTCTCCCTTCATCTCTGTATCTTTCTTTTCTCTCTTCGTCTCTGCATCTTTCCTCTTCGTCTTCACCTTTCGTCTTCTTTGCTTCATTCTTCTCTACCTCTTTCTTCTTTCTTCTTCTCCATTCGTCTTCTCCCTTCGTCACTCTCTCCCTTCGTCACTCTCTCCCTTCGTGGTCTATTGTTGGGTCACATGGTTTATTTTTTCTGGTTTGGTGTGTTTTTAAACTTTTATTTTCTTGATTTTGTAGATTTCTCATCAATTTGTTGTATGATATTTTGATTTTGCTCCTCTAGGTCAGTTGAGTTCAGAGTCAAAAGAACCTTCAACTACAAATTAAAACAGAAAACATGTCATTATCTATTGAAAGATGTAGATATAAAGTAAGTTTCATGATTTATTTATACATAAAAAATCATTTGAGCCCTTCAAGCAGTGACTTGTTATCATTTCTAGAAATAAATGACAACTTGAAGGATTTAAGTAATCAGATACCGATACGTAAACCTTCAAGTAGTGATCAAATAACTACTTGAAGGGTTCAAGAAGTCAGATACAACTACGTGAACCCTTCAAGTAGTCAATTGTTCTGATCTCTAAAAACAAATAACTACTTGAAGGGCTCAAGTAGTCAAATACAACTACTTGAATCCCTTAAGTAGTGAACAAATGATCACTTGAAGTGTTCAAGTAGTCAAATACAACTACTCGAGCCCTTCAAGTATTCACTTGATCTGATTTTCAGAAATAAATGGCTACTTGAAGGGTTCAAGTAGTCAGATACAAACTACTTGAACCCTTCAAGTAGTCATTTATTCTGACTTCCAGAAACAAATGACCGCTTGAACCCTTCAAGTAGTCACTTGTTCTGATTTCTAGAAATAAATGACTACTTGAAGGGTTTAAGTAGTCAGATACAACTACTTGAACCGTTCAAATAGTTACATGTTTTGACTTCCAGAGTGAAAATCACTATTTAAAGTGTTCAAGTAGTCAGATACAACTACTTGACTTGTCACTAAAAATAATAAAACAAGAAAATCAAGTGTTTTTACCAATTTATGAACCAAAATATCCTTCTGCACTTTTTCATACGAGACAATGGTGTTAGTCGTCCAGTTAACTAATCTTCAAAAACGATTAACAACCTTTTTTGCATAGCGATTTTCAATTGTGGGGATGACCTCATATACCAAAACCTGTATAAATCAATAACAATTATTCTCCACTAATTTTGGAAGCATAAAAAAAATAAGAGGGAAATGAAAATACGTGAAAAGCATCTGGGAAACCCCCCCCCCCCCAAGGTTTACGTATAATCGGAAATTTTTTTCTCAGCCTTCTTCTTTTGACTACCACCAGCTTCCTCATCATTTACATCTTTGGGAAGGACATTCTTCAATATCCGTATGGCCCTCCCAAAACATACATCCCCTCATGGGTAGCTATTGAAATCATCCAAATTATCAACTAACATCACCCACCTCTGATCAATCTTATTCCTTCTGTCCTTCCCTAACAAAACATGCTTCAATAAATATAGTAGCCCCAACTTCACAACATCACCATCCTCTACACCTTTGTTTTCCATAAACACTTCCTCTAACCACTTGTTGTTGACGCCATCGTCGCTGTTGAAGTACTGATCCTTAATAACAAGACACCTTTAGAGTTATAGAATGGTTTCAAACCCAGTTTGCAACATTTATGTATATGGGGGTGTCTAGATCACGTTCTTAGATTCAAGACTGGAAAGTTAGACTCAAGGTCTGAAGTATGCATATTCGTTGGCTATGCTCTAGAGATCAGAGGTGGGTACTTCTATAGTCACAATGATCAAAATGTATTTGTATCGACAAATACCACCTTCCTTGAACATGATAATATGAAAAACTACAAACCTCAAAGCAAATTAGTTCTTAAGGAATTAGCGTCCGATGAGATCAGACCACCTTCATTATCAACTGATAAATGAAAAATCACAGAAATCACAGTTCCTGTTAAGGAAACCCCAGTGCAACGTCGTAATTGGAGGGTTATGAAACAACCTATTCGCTATGAACTGGAGGCATACGTTCTAGTGTCTGACACTAATAAGGACGATTCATTATCTAATGAAGAATCTATGGATGATCATGAAAAGAAAAAATGGAAATATGTCATGAACCAGGAAATGAAATCGATGTATTCTAATTCTATTTGGGAACTTGTAGATCTATCTGAATATGTCAGGCCCATTGGATACAAGTGGATCCACAAGAAGAAAAGAGGTGCAGATAGGAAAGTAGAGACTTTCAAGGCACGACTGGTAGCTAAAGGCTATACAAAAAGGGAAAAAGTCAATTATGGAAAGACATTCTCCCATGTTGCCATGCTAAAATCCATTCGCATCCTTTTATCTATTGCCGCTAGTTTAGACTATAAAATATGGAAGATGGACATCAAGATAGCTTTTCTGAATGACTCTCTTAAAGAAAACATCTATATGATGCACCTAGAAGGGTTCGTGAAAAATGGGCAAGATAAGAAAGTATGCAAGTCATTTAAATCTATTTATTGATTAAAGCAAGCATCTAGATCTTGGAATCTCACATTTGATGAGATTATTAAATCATATGGCTTTGAGCAAAATATTAATGAAACTTGTGTTTATAAATTCATCAAGGACAAGATAATGGTTTTCTTAGTTCTTTATGTTGACGATATTATACTCATTGGGAATGATATAGAAACTTTGTCAAAGGTATAAAAGTGGTTAGATGGGAAATTTTAAATGAAATATTTGGGAGAGGTGAGTTATGTTCTAGGCTTCCAAATCCTAAGAGATAGAAAGAACAAGGTACTGGCACTTTCTCAGGCATCTTATATTGATGAGGTGCTGGAGAGATTCTCTATGAAAAATTTCAAGAAAGGTCAAATATTGACCAGACATGGAATTGTCCTCTCTAAGGAGCAATGTCCTAAGACACCTCAGGAGGAAGCGGATATGAGAAAGTTTCCTTATGCTTCAGCTGTTGGTAGTCTCATGTCTTGTTAATATTTGACCTTTCTTGAAATATTGGTAGACATCTGTTATGCAGTGGGAATTTTCAATCGTTATCAATCGAATCCAGTTTTAGAACATTGGATTGTAGTGAAACAAATTCTTAAGTATCTAAGGATAATGAGAAACTAGATACTTGTTTATTCAGGTGGAGACCAGAACCCTACTAGATATACTGATTCTAACTTTCAATTTGACAGAGATAGTCAAAAGTCAACGTTTTGATCATTATTCACCCTAAGTTGAGGAGTTATAGTCAGGAGAAGTATCAAACGATCCAGCATTGCAGATTCCACAATGGAACTGAATATACAGTGGCTTATGAAGCTGCGAAAGAAGCGGTATGACTCAGAAAGTTCTATCTAATCTGGAAGTAGTTCCAGATATGGACAAGCCATTGATCATATACCGTGACAATAGTGGAGCGGTAACTAACTCTAAAGAATCGAGGAATCACAAGAGGGGTAAGCACAAAGAAAAGAAATATCATCTTATAAAAGAGATCATACATCGAAGGGATGTGACTGTTATGAAGATAGCATCATATCAGAACCTTACTGATCCTTTTATCAAGACACTTATTGTGAAGTCATTTGAGGGTCATGTGCATAACATGGGGTTGAGAGAAATGCCACATTTGCTTTAGGTCGAGTGGGAGATTCTTGGTGGTTATGACCTCAAAGCATGTGTATTGGCATTTCAAATTGAAGGAATTACATTTTTCTTATAATTATTCTTTTAAATTTATTGTTGAATGATTAATATAAATATATGAAAATTTCATATTCAATAATGAGACTATGATCTTTTATTAGTATGACAGGATTAAGATGATAGATAATGAATAAAATTATCAACAATATATTAAAGTATGGAATCTTTAATGAATGGTTGCTAGTACAATTCACCAAGCATTATGAATGCATGTGATCTAGGTTCGGATCATTGATGTGGATAGACATCTCAGTGAAGGTACTTTATATAATAAGATTATACATGACATGACCGATGTGAATTAATATCTTTATTAATGTATCGTTTATCCTAAATATTTAATACACATCAATCTGATGATCATATGTAGATCAGTCTGAATCTTGAGTAGTCATGAACTCCTATACATGTCTAATGGATCATTGATTCACTCGAGAATGTTTGTTTATAAAACAAGCAAGTGACTTTTTTTGAAGATTCAGTGATATAGATGGCTGAGAACACGATCTTACAAGATTTAAAAATCTAAGTTTTTCTAACGGATCGTATATTGGTTCCCTTAAGTGTTAATTCTGAAACCGAATGGTTATTGAGCTTAAATTTATAATATGATTATAAATTAGTCATTCATTTGTGAATTAATGGTACTTAAAGATCAAGAGGTAATTAGAAGGGTAAATAATAATTTTGACCAACTCTAATTTACGAACCAATAATTTGATGACAGAACTACGTGAAATGATTATATCAATGGAGTACGCGAGAATACTCTATAAATACATTCTATAATCTCTAAGAGTGTAATTTCATATTTATATTGGAGTAATAATGGAATTAATAAATATGATTATTTAATTAAAGAGCTTAATTAATAATCTTATTTATTGAAGCTTAAGATTATAGGTTCATGGTCCCCAAGGCACGTCTGCTACTACGCAGTCTAGGATGTGTATATTTCAGGACATGAAAAAGGACTGACTTGTTAAAGTAATTTTTATTCTGGGACAAGTATATAATTATGAGATAATTATGTGTGATTAACTAATTGATAATTAATTAATTAAATTATTTATATATCAATTTTGGAAATTACATATTTATAAATAAATATATCGATTAATTTTCTAGTTATCGATAAATGAGACAGAATATCTAATTTATGAAATTAGATAATTATAAGTTATTATTAGATAATAATTTAAATCAGGTAAATCTGTTATTTGTGAACTAACAGATAAGTTAGTTGATAGGGATAATCAGATATATTAATTTTAAATTAACTGATATCTTGATATTTATCTGATTAAAATAAATATTTAATTCACAGTAATGATCATGTGTCAATCATTGATTGGGAGTCAGAGATTGACATGAACTATTGTAGTGTCATGTGGCACTGCAGTAGTGGGGCTGCAATATTGTAGTGCCACATGGTACCGTGATAGCGCACGGCAACTGCAGTGCCGTGTGGCACTGCAGTTGTGCACAAATTATAACAGGTCTCACTGTAATGGTAATTTTGAAATTAAATATTATTTACAGCTTATCCCTAAAAATTTAATATGTCATTATCTAGAATATATATATATATTATTCTATTGGCATCAGTGTTGATAGAGAGTGGAGAATAAAATTGCTATCAGGGTGAATTTTCTCTATGATTAAAAAGTTAATAGAAAAGCTATGAAAGAATCATCATTGTTTTCTCTTAGAGAATTGTCTCACTAAACTAATCATTCTCAGTAAATATCTAGATCTTATGTATTGAGTACATCTAGAGACAGAAAAAGTGTCTTTGATTACTCTACGTGCCCGCACACATCCTGGTGAATTTGAGGATTGATTTGAAAAATATTAGTGTGGATCTAGAAGTTCGTTGTCCGTGAGAATGCATGGTTGTTAGTTTGCGAGGATGTTTAATATAGACTACAGAGGTATATGATTCATATCCATGTATATCTTAGATTTAACATATAAATATATAATGGATCTTGATTAAAAAAATTTCAATAAAAGTTTTTTATTTTATAAACCGTTGCATCGCGCTTGATTTCATTTTATCAAAAAATATACGTTTCATTTTTAATAAATTTTTTAAAAGCCACCACGCCTCCGCCGCTCGAGCGCCGCGTTTTCCAACATTGTCAAACTGAGATATTAAATAAAAATATTATTAACTATTTATAGCAACACAAAACCTTTAATAAGCAATATCATCAAGTTTTAATAAATTGAATTCTTAGTATTTGACATAACAAGTCATAAGGTGATCAAATATTTTTATGTGTAGCCTTATATGTATTTTGGTACATATTATTTAGTGTTGGTTTCTTCAACACATGCAATGCACGTACAATTGTTTAGTATATTAAAAGTGTCAAGACAATGAGAATCATTTTTTAGACAATTTTTATCTTTGAAGGTATTAATTCAGCAATAAACATTTAAGTATTATTTATTGAACAGTATATTTCTCTCATCATGTACACGTGGCAGAATCTGAACCGATGAATTAGTAAAAATGATGTAGATACAAGAGAACCTTTGGATCAACCTAGCAGTTACGAAAGAATAGTCTAAAAAGGAATATTCGGTCGAACGAGTAACTCTCTTTATTTTAAAAAAACTAGTCAATATACACATACGGTGCACGTATAATTATATCAATTATATTTTTAATTATAATAATTATTTATAATCATGTTATGATTATGTGCATTAAAAAGATATATTAAGTGTCATATTATCTGTTTTTAATTAATGTTAATAAAATCAAGATGATGTCATATTCGTATTATTTTTTATTTACTGATATATTGTTATTCAACCATATTCTAGAACATTGTGCCTGTTTTCAAGAAAAAAATTTATAGTATATGTAGAAATTTACTTTAAAAAATAAAAAAAAAGTGGCATCATTAGAATTAAATTATTCACTTCATGTTTTATTATAAACTTCATCTTTTTTTAGTGTAAATTTATTTTTTTTGTTTGTAAACATTGTGTAACGACAATTATGTAACAACAATACTTATATAAAAAATATAGCATAACTAAACTTTCTGAAAATGTGTTGGAATTGAATTATATTTTAAATTTTATTATTTAGATTTGAAAGATAATTCATTTTTCCTCTAATTGAATTATATTTTAAGTTTTTCATCTAGTAGAAAGTTGTAATTTTCTCTATAACTTCTTAAAGAACTTTCTATAATTCATTCAAAGTTATCAAATTAAAAATAATTTAAAATTATCAATTAATTACTTGTTTTTTCAAATTCATTAAATATGTGAATGAATTTAAAAATTTAATACCTAATTTGATCAATTTATTATAATTTAGAAGTAACCAATTATTAAATGTCACATGTAAATTTAAAAATTATTTTAGGTAATGCATCAATAATAAGTTGTTAAAATTGTCTAAAAATAAATTTCATCTCCTTCACACTTTTAATATATTATAGATGAGTCTCTTAAATTTGTATCTCTTTCATTGTGTACTAGTTAGATTCCCGCACGCTACATGAGTTATAAAATTTTTTTACAAATATATACAATATAATAGGCATACACGTGGTAACGCCTAAAATATCAAAAGTGTACTTATTATAGATATAATATGAAATGTTATGATTTTTTTTCTTTTTCTATATTTTATTTCTTTCTATACATTTTGTCTATGTTATAGACATATATAGTTTTTAGAATTAGATTCCTGAAAAGATAGATTACTCAAAGCAATCAAATTGTAGAATACGAAAATGATAAATTACTGTAAACAATCAAATTTGTAGAATACAAACTTTTGACAATCCAGGATAAAGAAAGAAGAAATGTTTCCTGGCATAATAAAAAGAACAAGAAGTATACCAAGTTTTATAATTATACATTACTCAGTTTATTAATGGTGCATATTAATAGTTATTTTTATTTTTGTCTTATTTCTCATGCATATCTTGAGAAAGCTTTTTACTATTTTTTTAAAATAAATTATATTTTTAGGCATGATAATATCTTGATTTTCCTTCATTAAGAAAATATTTTGAAAAAATTCAATCAATTAAGAAAGGTAAGATATGTTTAGTTCATTTGTCACATAAAAAAAGATATTAAATATTTCAAACTAAAAAAGAGTACCATACATTATGGGCATATTTTCTTCTAAGATAATAATTAATTAGAGAAACTTTAATGAGTAAGACTTATGGAAAATCATTTTAATTAAAAGTAATGTTTTCTAATTTTATTCATGAATAAACATTTTTTGTTCAAATTTTTTATTTTTTGGATTGGTATTAGGTCTATAAAACATAATTCTCTGAGTTTTTTTATTCTTAAAGACAAACAATATATGAGAAACAAATATAATGATAAAAAATGTGCAATAGCAAGTGCACGGTGTGTGGCTTAACTAGTTATAACAAATGATCATACATATTAAATTAGTTTTTATAGACGTTGGGATAAACTAAATAGATTTAACAAATTAGATATAATATAATTGAAACCTAGAAATTTTACCTTGACAAAAATTGAGATTAATATATTTATTCAGCTAAAGACAAAATTAAGGGATTTACGTTATCACTGATAGTTGATATAATATACTAAAAGACAATAATTAATCATGAATTAAAAAGTCTTCCACGTTATAATTTAGCTTTTAACGTAGTTAATTGATTACATATTATTATAAGTTTGATAATATATATTTAGTCAAAAATAGTATAAAAATATTGGTTGTATGATATATAAGACGCTTTCGTACTAGTACATTGATAATTAAATTAGTTTAATCTTTGTAACTAAGGGTTATTATTTTGTGTGTATTATGTATTGGTATTGATTACCTCTTATATTGTTATCATTTAAGCCACATGTAACTTCGTTTTGTTTTTTAGTGAATTAGTATTCTATTCAGATATTTTCTTCTTGCTTCTTTCTTTCTCTGCTCTTTCTTTTCTTTCAAATGCTTGTTTCCCTCTTCTTCTTCAATCTTTCTTTCATCTCTTCATGATATCAGAGTCATAAAGATTTACGTCAATGGCTTCTAAATCTTCACCTGCCTCTGAAAATATTGCTCCAAACACCTCTGAAAACTCAGCACAACACAGAGTTCCCCAAACCCATACCATTACTCAAAATCTTGCTTCCTCTACAGGTGATCCTCCACTTCATTTTCCAATTTTCTTACTCTCCTATATATGTAATATGTTTTCCATTCGACTCAACTCGTCCAACTTCATATTTGGGAAATACCAAATATCCTCTATCTTTAAAGCTCATTCAGTTTTTGGGTATGTCGATGGCTCAAAAACGTGTCTGAACAAATTTCTTTCACATGAAAATGGTGAGTTATATTCTAATCCTCTTTATGATCACTGGATCTCTCAAGATCAAGCCTCGGTTACCCTCATCAACGCTACTCTTTCATCCATGACCTTATCCTATGTCGTTGGCTATCAAACGTCTAGAGAAGTTTGGGTTTCTATTGAGAAATGTTTTTCATCAATCTCTAGATCCAACATCATCCATCTTAAATCGGACCTCCAACCTGTCTCCAAGAAGCCTAGTGAAAGTCTTGACTCATACATTTAACGCATCAAAGAGCTTAAGGACAAACTTACGGTTGTTTCCATTGCTGTTGAGGATAAAGACATCCTCATTTATACATTAAATGGGCTTCTCAACGAGTATAATGTTGTGCGCACTTCTATTTGAACCCGTGTAGAATCAATGTCTTTGGAAGAGATTCATGTTCTCCTGAAATCAGAAGAACAATTCCTTGAAAATCAACAGAAGCAGCATGAAAATCTATTCCCCACCACTGCTCTAGTTGCAACTCAAACCATAAACTTCTTCCGTGGCAATAATCGTGGCAAGAACTTCAAGTCTTTTTTTGCAGGGGAGGTCATTTCAACAGTGGCAGAGGTAACCCTAGTCGAGGAGGTAGATCTTTCTTTAATCAAGGTTCTTCAATTCTTGGCTCTCCTCTTGCTTCTCTCCCCTCTCAGTCTTCAATCAAATGACCTACATCTTTCAGTCCATCTAACTCTCTTTCCAACCAAGGGACCCGTGTACTTTGTCAAAAACATGGTCATTCTGCTGTTGATTTTTGTCACATAATGAACTATGCATTTAAAGGAAAGAACCCCAGCCACACTTGCTGCAATGGCTACTATGCAATCTTCCCAACCTTCTTTTGATTCTTAAATTTGGTTGACAGGCACAGGGTGTAATACACACCTAACTCCTAAGCTCAGCAATTTATTTTCACCTACTGACTATAATGGCTCTGACACTGTGGCTATAGGAAATGGTCCAGAAATGCCAGTTACTCACTTTGGTACAGGTTTGCTTCTCACCTCTTCTCATTGTTTCAAATTGTCAAATTTTCTTTGTGTCTCTAATCTTTATGCTAATCTCTTTTTTGTTTACAAGTGTTGCAAAGATAATAACTGTGTGTTTTTCTTTGATGCTTTTTACTTCCTTATACAAGACAAGGCCTAGGGTCAAGTTCTATACAAAGGCTTCAGTAACAATGGTTTATATCCCATCCCTAGTTCATTATCTGTTGTTTCCAATCTTGCCTTCCAACTAGTTTTGTCGCATTACTTGGTTCTAGGGTCACTAATAAATTTGGCGTGATAGATTAAGTCATGCATCAAACAATGTTATTAGACAAATTTTCAATACTACATGTTTACCTTGTACTAGTTCTACTTTTCTCTGAATCTTGCATCTGTAAAAGTTGCTTATATAGTAAAATGTCCAAGATTCATTTTCTTCTCTCAAAATCTTGTTCTGATTTACCTTTCCAACTTCTTCATTGTGATATTTGGGGTCCATGCCCTATTACTTCTATTAAAGGTTACAAATATTATGTTTCATTTATTGATAATCTAACAAGATACAGTTGGATATTACCAATTACACAAAAATCTGAGGTTCCATCTATTTTTAAACTATTTAAGTCTTTTATCGAAAAGCATTTTGATTATGGTGTTAAGTCCTTAAGGACTGATGGGGGAGGTGAGTATACTAGTATTTCCTTAAAGTCTTTTCTACAATCACAAGGCATTACTCATCAAAAGTTATGCCCTTACACACCTGAGCAGAATGACACTACTGAAAGAAAACACAGGCATATTGTGGAGGCTGCCCTAGCTCTCCTTCATACTTCATCATTGCCTCTTCAATTCTGGTAAGAAGCATTCTGTACTGTTATTTTCTAGGTCAATAGAATGCCTTCTTCTAGTCTTAACAACAAATCTCCTTTTGAATTATTTTTCATTAAATTGCTTGAGTACACTACTTTAAGAATTTTTGGATGTGCTTATTATCCCCCCTTAAACCTTATGCTTCTCATAATTGGAACCTGAAACCACTTAATGCATATTTTTAGGTTATCCTCTTGATTTTAAGGGTTATTTATGTTATGATCCTTGTAGTGGCAAGACATATACCTCACGGCATGATGAAAATGTTTTTCCCTATGCTTCCATTAGCTCTTAACCTATTTATGTGCATTCTGAATCTTCTCTTGATCATTCTATTTCGAATCTTCTGATGCATTACTTCATAAACTTGCTTCTTCTAATTTTCATCTCACACACATAACACTGCATCTGTCCCTAGTGCTATTGATTCTTCTACTTCTATGCATCATAATAATAATGATTTGCAAGTTATTAAGCCTCTGCATATTGTTTTGCATGAAAATTCTAATTCTATGTATTCTCGTCATGTTCTTGCTGCTAAGGACATTGTTTTACCTGCTGCTGCTTCTCCTTTAAATGATTCTGTTCATTCTGTTTCCTTTGTCTCTATTCCTGATCTTGCTATTTGCACTTCTTTACATGATTCTTCAAATGCTTTCCCTGTTGATATAACTATTCAGCCCACTAATGTGCATAACACTCACCCTACTACTAATATGCATCCTATGAAGACTAGATCTAAATCTAGAATTTCAAAAAAATGTGCTTTTCTCTCATCTCATCAAACATCACACACTGAACCACAATCTTTTTCATCTGCTGCCAAACTGTCTGAATGGATTTCTGCAATGCAAGATGAATTTTCTGCTCTTTTAAACCAGGGAACTTGGTCCTTAGTACTTCTCTCTCCTACTAAAAATATTGTTGATGTAAATGGGTTTATAGGCTTAAGTATAATCTTGATGGATCTATAGCTAGACATAAAGCTAGGCTTGTTTCTAAGGGGTTCCATCAAGAATCTGGTTTTGATTATCATGAAACTTTTATCCTGTTATTAAAAAAGTCTACTGTTAGAATTATACTTACTCTTACTGCACAATTTAATTGGCAACTAAGACAATTAGATGTTAAAAATGTATTTCTACATGGTACTTTACATGAAAATGTTTACATTATTCAACCTCCTAGTTTTGTGCATCCTGAATTTCTTGATTATGTTTGCAAATTGCATTAATCTTTTTATGGACTTAAACAGGCTCTAGGGCTTGGTTTGATACTTTCACTTCTCATCTTCTTACTCTTGGATTCTGTTCTTCTCAAGCCGATACCTCTTTATTTATTAAATTTGATTCTACTTCTATTACTTATCTATGTTATATGTTGATGATATTGTTATAACTGGAAATAATAATATATATATTAGTGATCTCATTCATTCTCTTCAGAAATAGTTTGATATGACAGACTTATGATCTTTGAGATATTTCTTAGGTCTTAATCTAGATCAACTTCTAGTATTTTTGTCAATCAAAAGAAGTATGCTATTGATCTTTTATTGAAGGCAGGTATGTTAGAAGCTAAATCTTGTTCTTCACCTTGTTCCACCAAATCACCTTATATAGTCATGTTGGTTTCTACATTGTCAGATGTTACTAAATACATGAGTTTGGTTGGTTCTTTACAATATCTAACTTTCACTCGACCTGATATTAGTCTTGCAGTCAATAGAGTTTGTCAATTCATGCATAATCCTACAACAACTCACTATTCTACTGTTAAACATATTCTAAGGTATGTAGTTGGCACTTTATCTAATGACATATTGTTTAAACCTGGTACTCTATGTTTGCAGGCCTTCAGTGATGCTGATTGTGCTAGAGATCCATCTAACAGACGATCTGCGACATGATTTATTGTTTTTCTCGGCAGCAACCATATTTCTTGGTCTGCTAAGAAGCAGCCTACTGTTACTTGATCCTCCACAGAATAAAAATATAAAGCTCTTGCCAACACAGCTGCAGAATTATCTTGGATTCGTCAACTCTTGTGTGATCTGCATATCTTCTTACCAAAACAACCAACTTATGGTGTGACAACATGTCACTTACTGCTATTGCCTCTAATTTGGTGTTTCATGCTCGGACAAAACATGTAGAAGTGGATTATCATTTTATTCAGGAAAAGTGGTAAAAAGGATCTTCATGTGCATCACATTGACTCTGAACTTCAACTTGCTGATCTCTTTACTAAACCATTATGCACACCTAGGTTTCTTTTCCTTCAAAACAAACTAATGACATTTATACCAGACACTAGTTTGCGGGGGATGATAACTAAGTTAGTTTAATTTTTGGTTTTAAGAGTTATTATTTGGTGTGTATTCTGTATTGGTACTGATTACCTCTTATGTGGCTATTATTTAAGCCACATGTAGCTTCATTTTGTTTTTTATTGAATGAGTATTCTATTCAAATATTTTCTTCTTCTTGCTTGCTTCTTTCTTTCTCTACTCTTTTTTTTTCTTTCGAAAGCTTGGTTCCCTCTTCTCTACTTCAATCTTTCTTTCATCTCTTCATACATTATATAAAATAAGATTGATATTTTAGCAAGATTTTCAAAATACTTGCTAAAGTTACTAAAGAAATTAAAACGTCATTTTTATCCATTACAATTTAAAACCATTAATTCATTAATTACAATTAAAAGTTAGCAATATTAATTTTTTAATTTTTTTAATATATGATAAACTAATTAGAATGACATAAATTGGTATGAACACTTAACTCTCTATGAAGTATGAAGTGTTTTACCCAATTAGTTGCAAAAGAAAGTGATTGACCATCATCCATAAGTTAATTTATCAATTTAATGAGTCATAAAATATAAATCTATAAAATAACTATCACATCAATCGATCATTTAAAAGTTAATCATTTAATCACTTTAAAATTATAAAAAGTTAGGTTAACGTAATTAATTAAACATCAACACTCATACTTTAGAGATTGTGAGTTTAAATTATATTCTCACATTCTCATTAATATTTATAATGTAATTTTCATAAAAAAAATTATTTAAAAATTATTCTACTATAGAATCACTCTCACTTAAAATTGAGAAAAATCGACGCAAACATGTGGGTCCCGCGTAACGACCAGCATTTCGCATGCCTGCCCTTCACTCCAACCGAGAGGGCCAATTAACAAATACCAAATCTAAAATCCGATTTATTCGTTTTCTTCTTTGATTCCGATTCTGAATTCGCCGGTTGTCCCACTCCCTTTTTTTTCCTTTTTGCTTAACTCACAAGTCACGAGTCTTTAGTTAAAAAGAAAATACGGGTCAAAAACTCCCCTTCTGTCTCTTCCAAGCTGAGCAGAGAAGTTATTGCTTACGACGGGTTTTCCTATTCCAAACCTATTTGGATTTCCTTCCCAACTATATTTCCCGTTACGGAATTATTCCTTTACTTTAGTATTACCCAAAAGTTTCTTCTCCGATTTTCCATCGCTTTCTCTGATGCCCAGAATTCATTATATCGGGCATCATCGATTTACCTGATACCCCTTTACCAATCTGCCGATTTTTTACCCAGAAATGAATTTCATGAGGCTTTTCCTTCTCCTATGCGCATTTTCCCTTTCGTTATCTCACGAAACTCTTAACTCTCATCTCCTACCCAGGCCATTAATCCTTGAATTCCCCGAGAAGTTGGATACCCCTTTCAAAGAACTAGATGAAGAAATTAGATTACAGTGTACCAGTTGGAGATTCAACGTTGAGGCAAATAATCTCAACCCATGGAAAACGATCCCTCAAGAATGTTTAGAATATATCAAGGATTACATTATGGGGCGGGCTTATCAAATTGACCTTGAAAGGGTTTCTAAGGAAGCTGGGATTTATGCCAAGAGTGTGAAATTGGGCGGCGATGGGAAGGATGCCTGGATTTTCGATATTGATGAGACCTTGCTTTCCAATCTTCCATATTATGCGGAGCATGGTTATGGGTAAGATTTTAAAACTTCTTTCTTCGAGAAAGTAATTTGATTTTCTGTTATTATGTACTTGATAATGTCAAAAATTAAACCATTGCAAATCTGAACAATGATTCGAGGAGGAGAAATTGACAACTGTAGTAATGGGTTCTCATTGAATTTCTTATTTGATACTTCAGGATGGTTTCTTATCAGAGAAATAATATTTATCGTTGGTTCTTTGTGGAAATATACAGTTTGGAGATTTTTGATCATCAAGAGTTTGATAAATGGGTTAACCAGGCTATTGCACCTGCAATAGTCCCCAGTTTGAAACTGTATAAAGAGCTTCTGGATATGGGATTCAAGGTTTTTTTATTGACTGGGAGAAGTGAAAGCCAAAGGGAAGTTACTGTTGAGAATCTGATAAATGCAGGTATTCAGGACTGGGACAAGCTTCTATTGAGGTAAAGCATTTAACCTTTTTTTTTATAAAAGTGTCAAACATGGCATCTAAAAAATATGTTATTATCTGTTAAAACTTTTGTTGAATTTTTCATCTTTTGAGATGATACCGAATAGTAAGCAGACGGACAAGCAGAGTGGACACATATAATTAAGCCTCCACATCCATATCCAAAAAATCATTTATTCAAATCATAATTCTTCCAGTTCTCGCAAAATTCGTAACTTTGACATAGAAAAAATAGAATGTAGATTTAAGGATAGATTTGAGGTAGGTCTTGAAAATAACTAGATAATAACCAGTAGAAGCTGCTGGTCAAAAAATGGCGAACAGAAGCTATTATATTACCTTCATCTGTTAATTCCCAACACTTTTTTGTACCATGATTGGTGATTTGTTGTGACCTAATTTTAGAGATGTTCAAATGTTTTATGTTTTCTGCAGATAGTAAGATAAGAATATTTCCACATTTTGTTGTGTCCTTTAACTTTCAATCTTGTTCTACAAACTCTAACTAGCTTACTTACTGCAAATACGAATAGATTACAAGATCTGCATATAACATGTTATATTAATTATCATTTTTGTTAGAATAGGCGAGGCGCTGTAAGAATCTTATTAATCTTAATTCTGGACATAAGAATGTTGGACAGGTTATTATGAAAGGACCAAACATATTGACCTCAAATTTCACTGTTTACGCTGACATAGTACTGTAATTGTTCAATGAATCTTACTTATGAAACATTTACATTTGTTATCTTTATGAAGCTTTCTGTGGTCACATTAATCACCAAATGAAATCTTTTGTACTGTCTGATACTATGAATAGGGCATCTGAAGATCATGCGAAATTGGCTATTTTATACAAATCCGAAAAGAGAAATGAGATGGAACAAGAGGGATACCGAATTCTTGGCAACTCTGGAGACCAGTGGAGCGATTTATTGGGTAATTCTGTATCGATTCGTTCGTTTAAGCTTCCGAATCCTATGTATTATATCCCTTGAAAATGGAGACATCCATTTTAAAGTTATTTTACTATAAATAACAATTTATCTATACACTGTACATACCTCGGAGAGTTGTAGTATTGTCTTTGATAAGGTTATTATACAAACTGTTAATAGTTATTGATAATATAAGAAGAAGATACTTTCAAGGGACATTTGCATTAACTTGATGATCATTATCACATCATGATGCTCATATTTAAGTCCTCGTATTATATATTTCGATATGCTCTTCATTTTAATATATATTTTGGTGTATTACGCGGTGTCCGCGTCAACATTTGGAGCAGAGTTCTTAAATTTTGAACTTGTTAGTTGTTTCACATGGTGATATTGTCAACCCTTAAAGTGAAACGTGACAGTAATCAACTTTACACGTCAAATTGTTGTTACCTTCACATTTCACTCACAGATTTGACAGTACGACAAAATTGAGTTCAAATAGTAAATATTCCTAATATTAATGATAAATTCGCCAAAATTTTGAAGTTCCTAGTTTAATTATAAATTGAAGAAATTGGCCTTTGTGATCATTAACTACAAATCGTACTTAATGATAACTTTGTTTTCAATCCACCAGAGGAGGTGGGTGGACATGAATGGTCAAGATCAGAGCTCACGTTTCATATTAGCATATTTTTTTGTCAAAATTCATATTAACATATTTAATGATGGTTTAATTTTCAACTCGATGAGATGAGTGGATATGAATGATCAACGCTCACGCTTCATGTTTTATATGTACATAAATCATATAATTTTTAATTTTTCAAGGTTGATTGTGAGAGTGCTTGTTTATTGCAAATACTTTTATAATTTGATAAAAAAAAGAAATTATTTCAAATTCATATTTGAATAAGTATTATTTATATTTTGAAGAATGTAAACAGTTAAATATATGTTTGAGTGTTCAAAACACTAAAATATGCTTCAAAAAAAATATAATTATAACAATTATAAATTTTTTAAAATAATATATGTTATTGTATTTAAGTACTTTGAACTATATAGCAGGTGGTACACAGTACTACAGTAGTAGCTCCTTTATATAGAAGATTACAAATGCCTACTAAATCATCTTTAACAAGATCCTTTTCTTTCATTACGATTTCTAGTATAGATGTTGGAAGAATCAGTTATGTTGAAGTAGAAGCTTTCGTTCCAAATGGGATTGAAATTCACCAACGTTTACATCTTGGTTCCATGTTACAACCTTCTATCAAGTCTGTTAAATTTTTCAATAAAAATCATTCCCACGTACATTTCACGTGATAACGCTAAGGGTATAAGGATCAAAGTCAAGGTAAAGTACAACTGTGCATCCTATTTCTACAATGCAAAATCACTTTACACTTCCAGTTTTGAAATATTGCATTAAAAACTTAACGTTTATAAATACGTACGAAATTGAAGAAACTTTCTTGAAATAAGAGAAAAAGAAAAACTGTGACTCTAATAACATACCATGATGCAAAATAAGAGAATATGCTATTTCCTTATTCACAATAATAATAAGATACAAGAGAAGAGTTTTGCAAGTGACATTGATAGATTGGTACAATTTGGTATGGAGAGAAACCTTATAATGTTTGAGTGAACTTGTCAACCATGTCTGGCTATCTCCAGAAGAATGCTTACTCTTTTCCAAAATGATAATCCATACTAGCATGGTGTTGGTTTCTTCTGGAAATAGCTTAGAGACATCCTCTGTGTTAATAATATTTTCATTGATTAAGTAGTTAAAATGCCTTAAGACGGATCAGCTCAGCTGTCACCTGCACCGTGGTAGGATGGATTATCATTTGTTTATATTTGTCTAACATCGTTAATAGTACATGATATTGTTTGATATTACTTAGTTTGTTATATTGCTGTGTGAGCTTTCCCCTTGTTTTTTATTCAGAACTTTGTTTCACTTGAGATAGATACTCGAAACCGGCTTCTCTCGTTGGAACTGTTAGATTCAAAATGTCTTTCGATATAAATCGTATGTCAATAAATCCTAAGAACTCATGTTGAACGCATCAAGAATCAATTAACTGTAAAACGGTATCGTACCTGAATCTATGACAATAAATGGATGTTTAGCTGATATCCAATGGTCTATGCCTGAATTGATTAAATACATACCCAACATCTCAGTCACGCACGCAATATCTAGATGTGTACAAACCTGAGCGTACATCAAGAGACCAAGACACCAAGAGACTCCCTACTATTGAGGCATAGAGATCTTCTGCATTTGTTTCCTCAAAATCATTATTAGGGTACTTATTGAGACCAAACTTATCTCCCTTTGCTACAGGGTTCCCCTGGGTTACAGTCTTGCATGCCACATCTTTTAAGGACCTTTTCAATATAGCTCTTTTGAATTAATGCAAGAATACCCTGAGAAGGATCTCAGAGTATTCGGATCCCTAAAGAGGCATCACCAAGATCTTTCATCTCAAAATTCTTAGCTAGGAATATCTCTCAGTGTCGTGCGTGCAATAAGCCTATATCGTTGCTGGGAAGCAAAATGTCATCCATATATAAAAAAAGAAAAATAGGCTTGCTATCACAGAACTTATGGTATATATGATCATCGGCCAAATTCATCTCAAAACAGAATAATATGATCACCTGATGAAACTTGAAATATCATTGTTGAGATGTATGCTTGAGTCCATAGATGGATTTCTTAAGTTTGGAAACCATATTTTTTGGGTCTCCCGGCACAAAATTTTCTGGTTGCACCATATAAATCTTCTCTTTAATGTCACCATTGAGAAACGTCATCCTTACATCCATCTGATGCAACTCAAGATTGAAATGTGCCACCAATGTCATTATAAAACTGAAAGATTCTTTCGTAGTAACTAAAGAGAAAGTCTATTTATAGTCAATGCATTCCTTATGTGTAAATCCATTTCCGACAAGACGAGTCTTGTATCTTTCCACATTACCTTTTGAATCTCTCTTAGTCTTAAAAATCTATTTGTAACCAAAGGGTTTCACACTTCTGGTAGTGAAACAATATCACACACTCCATTGTCCTTCATGGACTTTCTCACCTCTCATTCATGTCATCAATTTACTTCTGAGAGTTAGAACTTTTCATGGCTTGATGAAAGTTGATTAGGTCGTCTTCCATCACTCCAATGTCTACCTCGTGTTCTTGGAGAAAAAAAATGTAATCGTCTAGCACTACACCTTTCATCTCTTTAGTAGATCTCCTTAATGGTATAGGTTCTTGAGTTGCTAGAATTTGTTCTTCTGGAACAATATCTTGAATGAGCGGTTCTCCGATATTGTCTTAATATGTTGTGTCAAGTAATGCCAGAGACACAATCCTTATCAATACTAATAACACCTGTGGAAATATCAACATATTCCTCATGAAATACAAAATCCATAACTATATCTCCCCCCGCAAACTCGACACCTTTAAAGAACCGGGCATTTCCCATCTAAAAAATCGACCTAATCGTGGGATTATAAAATTGTACCCCCTGGATGTTTCAGAATATCAAACAAATAGAAACTCACCATCCTTAAGTCCAATTTCTTTTCATTAGGCTTATAAGGCTTTGCCTCATCTGGACATACTTTAGACTAGGTTTCTTACCGGTCCAAAACTCATATGGGGTTTTGACAGTCGCTCTCTGCTAAGGATACATGCTATAACCTTAAGTGCTTCACCCCAGAGTTATTTTGATAAGATAGAATGACTAATCATACTCTTGACCATGTCTTTAAGCGTTCTGTTTCATCTTTTAGCAACACCATTCATAGTGGCTGAACTCGTCATAGTGTATTGTAGGACGATACTACATTCCTCTAAGAATTTAGCAAACGATCCTAGACGTTGTTCACCTGAACCACCATATCTGTCATAGTACTCACCACCACGGTCAAATCTAACGCTTTTAATCCTTTTGTTGAATTGATTCTCAACTTCAGCCTTAACATTTTTTACACACACATATAACATTATATATTTTAAGATAAAAATTAATTTTCACAAGAGAGGTCAATTTGGCGACATGTTACTTCAACTAATACATCTTAAAATATATAACATATTAATGTTCGAATTAAGATTGTACTGAAATTAAACCTTAAATTAATTGATAAACAATTAATTTTACAATCTTTAAAAAATTATTTTAAAATTATTTTAAAATTATTTTAACCAAAAATCTGTAAAAATTCAAAACAATTTATTTGATAATCCTTAATAATTATTTTAACCAAAATCTAAAAATAATCAAAATAATTTATTTGGATATCCTTAAATAAAAATTAATTTCACGGCTCCTAAAATTAGTTTAAAAAATTAATTTAATAAATTGATCTGTAAAATTAATCCTAACTTAATTAAAAAATCCTTAAAATCAAATTTCAAAATTCAAATTTTAAAACTCATAAAATTAAATTTTAAATTAAAAAATTAAAATAATATAAGGACTTGGAAATCTCAACCCTTCAAAATAAGGGCTGGGAAATCACAGCCTTCCTTAGTGGTTGTAGGTAGATGTAGGGACGTCGGGTGACTCCTGTGGTGATGGCGCTATGGCCCAACGCTAATCAGGTGGTGAAGAGAAATCCGTTAGTGATGGATTCGGTAATTTATAATAGTTATATGGTGATGATTGGACCAACCGTCGTCATAAAATATGTGACAGTTTAACAAACCGTAGCAACTGTAAGACCTGTAATGACAGTTTACGAAGAATCATCGCAATATGTCCAACTCGTCGTAACATATCTAACAAAGTGTGATGGTTCAACCAAACCATCGCAATAGATTCTATTTTTCAGCCTATTTTGCGACGGTTTTCTTTAACCATCATAACAGACTCATCTGCTACAGCAAAATGAGTCATTTTGTTGTAAATTTAATTGGTTATTACGACGGTTTGATCGAACTGTCACAATAGATAACACACTACAACAAAATGAGCCGTTTTGCTCTTTTTATTCACTATAACGACCATTAACCTTAATTGTCACAATAGTGAACCCTAAAACCCAAACTCGCGATCTTCTTCCCACTTTCCCTCGTTTCTTTTGTCAAAATTGCAGTGTGCACCGTCGCGGTCTTCTTCCCCAGTTTCCTTCTTTTCTCTTAGTTACACGGCCTTTCAATCTGCCCCGGAGACTCTTAGCTCTTCAGTGATGCTCTCCCTCTCGGTTCACTTAGCGCTGACAACTCTCAACCCTTCAAATTGTGGTACTTTTACTCTCTGCCCTCTCGATGCATGTTTTATTTTGTTATTATGTATTTTCATACATTGAATACATTGAGTAATTTGTATTGATAATCTGGTATTTTGAATATCTTTTCAAATTCATTGGTCAACGTCTGATAATTTATGTGCCCTATAAATGTGTAGAATGAATATTGTTATGACTGTTGTGAATATAGATGTTAAAATTGTTATATATGTAAGAATTTTTTAGAATACGTCAAATATAAGTTGTCGCTGGAAAATGAGGCATCTTTCGATGGTTTGGGAACCGTCGCTAAATGCTAACATGGAGGAAATAGCGACGGTTCTACGAAACATTGTTAATTCACTCAATAGTGATGTTTTGTCAACTGTCCGAAAAATCTTTTTGGAAGATGGAAAAACTTGATGGTTTATGATAACCGTCGCTATAGACATATACAACGACGAAAAGACTGACATAATATATGAACAAAATCATCTACAAAGATCTCTTTGTAATGACATTCCTCCGACAGTTGCTAAAACCGTTACCGCAACGGCTGCGTTAGCATTTATTGAAGAAACCCATCGTGGTTGACCAGTTTTCTTGTAGTGCATATAGTCATAAAAAATGATATTTACAATCATCACGGAGACATCCATCATCATCTCTCAATCTGCAACTGTTGTTGAGAATCAAGGCGTACGAGAGCTAGGCGCTTAAAGTTAGTGACCTGAGCACATAAAATAGGTTATATGTATAATAAACGTATTTTGTCTAAGATTATGATCCAAATATGTCAGATATCTTTCGTTCATTAATACTTTAAACGGGAATGTATTAATATGCATTACTGTTAAAACTATTTAGGTATTTGAATAAGGTTTTGATCATTTCGCCCAGATCAAAATATAGCAACGAAATTTTTTTGTCATGAAATACTTATGTTGGCGACGACTTAAGGACAAATATTAAACCTTTAGCGATGAATCTGTCCGTTGCTAAAGGCCAATTTTAGTTGTGGTATAGTTAAGAATAAAGAGTTAAACCTTGTTTCTTTTAATAAAATCTCAGAGAAATTGTTTAAGCGAAACTAATATTCTATTTGAAAATTAATTGATGAATAAAGAAAATGACATCCTAGAACCGATTGTTCCATAAATAACTAATGGGTAAGAAAAACCATATAACAGCAAGCACTCAACAAGGGGTGAAAGTTAAAAAAATGTATATATCGCAACAAAAGCTCTCTTCATGTTTTTCTTTCTTTTCATGTGAAACAGATGAATTAGGAGTGACAGCTCATGTAAATTTCTCATCCAAGCAATTCCTTAATAATAGGGAATTGGAGGGGGAGGCGGAGATGCATATGAAACACTTCTTATTGGGGGAAGGGGCGTGTTATCAAATGACGGTGATGGCGGAGGAGTTTGCTGATGCCGTGGTGGTGGTGGTGATTGATGCAAATATTCTTGTTTTGGAGTTGGTGGGGTTGGGAATGGAGGTGCTGCAAAATGCTGGTGTTTTGATGATGGTGGGGGTGGCTGATGCCAATATTCTTGTGTGGGAGTAGGCGGGGTTGGCAACGGCGGTGCTGCAGAGTGGTGGTGTTCTGGTGGTGGTGGTTGATGCCAATATTTTTGTTTGGGCGACGGCGGTGTCTCCAATGGCGGTGCTGCAAAATGATGGTGTTCTGACGGTGGCGGTTGATGCCAATATCCTGGTTTGGGGGCCGGCGAGGTCGCCAAAGGCGGTGCTGCATAATGGTGGTGTTCTGGCGGTGGTGGTGGAGGACCTACAGTGACACAACCTGATGGTGGCGATGGCTGAGGCTCTGGTGGTTGATTCGACGGAGGCGACCCGAATTCTGGAGGTGGACTTACAGTTTCATGTGTAGGCGGTGGTGGGGGAGGTGGGTAACTATGGTAGCCAGGTGTAGGGACGTCGGGTGACTCCTGTGGTGATGGCGCTGTGGCCCAATGCTGATCAGGTGGTGAAGAGAAATCCACTGGTGATGGAGTCGGTGAGGGTGTTGGTACGGTAAAGCCATGCGGTGGGGGTGGTGCGTGACGTGTTCTGGGTGAAACTTTAAAAGTGGGTGGCGGCGGTGGCGGTAACTGTCTTTGATTCGGAGGCGGAGGAGGAGGAGGTATAAACTTAAAGGGAGAGTTTGTTGGCGGCACGTAGGACCATTTAGGAGGGGGAGTAGGGAAATGATCAGGTGAGGGTGGTAGTGGTGGTGGAGGAGGATGGGATGGGGTGGTCGGAGAAGATCCAGAAGTGGGTGGTGGTGGGGGATGGGGAGGGAGAAGAGGCCTGGGAGAGTTGGCTCTTCTGGGTGGTGATGGTGTTTGAACCGGAGGCCTCCTTTTAAACTGCGGCGGAGTAAATGAAAAGGACCCATTGCTGCCACCACATTTAAAGTCAGCGCAGTTCACAGGCCGAGAAGCGCGTGAAGAACACTCTCCGAACGTTCTCTGATCTGACTTACCCGGAATACAATTCTTACGATCATCAATAGAAGCAGATGTCATTTGTGGGGAACAAGCAGGCGGCTCCCCAGTAAAATAGTTGAAAGAGAAAGTGAAGTTTTTCAAGTTTGGGAGTTGGCATACACGCGCCGGTATAACTCCCGTGAATTTGTTGTGTGCAATATTCAACTGCTCCAATTTCTTCATTTCACCAACGGATTGAGGCAGTGGTCCTTGTATATTGTTAAACCCCACATCGAAAACAGTCAGCTTTCTTAGAAGGCTGATCTGAGGAGGCAAACAACCGGTAAGATTGTCGTTCAACAGTATGATTTCGTTCAATGTTTCCCCCATTTTGCCTATGCTTCCCGGCAAACAACCTCCGAGATCGTTGTTTGCGAATACCAGAACGGAAACTGGAGAGTTTCCTAGATTCGTCGGGATTCCAGACCGGAACCGGTTGTTGTTGAGGAAAATAGCATCCAACGGCTTGTCAAAAAGCCTGGACGGAACTGACCCCTCGAACTCGTTGAATCGGAGATCTAGGTACTTGAGCGAGGGCAACGAGAGGACAACCTCCGGGAACTTGCCGACGAATCGGTTGTTGCTGAGGTCGAGCTCGTGCAGAAGCTTCATCCGGCGGAATGTGATGGGGACGGCGCCGCAAAACCGATTGGAGTTCAAATGGAAGAGAGCGAGATCTGAAAGGAGGCCGAGCTCGGGAGGGAGATAACCGGCAACGTCGGCATGGTTGAGATCAATGCCAGCGACCACCGTGAGGGATTCGTTGGAAGGAGATGGGGTGCAGAAGACGCCATTGTAGGAGCAAACATCGGAGCCATTCCAGTTGGAGGTGAAGTTAAAGGGGTCAGAGAAAATGGCAGATTTCCAAGCTTGAAGTGCAATGTAAGCTCGACGAAGCCTGGGGTTGTCGAAACTGAGAGTAGGATCTACATTGTCAAATATAGTAGGATCATCATCATCATCATCAGCTCCATGGGAAGCTGCGGAGCTGATATGGAAAAGAAATGAAGAGAAAAAGGCCAAGAAAAGAAGGAAGAAGAGGATGGGACGAGGAAGAGAAGGGGGAGACGACATTGGGTGGTGGTGAAAGCTTCACATGAAGAGTAAACTGGAAAGTGGAAGAGGATGGTATTAGTTTGGCTCCAATTTCTATTCAAAATATTTGTTAGTAATCTATGGGTAGAGATTTGTTTTGTTTTATAATGATAATAATAATGCAAAATGTAAAATGTGTAATGAGCAATGTGCTGTCACACCGACAAAGATGAAGATTGAAGGGAACCAAATTGAAGAAAGACGTGTGAGTCAGTCAGTGTAGTAGTTGCCTAGTTGGAGACAGACACAAGCATAAATTTAACTGCATTCATTTTATTTATTTCCATCACTATTCTAGACATGAGAGGAGATCGAAATAGCATATATCCTCAGTAGCATATAAAAGCTCATACAAAATAATGGAGAACGAAATAAGTATATGTTGTCTCGTTTGACAGACGAAAGGACACAATAGGTCCCACCGTCTGCATTGTCCTCACCATCTTTTGAAGAGCTTTTCAAATCTCCGAATCTTTTTTAAATGAAAATCCTCATTTTTTTTCTTAAATTAAAAATCGAATTTTGAAACGCGTTCAATTTCACTCACCTCAATACCCCCATTTAATAGTTTCAAACACTGTATTTCTAAACCTTGAGTAATTAAATATTACCAAATTTTAATTAATTTATCTATTTTGTTTGAGTTGGTTAAGTTTTTGGTCCAAATCTATGGGTTGAATTGTAGGTTCTTAAGTTCTTTAGAAGCGAATACGTGCTGAGAGTTGCCAAAACCCAACATTTTTTCAAATGTAGCTCTTTTTTAGTCTATAAGATTTCAGAGACATGCCTTGAATGATTGCTATTCTAAAATGTCAAAGCAGCAGTATCATACATGCACTATTATTTATTGATCCTAGTTTTCTCATTTTTTGTTGAAGTGTTCTCTTAATTTGTGATTTTTGTCTATCTCTCTCCTGGAGGAACCATAGAGTTGGTCCATTTAAGAGAAACTAATAACTCACCAATGTTTTTATGTGATTCATGATTTTAAATCATCATCACAGTCTTTATCACATCATGGTCACAATATCATGAAAATAATGTCAAACATAGTTACATAACAGTTTGCGAGTGTTAAGGCTCCTCGTGTTTGTTATCACACGTGTCAAAGGCATGTTAGGTTTGTTATCACAGTTGTCGCGGCCTGTCACGGCTGCCATTACATTACGATAACGACTCTAACATAGGTAAATCGCTCTTAGCTAGCGTAACGTATTAAATGTTATTACTTTGAATCCATTGTGATTAGATTGTAAAGTCTTGACTGTAGATAAGTAAAACTAATCTCGATAACCTTCTTTTGTCAAAAGAAAGGAGTATTATTGAACATCAAATAATAGCGGACACAAATTGCCGCCTGTTGAGGATTCCCGACAGAAGATAATGCTTGGTAGATTTGAGCCTTTGGTGTATATCTGCATGACTCAAATCTGTTAAGCACGGACGGTAAAAAAACCAAGCAACATTTGATTTCTTTTTTAAATCAGATCTTATCCTCTGTTTTTAGGACCTACAAATCAGAATGAATAGAAGAAGACCTTGTTCTGAAATTAGCATGGTTGTAAGATGTTAGCGTTATTCCACATCATTGTGGAGGGAATAGTGATCAGTTTATAAATATGATAAAAAGTCTCACCTTATAAGCTAACTTTTATGGTAGAGAATATTAAATATCACTCGATACTAATACATATTAGGGTCAGATCCAAGCTACGCCAACAAGTATCTAGCCTAATTCGGGAGAAGTGAGTCATTGTCGAATGTGTGGTGAATCTAAATAAAGTGAGTCAACAATTATTTAACTCATAACTTATGTGTGATGAAGAATAATGGTGGAGTTATCCCAAATAGATAGAGCATTCAAGCAAACCTTTTATTAACATATGAAACACAGAAATATGGAAACTACAACTTCAACTTCTTTATTTAGTATTTTTATTTCTATTTCAAAAAATGAGAAGTGGCACTTATTGGCTTTGTGAGTTGAAAAAAATGAATTTTGAATGCATGCATTAACGAAGTGTGGATTTTTTTCACATGAGCAAATATCAAATTACTCTATGTTAGATTATGTTTAGCAAATTTTTCTGCTAGACCTTAATCTAACATTTTGACATATTTTATGTACAGCAAACAACACACTTCAATCATTTATGATGATCCCTCCAAACAAGCACAGGCTTATCGCCAAATGTCTCTTCTATTACGAAGACCGCCGGGCCGCGAAGCTTATCCGGGGGATGTTTTTTATTTGCATTCACGCCTTTTGGAAAGAGCCGCTAAATCAAGTTCTCCTTCATAGCACAAGACTTTACTACTCAAGCTGCGTTATATACTCATCACCAATACATAGCAGGATTCATTATGACAGGAGCTTTTGCTCATGGAGCTATATTTTTTATTAGGATTAATCGTATTCTGGGCCGGAGCAATGAACCTATTTGAAGTGGCTCATTTCGTACCAGAGAAGCCCATGTATGAACAAGGATTAATTTTACTTCCCCACCTAGCTACTCTAGGTTAGGGGGTAGGTCCACAATTGAGAAGGATTTTTTTTTTATTGAAAAAAATCAATATCGATTAATACGGATTAGTTATCTATCAATTTTGATTTAGTTAGGTTGATTTTAACACTGCTTGATTTTAGGCTAGTAAAATATTTTAGCTGCACTATAACTTAGCAATCGCTAAGTCCAACATAAAAATTTTAAATTAAAAAAATAACTTAGTCCTGTCTTTTTTTAAAAATTAGTTGCATTTTGTTAAAAACAATTATAGTCCTAATTTCCTTTTTTTTTTCTTTTCTAAAAGTTTTTATTTTAACTTTTAAAAAAAGAATGGTGAAGACAAGTTGGAAACATTATGAAGAAAAGTGAAAATGAAAAAATGAATGTTTTCCGGGAAATCATGTCTAAACACAACAAGAAAACCCTTATATTATGACGGTTATACGGCGATGGTTGACCCAATCATTGTAAAATGTATGAAAGGCGAAGACATTGTGACATCTTATTAAATTGTCACAACTGTGGGATCTATGCTGATGGTTTGTCTGAACCATCGAAATAATTGTCCTTTTTACCCATATACCCCGACAGTTTAGGCCAACCATCAGTATTGTCTTTTTTTTCTAGTTTAATATTACGACGGTTCAGATGAACCGTCGCCTTTGGACGTGCAATACCGACAATTTTCTAGAACCACCGTAGCATAGTGGACGGTTCATCCAGTTTTACTGATGGTTCAGCTTAACAGGCCTTTGAGAGTCAACATTATATGACACTGTTTCATTTGAACCGTCGGGATAGATCTATTGCTACGATTTGTAAAAAACCGTAGCAATAGAAAATCCTAAAATCTAAATCCATGAATGAATTTCTTTCCCATTTTCCCTATTCTTCGAGTCTAGACAACCAGCTGCTTAGCTCAACCTCGATCTCATCCCGTATGGTGGTCCTTCTCGTCGTAGCTCAGCCACGTGGTCATCCTTGTAGCGTAGCCCAGTCTCGATCTCAGCCTCGTGGTCCTCCTCATCTTCCTACAGTTTCGTTAAAGAACTCAGCCCCGGTGATAGTTCAGCCATAGCTCAGCCTTGTGTCCTCCTGGCCATAGCTCATCCCCGTTATCCTCATCATCGTCGCCTAACGTGGTTCTCCTCAAATCAACCCTAGTATCTTTGATTTGATAAATTTTAAATTTCTTCTTTGATTGTTTTTTTAGGGATTATTTAATATTAGAAATAAATAATTTTGATTGTTCTGTGATTTAAGGAATTATTTACTTTTGATTGTTTTGTTTTAGGGATTATTTAATGTTATGGGTTATTGTTTTTATGAATGCTTTTGTTTCTGTTGGAACGAATCCAACTAAAATACAAAGGAAAATGAATACCCAATTTTTCCCTATTTGGTTGCGACTGTTTTTAATTCTATGGGTTTGTTTTCATCCTTCTCCTTTTCTACTGCTCAAATATGATCTTAATCACACAGAAATCGGCAGTTAGTTTTAATTTCTTTGGATTTTTCAGAAATACTTTGATAAATTGCTTAATTATAACATGATTTGGACAGCTGAAGATTCATTTATAAAATATCTTTTAAGATTATTAGGGTGAGGAGAAAAGATGTAGCATTAGTCTTGATTATTCTATTTGTTTGTTCTTCTTTAAGCTTTGAGAGCTGCAATGGATAAGAGTTGGATGACAAAACCAAGATTTAGTAAGGCATATCAAGATGGAGTAGATCAGTTTCTAAATTTTTCCTTTAAGAGAGATCAAGTGATGGATATATATTGTGTTCTTGTTACCGGTTTGTTCATTGTTATCGTAAGACTAGAGACGTCATCTGTGAACACCTGATATAAAATGGGATTATAAGTGATTATACATGTTGGTATTTTTACGGGGAGTCAGCAGTGTCTACTTCATTTGGAATTGATACGTCATCTGAAGTCATTATTAATAATAGGGCACATGTAGAAACACCATATGCATGATGCATTTTGGTAGTTTATTGAACAATGAACATGGTTCATACTCTATTCTATCATAATGACCGGTTGATGATGTAGATGAAAGAATGAGGGAATTCAGGGATTATTCTGATGTTAAGAACTTTTACGATCTGGTTAAAGATAGTAATCAACCAATATATTCTGGATGTGAAGAAATCTCAAAATTTGTTTTGATGGATTGAGTGACAAATCATTTTCTTTCCTTCATAAATTGTTGAATAGAACATTTCCTAAGGTTGTTCAACTTCGAAATACATTTTATGAAGCAAAGAAACTGATTTAGAAGTTAGGACTTGGGTATGACAAAATAGATGCGTGCCCCCAATGATTGTATGTTGTATTGGAAAGAAAAAGAGAAAAACCAAGTATGTCATAATTATCGTATTTAAAGATGGGTTACCAATGAAACAAATTGTATGTCTCAAAGAAAGAAGAAAGTGAAGAAAATATCTGTCAAAGTATTGCGTTACTTTTCTCTAAAATACAGATTGCAAATATTATACATGTCCACTAAAACTGCTGAAAGTATGGGATGGCACCATGATGGATGCATTAAGGATGATGTTTTGAGACATCCTCCTGACTCAGATGCTTGGAAGGTTTTTTATGAAAACTTCTAAGATTTTTCTTCGGAACAAGGTAATGTTAGGTTGGGGTTAGCTAGTGATGGGTTCAACCCATTCGAAAACATGAGTACGAGTTACAGTACTTGACCTGTAATCTTGATTCCATATAATTTACCTCATTGGATGTGCATGAAGCAAATAAATTTCATACTCTCTATGCTCATTCCTGGGCTAAGATGGTAGGTAATAATATTGATGTGTATTTGTAACCGTTGATTGAAAAACTAAAAGAATTGTGGGAGGTTGGTGTAAATACATACTATGCATCATAGATGGAAATGTTTAAAATGCATGCGTCGTTGTTGTGGACTATCTAAAATAATTGCAAAGAATTTGCAGATAATTATAAAAGACAACACCGTAGTCGTCGACCTTTTCATAATGAAGACGAACGCGTACTTCATGATAAATTTCTTGATTGGTTTACATCAAAAGTAAGTTCAATAGATGTACTTGAATTATTTAATTATATATGGTTCAATAGATGTTGAATACATTTTTTTTATGAATAGATAACTAAAATGGGAAATAATGTGTTAGAAGAGTTGAGACGGTTAGCTCTAGGTCCAAATATTGCGGTGGAGAAGTATGATGGATACAATGTTAATGGATTTATTTTTCGTACAAAGGAAAGTGATAGCTTTCGTAAGTCTCAAAATAGTGGAGTCATAGTGACATCAGAGATGGCAAGTTATGCAAATGTTGGAGATAGAGACATGACTTATTATGGCATTCTTAAAGATATCATTGAGATGAGTTATTATGAGAAATTCAAAGTGATTTTATTCAATTGTGATTGGATTGACCCTGCTGAAGGTATTGGAGTAAAGACTGATCGATATGGGTTTATACTTGTTAATTTTTCGCATTTGACCCATATCAGAGAGCATTTGAAGCACGAGCCATTTTTTTTTGTATCACATGCACATTTAGTATATTATGTTGATGATCCGAAGGATAAAGACTGGCATGTAGTTGTCCATACAAAGCCTAGAGATTTGTATGACATGGGAGTACTAGAGTTGAAAAGTGACACTGAAATCCATCATAACTACGAAGCTCTCAAAGGACAAAGTCTAGAAGAAGTGAACTTAGTTCGAGTAGATGTTAATGGTTTGACTTTTAAAGACATGGCATATGATTATAATAATGATCATGATAACTACTTTTCTAAATAATGTGCTTGAATGTTTCATAAACAAGTATGTTTATATTTTTCTTAGTTATAGAATATTTTCGAAGTTTGATATAGTCATAATGATTTACATGTGCAGGATTACACCATGACCTCGTCGAGACGTCAATCATCATGTTCATATATGTGATTGGATATTGACTCTCCTACCGAATCTGGAAGATCAAATTCACATCATGATATGGATATGGATATAGAAGGTTTGTTCACTCTTATTTAAGTTAATTTAGATAATAAAATAGTGTTTCATTTAATTATCATAATGTTACTTAATATTTTTTTAAATAAAACCATCTAAGCGGCGTACACGAGAACGAACGCAGTTGACATCTATATGAGCCAGATTAGGCGAGGATAGAATACATGTGGCTTTCAATGACTAAGGTCTGGTCATCGGTGCTAATAAAGAAGAGTTTACAAGCTTTTGTGGTACCGTTGCTAGACGACATAATATTTTGCCCAAACAATATGATTGGATGCATGTGTCGCGGTATCATAAAGATCAAGCGTGAGAAATAGTGAATGTATGGTTGCTCATATGTTCATATACATACATATATATACATATATATATATTTAATTGCGTATTAATCTTTTATAGTCAAAATATGTTGTAGAAGAATGTCATAAAGCATATATTTTAACATCCTTAAATGCAAAATGGAAGGATGAGAATAGAAAAATAAAGAATGCATATATGGCAAGATATGAAAAAGAGGACGAGGCATTAGAACATTTGAATGATGTTATTCTAAAGGAGAGTTTTGTTGCGATAATTCGTAAATGGTACTTAGAAGAAGGAAATGTATGATTTTTTACTATATATCTATGATTAATTGTATGTGAAATAAATTAACTTTTATTTATCTTTCATAAATATAGAAGCAAGCTGCAACTAACCAAAGATCACAGAGCAAACTAAAACACCCTCACACGTTGGCACGTACCAGTATACCAATAAAAAGAACAGAAATGGTAAATTCTAAACTTTATAATTGTTTTAATCAATTTTATTTTAAGTATATTTAATCATATGTTCTCATTTTATAGACACAGAACTTCAAAGAGAGCCCTCAAGAACAGAGCTATTTGTAGCCTCACGTGAACGGAAAGATGGAACTTATGTAAATGAAGCGACGACAAACATTGCAGTAAGTATAAGTTGTAATATTAATACCAAGTTTTTAAATAGTTATTACATGTTTACTCATACTAAGCCTTAATTTTAAATTATAGGCGAAACTCAAAGAGCGCATGAGTCAACTTCCGGATGGTGATTATGATCCAATTTCACCAAATAGGAAGGAGGTTGTAAAAGCAGTATTTTTATGACGGTTTAAGAACCGTCGTAAACTGCCGAGGACAAATTAGAGGATTTTCACACCGTCGCAGTTATACTCCATCTAAAGTGACGGTTCTCGAACCGTCATTATAGATGTGGTAAAAAATTGGTAAACACGACTGTTCAAGTAAACCGTCGGAATACATAAATTGTAACGGTTTTGAACCTTCGTAAATGACAAAATAACCGTCGCGGTAAAATCTCTGTCGCGACGTTCCTCAGGCGGTTATAAAAACCGTCAGCGATTCAATCCCGATGGTTCTTTAACCATCGTTGTATCTATTCTGACGGTTAAAAACCATTGCCGTAGACACTATTGACCGTCATCGTAGACAGATTTTCTTGTAGTAGAAGATGGTTTTCCGTCCGAACAAGAAGAATTTTATGTTATGTTGGATTTTAGAACTTGTAAAGTTAGGAAAGAAAATGAAAATGATGGATTAGATCCAAAATTTTATAGAACATATAGTTTTATGTTTTTTAATATTTAAAATTGACTACTGTGTTAAATAGTAATTAATTATATTATTTGATAAAATCATTTCTAAAAAGTTCAATGATAATTGAGGTGCTGTTCCATGGAGGATTTCGAATTTAGGAATGGTTTGATAGTCGAGATTTTAGATACACGACTTGCATTGCTCATTGATCAATCAAATGATTTGCTGAGGGGAGAGTTTTGCCGTCGCAGTGAGTACTATATGAAGCACCTTAGTTCAATTAAATTTATATTTATATTAGCGAATTTTTTCATTGTTTTAAAATTCAATTAGTTTTCAATTGTAAAAATAAATTAAAATAATAAATAAGGAGAAAAATCATGTTTTGGGAAAAATGTGGAGTGTAAAAGATTTTTGTAATTAGGGTATTTCCTAATAACACGTTAACATACCAATACAGAACCTATGATTTATAACAATTTCCATGTGTTTGTAAATGTAGGAAGGAAATATCGGAATATATACAAAAGGAATGCCTAATTCCCATGATACATCTTTTTAAGGAATCTAATTTTTATTCAATTAAATCTCGAATACAAGATGTATGAATCTCAACTCAATGTACACTATCTGATCATGATCAATTGATCATATATACAACATAATATGATAATTCAATGTACTTCTAAACTCGCCAAGAAACACATAATTGGCAGTAGAATGAGAGTTTTACAACCTCCTTCGTATCAGCTCATCACTTTGACCATTGTACAAAATAAAATTGGTTAACTTTTTTTTGAAAAATTTCTCAGATACCTATTGTAGTTTATTTTAAATGACATAGATACTTTTGTAGTTTAAAAAATAATAAATAAATATAGTTTTAACCTGAAACATAACCTGATATGGGTTTTTTCAGTTTTAAGTAAATTGCAGTTTGAAAAGAAATTGATTTTAACATTTTCAGAATTGAGAGTAGAAGTAATTTTGATGTTAGTTATTATTTGAACGATATAAATATTAGTTTAAAATTTAACAGTTTTGAACTTTTTTATTAGTGAAACGTAACATGAAGAGAAATATGTGTTATTTTTTAAATTAGAGATGTGTCTCTATAATTTAAGTAAACTATAAAGGGCGTCAGAATAATTTTCTCTTATTGTTTTTCATCCATGTAGAAAAAACACTAACAACAAAGATCTTAAAGCAGACCCATAATGCAGAGTTCATAAAACCTAGTATAACATATAATAAAGTTGGCAAAGTTCATGTTAGAAACATGCATTCCACACCTTTCACTTGCTTTAACATTGCACCTGAAAAAAACAGGCTCATTTGATTCATCATAATTTGGAACTCTGATTTCATCATCTGTTTTAACAGCTCCAGTTAAATATAAAATTAGTAGCAACAATCCAACATATATTCTTCCACCTTTTACATTCATAATTCTTTTTTTCTTTCAATCTATTAGAAATTTTCTGAAAATTGAGTAGAAAACTAAATCTCTAATTCTACTCTTATATCCATTTCATGCTTCGGTAAATACCCTTTTTTTGTTTTTTCAATTACTTTTGGTCAAATTGTTTTTACAATTTTGCAAAACTTGCTTGAGAATTTTGACCTTTGGTGAAGTGTAGACACTTGGGCTAAGTTGTTCTTAAATATTTTTAATTTAAAAACAAATTGTGCACAATTATTTGCAGATATAACATGATTTTTTGGCTGGTTAATTGTATTTAAATGCATATTCATTTATGCTTTTGCGCACGTAAGATTATATTATAATGGATAAAAATCCATGCACACCAAAACGAACCTAGCATTTAACTAACTAATTTTATCTGACATGACAAGATCACTTGATTGAGTGGTTATAAGCAGAAAGTTAATTATCTTCTACATGAGTTCAAACGCCACTCGACGTGACCTTGACCTTGTAGTCCAACGATCATAACTGTGATTTTTAGCTTCCACATCTGGAATTCAACATTTCAATTATTTCTTTCCCTTGGCAAAAAAAACCACGCAATTAGGGATGATAATAATACCCACCGATAATTTACTTAATGGGTGTATATAAAATATTATAAATGAGTATGAGTATTTAGTGAGTGTGTATTTTTTTTACCTATTATAAATAGATATGATATCGTATGGTTAATACCCAATGGGTATTTGATACCCGTTTAATTTCTCTCCTCTAGGGCTCAGCAAACCTCGATCGGGACCCAGATCTGGATCCCAGCCCCTACTAGGACCGATTGATTCTAAAATTAATTAAAAATAAGTTTGAACCACGAACGGTTTCGTGGACGGAATATAATTTTTTTTCAATTAACTCATTTAATTAAATTAAATAACTTAAAACCAAACAACGTGCGATTATACATATACGATATTAAATGAAAAGATAAGGTTAGAAACAATTTTTTACATATACCTTGTATTGGAGAATTTCTAAACTAGGGCGGATTTCTTCGAGCGTTCTTCGTGTTCTTCAAGTTTCGGGATCTGAATCACGCATTTGAACTCCAATAACGATTTATGAATTTCATCCACCGACAACCACCCGTTAATTTCAGTAATACATTTCACGAGAATTTTGTGTAGGAATTTGAGTGTGGGCTCTCAAAACGATTGAAGAAGAAAATTTAAAAAATATCTCACGGATAATTTACTTAATGGGTGTATATAAAATATTATAAATGAGTATGAGTATTCAGTGAGTGTGTATCTTTTTTACATATTATAATTGGATAGGATATCGTATGGTTAATACCCAATGGGTATTGATAGCCGTTTAATTTCTCTCCTCCAGGGCCCAGCAGACCTCGATCGGGACCCAGATCTGGATCCCAGCCCCTGCTAGGACCGATTAATTTTAAAATTAATTAAAAATAAGTTTGAACCATGATCGGTTTCGTGGACGAAATATAAATTTTTTTTCCAATTAACACATTTAATTAAATTAAATAACTTAAAACCAAACAACGTGCAGTCATGCGTATACGATATTAAACGAAAAGATAAGGTTAGAAACAATTTTTCACATATACCTTGTATCGGAGAATTTCTGAACTAGGGTGGATTTCTTCGAGCGTTCTTCGTGTTCTTCAAGTTTCGGGATCTGAATCACGCACTTGAACTCTAAGAATGATTTATAAATTTCATCCACCGACAACCACCCATTAATTTCAGTAATATATCTCACGAGAATTTTGTGTGGGCTCTCAAAATGATTGAAGAAGAAAATTTAAAAAATATCTCACGGATAATTTACTTAATGGGTGTATATAAAATATATTATAAATGAGTATGAGTATTTAGTGAGTGTGTATCTTTTTTACCTATTATAAATGGATAGGATATCGTATGGTTAATACCCAACGGGTATTTGATACCCGTTTAATTTCTCTCCTCCAGGGCCCAGGAGACCTCGATCGGGACCCAGATCTAGATCCCAGCCCCTGTTAGGACTGATTGATTTTAAAACTAATTAAAAATAAGTTTGAACCACGAACGCTTTCGTGGACGGAATATAATTTTTTTTCAATTAACTCATTTATTAAATTAAATAACTTAAAATCAAACAACGTGCGATTATGCATATACGATATTAAACGAAAAGATAAGGTTAGAAACAATTTTTCACATATACCTTGTGTCGAAGAATTTCTGAACTAGGGCGGATTTCTTCGAGCGTTCTTCGTGTTCTTCAAGTTTCAGGATCTGAATCACGCACTTGAACTCCAAGAATGATTTATGAATTTCATCCACCGACAACCACCCGTTAATTTGTGTAGGAATTTTAGTGTGGGCTCTGAAAACGATTGAAGAAGAAAATTTAAAAAATTTCTCCTTCAATATTATTTTCGGCGGCAACAGGGAGGGAGAGGAAAACATTTTTCTCACTTGTTTTGTTGACAAGTAACTGTATCTCATCCATGATCTATCTGCAATCAGATTGTTATTAGATATTGATAAAATGTAATTTTGATATTTATAAATATATTCATATATTTTTAAATTTCCAAAAATTCACCACATATATTCATAATTGCCAAAAAATGTAATATTCTCTAGAGTTTGAGTTGTATCGAGATTTATTAATCCAATTGATAGATTTAATTTATCATTATCAATTAATAATTAATTTTTATTTATTAATTATTCAATAATTAAAAAATAATAAATTAATTAATTTCAATACATATAATCACTTAACTAATTAAGTGACATCACCTATCACATATAGATGTGAGAAATATGCCTTGGCACCAAAATACATCTTGATCCAATTTACTTCGTTTCTCTATTCCTGTTCTCATGAACTATTTTGAAGACCGAATGGACCCACATGAACAAAGATGAGGATTCAAACACCCGGTGAATTTATATCCATAAATTTCTGACCTATTTAATCCTGACATCGTAACATTTCACTATAGGTTTGATGCTGAATCAACTCTTGATTTATGCGCGTTACATTTTCTGTTAGTGTAAATAGACCCTTTTTATTTTTACGCTCCACAAAATATTTTAACATAATCTCATTGTGAATATCAGTAACAAGAGTGGAATAAAAATTATCGTTTTACCTATCTTTTTATTATTTTCTTAACTTTTTTATTGACTGTGAATAAGAAAGACATAATAATGAATTGTCTCATACAATTCACAAGTATTAATCAATTACTCAATTCATTGAATATTTGGCCATGTTAATTTATTCACACACTCATCAATAAAATATAATGTGATATTGTTACTTTCACAATCCAACCACGGATTTTCATATCTGTGAATCAGGTAACTCCAACTTAATTGAATTGCAATCCTAACAGCCGAGATATTACCCGTCAATTCGAACTCACTCATTTGACATATCAAAGATTACAAGTAATTAAGTCAAACTACGTATTCACCTAAGGATTAAGGTAATTATGAAAATACTCTTAAGGTATAACAATTAGATTTAGAACTAAGTAAACAATTTTGGGCTCTAAACTAATTTGTTACTGGTCTATTCAACATGTTTATAACATGTCTAGGTTAACCGTTTGAATCTCCACTCTCATGCCCCAAGACTGAGATTCATTAATCCAACCTAACAGTCGTAATCGGATTCGATTGCCTAGTCGATCCTAAGACTACGAATATCATTATGGACTTTTTCAGAAGAGTTTGTCTGGAGCCGCCTCTGTCTTTACTTTTCGTTCGGTGATGAAAGTTCTAGGACTTAAGTAATTTATAAACACACTTTAATAAAACTTTCAAATTATTCATAAGAGTTCAATAATACTAATGTCTGAAAAGTAACTAAATACAAATAAGTAGTTATTACACGCTAATTTATGAACATATACTAACAATCCCGACCCTGACCTTGATCCAGACCCAGGCCCGAACTCCAATCCGGACGTGAACCCCGACCTAGACCCGACCCACGAACCCTGACCCTCGACCCGTGCCCACGACCCATGACACATGACCTGTTACACATGACCCATGACCCATGACACCTGACCACGACCCACTGAACGCGACCCCGACCATGATACACGACCCGTTGGGTACATACTATATTAATTGAATGTTTATCATCAATATACAAGTACTAAATGAATACTCATTAGGGTACTCATGTCTTAATCAGTATTACTTATACACACTTATTTAATTTAACATGAGTATGAGTAGGATTTGAGTAATAAGAATTTAAGATACATACATGTAGGGTATTACATGTACCTTAAAATACGCATTCATTGACATCCCTACGCGCAATCACGTTTTTCATTATAAAATAAAATAAATAAATAAACTATGTATAAATAAATAAATAGTCCCAACTCGTTAATTTTTTTCACCTAACGATATATACATAAAATATATTATAAATATAATGCCGTAGTTTCTAGCTATTACCTGTTAGTAATTCTGTTAATTAAATGAATTGTTAAAATTAAGATAATTGTATTATGTAGAATTGATCGACATGTATTGCTCATCAATCGATCAATTTACATATGATTTATGGGAATTTTTAGTACGTTTATGATCAGGTTAACTTTGCATATTTAGATAGAGTTAAATTATACCCCTAATTTTTTAGGCTTAGTAATTCATACCCAAAACTTTAAAATGAACTATTTTAATCATCAATCAATAAAATGGGGCTCCCCTAATTTTTCTCATTATTTCCTTAGCTAATGATGTAATACTTTATAAAACTAATAAACAAGATACAATAATCAAGTGGATAAGGAGTGTCTACCATTGGGTTTCATTGTTTCAATAACAGATATGACAGTTGAGTGAATTTAGATAGTCTGATTTGATCTGACGGTCTAAATCAAATCTAAGTTTAATCAGAGAAAAAGTAAAAATTAATATTCTTTTATTTATTAACATTTCATCACAATCGTGCAGATCTTTTTGAACGACTAGAATACAGAGAAACCTCATCTATAATAATCTCATGAAATGATACTACTTGACTATACATTAATAAAATATTAGTTTCACAATGGCGAAACATAAAAAAATTATATTATCCCATCATCAGTAAAACAAAGTTAAGTTATGTTAAAATAAGGAATGATATTGTTATGTATATATTTATGAAACAGCTTACATAAACTGCCATCATGAGACTCATTAGCATAATATAAAGAATCAATCCAGGGAGGATAGCATTCACTTGATGAGTATGAGGCAACGACTGTGAGTATTATATGAGGCAACGACTGTGAGTATTATATGAGGCAACGACTGTGAGTATTTATGAGGCACATGCCTTACCTTACTTCAGTTAAATTTAGATTTATATTAGCGAATTTTTCCTCTTTTTTACATCGATTTAATAGTTTTAATTCTAAAACTAAATTAAAATAATAAATAAGGAGGAAAATCATGTTTTGGCGAAAATGGGGTGAAATACTTTTGGTAATTTTTGTATCCTAATAACACGTTAACATACGAATACAAAGATCCATCATGAAAATTTGGCTATCTGCTATCATACAAAGATTATTTAAAAACCCTTGATTTGTAGCAATTTTCATGTTTTTGTTGGAAGGAAATATCGGAACATATACAAAAGGAATGCCTAATTCCCATAATAACATATTTTTAAGAAATTTAAATTTTATTCAATTAAAACTTGTAACATTACCACAGAAAAATATATTTTAATGAGAAAAATAGAGATGAGAGAAAACAGCCCCCTCTTGTAAGATGTTACAAAGAAAATTATATTTTAATGAGAAAAATAGAGATGAAAAGGGACTAACAAATCAGAAGAAACCATACCCCCACACAAAGGAGCCATCATAATGACACCTAGCTGGCAGGGTAATTTTTTAATGTGATTTTTAAAATAAATTTAGAAAATAATTTAGTTTTGAAACTAATTTCAAAATTGTGGTAAAAATGATCACGTCGGAAGACGTTTTTTTTAAAGACGACTTCAAGTTGGCAAAAGACGTCTTTACAAAAGACACATTCAGTGCAGTGGTCTCACCTTACAAAAATCATCAACGCAACCTATAACACAAGCCTGCATGCAAAAATCATCTATCCTGCAGAATATTTTATAACTTTATCACACATTCTCGATGAAACAACATACATTTTTAACTAATTTTATGACTTTACATTTTATATTATTCTACAAAAATCTAAATACAAAAAATATAAATCAATCATGTTCCACACGGTGGTCGTCTTCCCATTCTCCTTGGGCATCTTTCATATGTTTGTAGTTGAGTTACTTGTAATGATGGACCTTCCTCCATAATAGCTGCTGCTACACTTTTTTCCTCTACAATAAGCGGCGGGTCTTCCTCCACAATATGTGGGTCTTCATCCACAATAGGAGCATCTTCCACAATAGACGAGTTTCAGGCACGTCTTCTACCTCCTCTTCTAGGAGGACTAGCTCGTTCTCTTCTACGCCGTTGAGGTTGATGAAATGGTTCAGAGAACCAAGTTGAGTCACTGACTCACCTCCAAATGTATAAAAGACCGACGGCGTGTATGGCTCTTGCTGAGATATAAATTGTTCATCTTGAGGCATGTGTGACTCTTGTTGACTTCTTTGAGATGAGTTGTGCACTCCATCCCTTCGGGACAAAGAAGCTTGATAAGCAGCATTCGCTTGTCTTATTGCTTGTGCGATTATCTCACACACATTACGGATTCGAGGCATTATCCAAGACGACTCAGTATCATCAAGTTTCAAATTATTAATATTGTCCAGACTCTCCGTCTGCATAGATAAAAAGACATCATATAAGTCACATATTAAATGACCATATAAGCCTCATTAATTACATAAATTAATTAAAAAATTATCATTAAATCATATAACGCTCCATGTTGAGTTATGTATCGCCGTGTGATTCTCTGATACCATAACATGTATGAGCTGTCATATCCATGTTCATCCACATGCCCCTCAACAATGTGTGTCCTACACTCATCCCATCTTTCAATGTATGCCTGATGTTGGATGCCCCAATTTAGTTCATTTCTCCCCCCTTAAGTCTATGTCATGCAACCGTCTTTCAGTATCACATGACTCGGACACACGTTGAATCATACCGAATTGTCTTAGAACATGATCTGATTGATGTCATTCCACTATATGAAAGCAAATGAGGGGAGAGACAGACCGTAATATATCTCCGTGCATGATGCAGTATTCAGGAAGTGTATGGATAATATCATTATAAGGATTCCATATAACCTATAAAAACCATATTATAAATAATATGACAAAACCCAAGTATTACCTATGTTATAAGTAAAAAGCATAGTATTACCTAATCTGGAGTTTGTCTATTTAATGCAAATCGATACACTTCAAGAACATGTGTGGAGCTCTCTGTGAGACTAAAAATATATCTCCATCTATGAGATAAATTGCACAGTTAAATACATGTAAATGATAACATACATATATAATAATCAAATGAGTTGACTTACCGTATAGCCAAAAGAGGAGGTGGCATTGGAAGTCCATCTTCCCCGACATTATCATGTCTCGCCCATTGCAACATCACTGGTGCCAAATGTGGAAATCATACCCATGCCCATAATTGCAGTAATATTAGTGGGCCAGCAATATCAGAAGCATTTTTATGGCTGGCTTTGCACATCTCTCTATACAACCATGCAAGGCATGCACTACCCCAACTATACTGACCAGGCTCAGCAAAATCTTCTAGTAAAGGCAAGAACATAAAATGCACCTTAATGTTTGACTTATCATAAAAAGGGTACCTTCGATAAGTTGTAGAATATATGCACGTGCATAACGTTGCACATAAACCAATTCACACTGTGATAAAACGTTAGCTCAACCAAAACCGTAACTGGTAACATGCGAGCTCCTTTTAGTACACAGTTAAAGGATTCTGCAACGTTTGTTGTCATCCAACCATATTGGTATCCACTATTGAATGCTAGAGTCCATTTTTCCTTTTCAATATTATCAAAGAAGTGCACACACCAACTGTTTATTTTCTTCATTTCATTCATGCATAGTTCAAACTTTCTTTGTTGATGTTGCATTCCCGCTCTAAATGCTAAATCTTTTAGAGCCTTATTCTTGTAGTTGTCATTAAAGTTACTCGCAACATGCCTCAAACAATATCGATGATGGCCTAATGGTTCTGACCACCCAAGTTATTGATTATGTGTTGCAGCTTTTATACTAGCATGTCGGTCAAATATTAACACAAGTCCCCCCTCTGCATAACGTAACGCCTCAAGCAATACAAAAACCATAGCATAAGCAATTGGAAAAATACGTCTGTTTGAATCAACCGACGTGGCAATCAACAACTTATGTTTATACTTGCCATATAAAAATATACTATCAATTTGAATGACTGGTCTACAATATTTGAATCAACCGACATGGCAATCAACATTATTTTTCTACTTTTCATTTTAATTTCTTTTTCTTCTTTCTTTTATTAACAAATGTTAAATCCTATGTTTATTGTAATTCAAAAAAATTTCACATTCCTCCTCTTGGACATATTCTACATATTTTTACTACACACATCACCTTCAAATTTATCACATATTTTATCATTTTTTACTTTTCTTTTCACCCATTTTTCTTTATAATTGTTGTTCTGCTTATTTATTCTTTATTTATGTATCATTGTCATATTGTCATGCTTATAATATGATTTTTGTCACATTCTCTTATCATTAGAGGTAATATTCATATATGTGTAGATTAATTATAATTTTAACAACTAGATTTAAATTTTATTAATTTCATTATTTAGTTTTCACTAAAAATCCCGATGACGACTCACCAACAAAATGTTAGTCAGGCTGATCAGCTTCTGAGGAAAAATAGAAATAATCAATGTTTTATCCAATATGATCCAATTCACATGTCTTATACAGAACTCCAACCACAATTGATACGAAATAATAAATTGGTGCCAATTCCTTATGAACTTCTTCAGCCATCATACCTGAGGTGGTATGATCTGACTGCTCGATGTGATTATCATGCTGGGGCAGTGGGACATTTGAAAAAGAATTGCACGGCATTAAAGAGTAGAGCACAAGCATTGATCAAGGCTGGATGGTTGAATTTCAGAAAGGCTAATGGAAACTCATATATCAATTTCAACACTTTATCAAATCATGGGAATCATGTCGTAAACACAATTGAGGATGTGGCAGATGTGAGCACGTCAATGAAAATACTTTTCCATCTTCTTTCTAAAGCGGTGTCCATCTACCTAACACGCTCAGAGGATAAAGGCATTTCTAAGAAGCATATGCATGCTTTTGATTGCTTGTTTCATGGGAATGTGACTGGCCATACACAATTGAGGAATATACTAATTTTAAAATGGAAGTGCAAAGGTTGTTGGATGCAAAGATACCTACAATGAGTCATAAAGGAGAAAGAGAATACCAGAAAAATGATTCTTTAGTCCTCATGATAACTAAAGAATCATTTGAAGTGAATGTTGAAGTGTCATCCTATATCCCAAAACCTCCCACAATACATTATATGGAAAAATCAACTCGCACCACTACATCTTATACTCTGACGCCCATCACCATCCAAATATCGGGTGCATTTGCTTACAAAGATTCAATAGCAATACCATGGAGGTACGAATATGAGATTATTGCAAGCGATAACGACAAAACTCAAGCGCTAAATCTGTCAAGCCTCGACCTCCCCATAACTAATATTTTGGGAGTAGGTGGGATGATGAGGAGTGATAGATGCTACATGCCAGATGTTTTGAAAATGGATAAAAGTGACAAGTTTGAAAGGCAAAGGGAAGGTGAAGCCAAAGAAGGCGATAATGGTCATGAGTTCCAAAGAGAAATGCATGACAACCAAGTGATAAACCCAGACATAATGAAAGATAAGGAGAAAGAAAAACTAGTGTCTGAAGAGAAAGTATGTGAATTTTTAAAGTTTATCAAGCAAAGTGGATATAAGGTGATATAGTAACTTAATCACTTACCTGCTCGCATATCCTTACTATCACTTTTTCTTAATTTTGAGCCACATCGCCAAGAATTATTGAAAGTTTTGAATCAAGCATATGTCTGTCATGGCATTACGGTGGAGAAGTTGAGTTGAATTGTGGTAGTAAATTTTATCACTTTCACAGATGATGAAATCTATGCCGATGGTATTGGGCACACCAGAGCTCTACATATATCCATGAAATGTAGGGATTATGTTGTTGCAAAAGTATTGATTGATAAAGATTCATTTCTAAATGTAATGCCAAGATCCACACTAGCAAAGCTCCATGTGAACGTGACACATATGTGGCCAAGCATGATGATAGTGAGACATTCGATATTTTTCTTATATTTAGATGCTCATTCACCATTCCCATAGCCTTTTAAGGCGATTCCTGCAAACTGAAACATCACTCAGAGTCCTAAGATCCAATTTGCTCAATATCCCCACCTTCAGGCATTCTTTAAAAATAGTCGCTCAGCAAGGAGTACTAAGCGTAAGATTCACCGGGCTCAAGCCAAGAAAAGCAATCTTGAAAATAGGATGAAGAAACTTGAGACCGTTTGTGTTTCTAGCAATATGAAGGAAGTAAAGGCGCCTGTAGATATGATGATGAAAGGAATTTGGTCGGGAGGAATAAGGATAGTGGATGGTGCTTAACCTGAAGTCCAGACTACTATAGAAACTATTGTTCAGCCCAATGGCATTCCTGTAGGATCACCATGGAAATAAATGTATCCTTACCTTATTACACTGATATGTTTTTGTAGTTAGTTATGATATAAGGGGATATGCTCTGTGATTTATTTAGTTTTGCATGCTAGATTCTATAAAAACATAAAAATCTAACATGCAAAACTAATAAATCATAGAGCATATCCCCTCACATCACAACATAACTACAAAATGGATCAGTGTAATAAGGTAAGGTTACCTTCATTTCCATTGTGCTCCTACAGGAATGCCATTGGGCTGAACAATAGCTTCTATAGCAGTCTTGACTTCAGTTGATGCAGTATCCACTATCCTGATTCCTCCTGACCAAATTTCTTTCATCTTCATATCTATAAGCGCGTTTACTTCCTTCATATCAATAAAAACACAAACGGTCTCAAGTTTCTTGATTCTATTTTCAAGATTGTTTTTCTTGGCTTGTGCCTGGCGAATCTTACGCTTAGTACTCCTACGTTAAGCGACTATTATTAAAGAATGCTTGAAGGTGGGGATACTAAGCAGATTGGATCTTAGGGCTCTGAATGATGTTTCAGTTTGTAGGAAACGACTTAAAAGGCTAAGGGAATGGTGAATGGGCATCTAAATGTAAGAAAAAAAGAAGACAATCAATCACAAGAAGTGGTGAAAATTTAAGAGGACTGAGTGAGAAGCATACTGACCTTGGAGAGCTATTTCGGAGGAGATCACAGTCGGTTATTATTCTCGCGCCTTTCAGTAAATGAATTAAGCTACATACGATTATAACTTGAATGGTAAGTGTACTATATAGGAGTGTGGTGTGTACTCTATATTGAACCGGACATGCCGACTCTCCTAATCGAACCACCAGTGGTTTGCTCAGGTCGGGGCGGGTGGGGCATTGTTTCTGGTTTGACTGGATTTGTTAATGAGTGGTTTCTTTCATTTTACTGAGGGGTCTTAGGGTATTCATGAAAGGGTGTTTTAGACATTATATTTTATTGAGAAATTATAAAATTAAAAAGAAAAAAATATTGTTTTAGACTGCTAGGGCATTTGTGTTCTCTTCCCAGTGTGGCTCGATAGGTGGGGTGGCTTGGTGAGTTGCTAGCTGTGGGCTGAGTATGACATCTGTAGTGTGTTCTACCTCACTCAAAGAAGGCTAAGTTTTGAAAGGGTCTACGGAATGAAAAATGGTAATAAAATAAAAAATTATGTTTAAATAAGGGAGATGTCTTAATTGGAAAGTTAGACATTAATTCAGGCTTTTAATAAAACACCTTTTAGCAAATCTCTGAGTTCAGACATAATCTCATTGGTTATAAATAGTAAGACGACTCATCACATATGATGTGATAAAATGTACATGTGAAATTTAAAGATAAGGTTACATATACTAGAGAGAAATCATAAATAGAAGAGATTGAAACTATAAATATCACTTATTTTGTTCAAGTTTGATATAGTAAGATGACTCATCACATATTTTGTTCGAATTTGAAATAGTTTGAAATTATTTGAATTAGTTTAAAATTATTTTGAATCTAGTCTGATTGGAGGTTGAACATGTGTCATACACAACTTTTTATTTTACTTTGAGTTCGATTTTGTATCTATCAAATACGGTATACTGCTCTATAAAAATTTTTCTGTTCTGTTTTGTATCTGTCAAACACAGCTTTTTGTAAGAGAGAATTTCGTTATGTTTTGTCTTCTGAATTACATAGATGGTTTTCGTTTGAATTAATTCAATATTTTTTCGCCTTTTTTATCTTCAGAATTGTAAGTGATAGTTTTGAATTATATTGATGATTTTCGATTTGCATGATCCCTTTTTGTCTTTTACTGCATAATTTTGAATTGCATATATGATTTTTGAACAATATAGCATGTATAACGGGTGTTATATAGACATATACTATATGTATTAATCAATTTTCTTTAAAGATCTTTGAATTAGATTTGTCACACTCTTACTAATTCTAAAAATTAATATGATATAGGTATATTACCATATATATGCTTATACTAACTAACTAATTAACATTTTTTTATTTCAAATAGCAAACTAATGTTCGACTTATATATTTACTGACTATTACGAACTAAACTAATGTTGACTTAAATAAAATGCAGGAAAACAATAAGAAAAGCGCCTAATTAAAGCAGTGGTAAATGCAGCTAACGTAAAAAAATCATTGCGTCTAATGAAATTGGCAGAAAAAGAGCAGCAAACACAACAAGCAGCAGCACAACAAGCGTTGAAGGAAAAAACAGCACACCAGAAATAGTAGCAGCACCAGAAAAAGTAGCAGCACCATAGAAGGCAACAACAACAGCAACAATAATGCTAGATGAATCTGACATTCCTAACTTTAATTTATTATCCCAACCCCTTCCTGACTTTGATTGAAAATATTGTTACAACTTTTGGATTGTTTTGGATATATGAGTATATATCTGATTACTTGAAAATAACTTTATTTTACACAACATATACAAATATGTAAATAGCAATATACTATGGGTAGAAATCTAATTCCTTGAATATAACCTTGTTTGACAATGTGTATATGCATATACATAAATGATAATATACTATCAGTACATATCCAATTACATGTAAATGATGTATTTTGACCAAGTTTATTCGTATTTGATAGATACGAAGTCAAACTCGAAGTAAAACAAAAAGCCGTGTAATATATACCATATGGTATATATTCCAAAAATGAATATTCCAAAAAAATATATAACAGTATATAATTATGTACTATACGGTATATATATATACTACGTAACAAAAATAACGATTCAATCAAAAAGGGAAACAAGCTTTCATCAATCAATAATCAAATTGTAGAATACTACCAAAAAAAGCTAAAATTGTATAACACTAACAAAAGAGTTTCAGAATACTATCAATATCGCAAAATCACAACCTAATAAATGACATAAGCTGACAATATACCATATAATAAATGACATCATATGGTATACGTTATATACCATAATACTATCAAAATCATAACCAAATCACAAAATTCTAGAATAGTAATTATACAAAATTCTAAAATTTCTACCAAAAAAAAGTTCCAAATACTGCCAAAACATTCCAGAATAGTATTATTCTTCCAACAAAAAGGAAGTCAAAATAGCAGCAAAAAGGAAAAGAACAATCAAAATGAAACAGAAGGATTAACATAATACTAGAACAGATCCCATTTCTTAGAACGAATGCCACAATAATGATTGGAGGTTGAAGTAATGAAGGATTAATGAAGAATCGTCTGACAAATCGCCAGAATTTTGGTTGTATTTTTTAAGAAAACCCTGCAGAGCCGAGGAAGAAGGAAGCTGCGGCATCTGTATAATTATAGAATAAAAAAATATTAAACCTAAAAAAGCAACTATTAGTTTCACAAAGGGTATAATCGTAAAAGATTAAATAAAGTCATAACTAAATAATATTTTAAAAGGAGGATTTGACCATATGTGCAAATCATAACTTTAAATGACATAATACAAAATTATAACTTAAAATAGCCTAATACCCTAATGAAACACCAATATTATATGAAAACAAAGTGCAGGAAGCAAATTGGGAAGATTGATGCAGAAGCCGTGCGTGGACTCCAACCCAAACATAGCATTTGGACTTCAACCCTAACTTAACAAAATAATCCGTGCACCAATTTTTGTGCTTTCTTCTCCGACTGCCCTATCACAACATAACCAGCCTTCACGTCTGCCATTTTTGCTAAAATTGTAGCCCTAATTTGCAGTGATAGAAGAAATTCGGTATCAATACGATACAAATCGAGAGCTAGTTGAACAAAATATTGATATTAAATCGAGATCCATAACATGCAAGCAAAATTTATGAAATTAGAGGAGTCTAAAGAAAATACATGGAGGTAAAGAAAATGGATCTAGAACTGGATTTAAGGGAAGACCCTTGAAGGAAATGTGATGCAAGGAGGAACAAAGCTAGGATGAAAAAGAATCAGAGAAAAAGAAAAAAAAATAAGAAGAAGAAAAAGGAGGAGGAGGAGGAGGAGGAGGAGG